>CM032398.1:4482299-4967608 GCA_019049475.1 Eueides isabella | reverse complement strand
AATATATCCTTACTCTGCTGAGCTTTGATTAACTTTAGGCATTATTTATTGTTTTATAAAAGATTTTACTTCATTTATTAAATAAGAGTGCACATATATGAAGAATAAATGCTTATCAATATCTTTTAATTTAAATTTTACCCGTTTACTTATAGTTGTTTGCTTTAGACGTTTAGTTCGACTACAGAGAGCACCAAGCTACCACGAACATGCTATTAATTTTTTTAAACACAGTTAAAACAAAACATTCTTAGTAATGAAGTCTCTTATTCCAGCTGTTGTTTTCCTTAAAAAATACCCTAAATAATTTTTCAGTATAAGTTTCCCTCACTTAAATTTTTCCCTAAATTTAGGGGAAAACTCCCAAGCTGAAAACATTGCTGGACGGTACGGCTCGCTGTTTGGTCGTCTGGCGCAAAGGCCGTGCCGGACTGTTTGGAGTGTAACCAAACCAAGTCCGGTCGTCTATTTGCACTTTAACGTTGCACTTGGCGATGATCGTATTACGTAGATGTTTTGGTTAATCAACGTATATTATTTACTATACAAACTTTGTTAACTATACAATAGTCTAATGCAAACGTTTCACTTCTATGTTTTGCTAACAAAAGAATTATTCATATATATTTCCAAGATACATAAAATCGTTTGCTTGTGTCACACACTGCTTAAGCTTGTAAGACTTCCTAGTACTCTATGGCTTCACTTGAAATGTTAACCACTGTCTTTGTGTAATTGGTTGAAATGAAGACATCTAATCGCATGGAAGTGAAATTAAAGAATATTGCAAGGCTTACTTCTCGAATTATAATAAATAAACATAGATTTTAGGATTTAACATTGAAATATTGTTGTTGAACTGTGGTTTTTTTTTATCTAAAAAATCTATTAGGTTCTATAAAAATATGGAATGGAAGGCAGAGACAACAGTGTCGTGCTAGTCGAGTCACGCTAGTCGCTTTGTTTTGCCTGAGCGAGGGAATAAAGATAATTTCTGATTTCCTGAATCAAAGTCCTGAAGTATCCACAAGCATCACACACAGTCACACATTATCTCACTAGACAGCCTTTTACATTTAATGGTGACGAAAATTAATTATTACGATAAAAAAATGTTGACGTGCCGATGTTTGATTTAACACTATTAAAGCGAGTTTGCATGCCACCCGGGAGGGCGTTCACATTTTCATATATTATTATTTACATACTATATATAATTTTTTTTACGTAATCTTGATTAACCCTTTTGTCGCGATTAGTAAATGAAAGAATTAGGTTATGTACAACTATAGTAGTAGTGCCTCTATCTTTCTTCCTTATACCGCTAAATGAAAGAGCAATAAAGAAAATAGCATTTTCTGATTTTAAAGTATGACCCGTTTAGATTTACGTAATATAGGCCTCGAGGTTTGCCAATTTTCAGTATAAACTACTGTTTTATCATAATCTATCAAAGAATTAATCAATAGGTAATATTGACGTTACAAATGTCGTTTTGTGGTAAACGACATTCGTTACGTCAATTGACATATAATTATATTTATAATAATTAATTTTAAATAAAAATTACATAGTAAAATAAAGATTTTGACGTTTCTACATTTTAATCGATATTTTTTTCTGCTTAACGCAGTATCAAACACATGGCAGGGGGAACTTAGGAACCTAGTGTTAAGATACTCCGTTCCGTATCGCAGTTCCGCATCGAATTTGGATACTACGTATTGAGTGGCGGAACTTAACGCTGCGCTTTATATTCTTACCATAAAATATTTCAATAATGAAAATATATTTAATATTTTCATTTTTCATATCATTACTTCGAGTGGGTATCGAACTCTCAACCACGTTTACAGTCACACGTTTGTGCCCCTGCGCCACGATTGTCAGTCAAAATATTATATTTTTATAAAATAAACGTTTTGGATTTCAATACTTTATTTAATTATCCGTTTAATAGATATTTTTTTCTTTATTTAAAAAAATCATGGAGATTTAGTAACTACACAGAATAAACAGCAACATATTATATCGACCTAGTAAGACGATACGCTTGCATGCAACGTGCAGTCGTTTTATGAAAAGCAACGCTTCAGTATCAACTAACATCGTCAGCGTTCTCGATATTTTGTGTTAAACTTTTTTGTATACGGAGTTTTTTTACTAATTTAGTTTCTATTAAATTGAAAAGAGAATCTTTTGTTTAGGCATGTATTTGAACAGTATTAACATTCCAAAGGTTTTTGGTGTGAGCTGAAAGATTTAATTTATTTAGCCGTGTGATTCCGGCTTAGAATAGGATCACCCTGGTACTGATGGTGTCGTAAGAGGCGACTAAAATGCGTGTGGTAGAGTCATGTTGCCAGCAATGGCAACACGCATGGGCAGACTCGACCGGATTATTACCACCCCCGGCATTTAAGACCGGCGTTAAGTAGTGGCTTTGGCCACTGCGTTTCGCATTAGGTAATGCCGGGCCCCGGTGCCCCTCCACCTTAAAGGACGGCAACGCTCCTGTAGCTCCTCTGGAGTTACTCGGGGCTGTGGGCGACGGTGATCACTTACCATCAGGTGACCCGTGCGCTCGTTTGCCGTCTATTCCATAAAAAAAAAAAAAAAAAAAAAAGGTCCGATAAGTTTGCACCGGATACGAGAGATATATTCCCAAAATTTTGAATCCAGCCTGTCTCTTGATTGTCCCTAAGCCTCCCAAGCAAATGGAGGCAAAAAAGCAGGTAAAATAGTAATAAAGAATGGAGTACACATTTGAAGATAATATAGACAGCTGCTTAGTCATCTGTTTTATACGAAAAAATCTATTACAATGAAAACAAGAAATATACGTATTAAAATTAGATAAAGCTGGTTCGCAGAACTTTGAGTAATAGATTACTTTAAGAATTGATAAGTTATTTGAGAATGTGTTTTCCATCATTTAAAGATGTTCCTTGTTAATAATAAAATAGCTTCACGCTATATCCCGCGCATGGGAGGGAGGGCATAGGGAACTTGGGAACCTAGTGCTAAGACACTCCGCTCCGTTCCCTACTTTCCCCCGTATTAGAGGCGTGTTGATTGGCAGAACTCAACGCCGCGCTTTGCCTTTTAACCAGAGCGAAGAAACGAAAATATATATTTATAAATATTTAATTTCTTGAGCATCGAATTCACTACCTGACGTTTACAGTCGCACGCTTCTGCACTTGCGACACGACAGGCATCTCTAATAATATGTTTAGTATAATAAAGGCGGCAGCACCGCAGTGCCACGACGGCCTCTGTTCATGCACGAAAGCGGCATTATAAACTTAATGATTATTCAAATTAGATCGTAAAATTAATAAGGTATCTATTACAGCCAGCGTAAAGCATAATAAATGTCCTATTACAAAGTCTGTTGAGGCGTTAGTTTCGAGTTTTCTTTGATTAATTTTTGATTATGATATTAATGTCGTCGTTAGTGACGATGGTTTTAATTAATGCGCTGGGATTTTACAGAACTTATCTCAATTTGGATACGTTTTAAAGATATAAATTCTTGTTTTGTAAACATACAACGGTATGGTAACAAAGGAAAATACTCTCAGTGAACGAGTTTCCACTACTAGAATAAAAACCAGAAAAATTAAAAATGATACTTTTAAGTTAAGATATGATTCGTAATAGACTACACGTACATTTTAGATATGTAGTAACAAACTTTAAAAATGTATATGCTGGCCTTAGCCACATCTTATCAGCTCCTTGTCGTCTAAATGGGAAGGCAAACAGTGCACTGCTTGTTGACACGGCGTGATTCGACCGCTTTATAAATATTTCGAGCGCGGCGGCCACCACAGCCATTATCCCATTAGGGAGGGCAATGGGCATTACTCACTTTCGATGTGGAGCTATTAGCCGCTGCCGACGCCGGCGGTGCGTCGCTTCACTATCCATATCGTAGGGTGTGTTTTGAGATAAAATTCGACCTTAAACAACATTACCGATCTGAAAACCATAAAAGCTTTTGAAGTGTGGAGCAAAGCCTCCCCGCCCTCCCCGAGGCTACATGCACCGGTTGTTCGCGGTGTTCGTACAATTCCTCAGAAGGCGGTTCATTTACTGCAGTGTGCAGTGTGCACCATTACACAAAGAGCCCTCACCTCAAGCTGCACCGGCTCCTCCGCGCCGCCAAAACAATCCACCGCTTTGTTTCAATACGCGATATTTACGCACCGACCGAGCCTCCGCATCGTAAAGCAAATAAAATTTCTTTTAATCACCATTCAACACATCAACGAACTCCGTCGACCCGCTCCAGCACATTAGTCGTTTCAAGTTTCACACAAACACGTTCAGTACACCTCACTGTTGACAGTCGATCCTCGGGGCAGCGTAATCAAATCCATAGTAGGTATAAACAAATAACATTGGTGATTTCACGGTGGAAACACTAGTATAGCGACTATAGCGTACCGCCGTGCCGCCGTATCGCCGTATCGCCGTATCGCACGTCAGCGCCGCGTCGAGTCGGCGGACGAGCGCGGAACGACGCTACGTGTCCCGGCCGCGAGGCAGGCGGCGGGCGGCAAGTGGCTGGCGAGAGCGAGGGAGACGCACTATACGCCATGCAACAGGAGCGAAAGAGATGGTAGATCGTTTGCGATCCTCACAAAAATGTGAGAAGGGCGCATACAGGCTGCGGCCGGCGGCGTTCTTCGCCGTCACCGTCTATCAAATGGCAACTTCGCCTTACAGATCTATAAACACGCGATAAAGATAGTGAGCCACTAGTATTATCTTCTCAGTACTCACTGCTTTGCTATTTCATTCATTACAATAAATTATCTGACAATTACGCGTGCGGCCGAGGTCATTGACCCAGATGTCGTAAGCTAGGTTAGCTAGTTCTCGCTTTAATTGATTCCTTAACTTTACAAAGATCAAAGGAGATTTTGTAATGTATTTTTAATTCTGATTTATGTCAATATGTAATGGGTTATTTAAAACAAAATATGGTCATTCGAAAATAGATAATTTAAAATTTATTTAGATATACTGTATAGGCATCGGTTAAATTGTCTTCATCATGATTAATTAACGAAGCTTTTATGTCGGAAATTATAGCTTAATGGAGCCTAGTTTATTATTAAACATCTCTAAATCCGCATTGTTGACGTAATTCCATACATATTCATAATTTATTTATATCGAATCACGTGTACCAACAAAGAGTTTAGGAATCTTCAAATATCTAATAACAATAATAAATACTATCAATACTTTTGAAACGTTTTATAATTCTATGTATATTTTAATTATATTTACTTATTTTTGTTTTCAAATTTAAAGAGATATTCTATTTGGTTAATATGTAAATGTTAAAAATATATATTTTCATATACATCATAAAAGTAAATTAAAAACACTTAAAAAACTTTCTTAATGACTACAAAATAGCGTAATAAGAATATAATTGGACGGTGACTTTAGACGATTTTTTCCTTACAATAGCAACTTATATAATAACAACAGCAACAGCCTGACTAATGGAGCATTTAATTGGAACATTTATCTAAAATAAAGTATTTTATGCGTTTGTAAAATATTTCCTAGCACGGGTACTAACGTTGTTAACTTTTGTCATATGAGATACTTGGAATACATTAAGTAGCTTTTACCTTCAACTAATATTTAGTTCTTTACATATGTGTATTACAAATGTTTGTAAACATTATGTGCAGTGGTAAATATTTTTATATTAAATGTTAATTTCTAAAAGTCAACTTTAAACGATGACGTAAACAGCTTTTGTCCGCTATAATAAATAATATGGATCACAATGTTGAAAACAATTTTCTACGAGTCTATTTTCGTAATGAAATTTTGTGTTTGTGATGGAACTGGGATGGCTAATTGAATTCAGCCGATTGCTATAGGCTCAAAATCATATTATATTTACTATCAATATCAACTAAAAACTTTAAACAAATTAAAAGTCAAAATAGCATTAAGCTTCGTGATTAAGTTTGTAAAAAACGTACGTATCAGTGATCAGTATTTTTTAATGATATGGAAAAAACAATCCAGGCAAACGGAACTTGTGTTAACGCTTATTTCCCCATTCTGTGTCAAATGGCGTAATTTAACATCGTGCTTTGCCATGTGTTCAAATCGACGAAATTAAAATGATTTATATCACGAGTAGAAATCGAACCTACAACCATGTTTATGACAATGGCATGACTTCCTCTTAAAACATATTTAAAAAAAAAAAACACTGGGAGAAGGGAAAAATGGTTGTTATACATCGATAACATAAAATGAATACAAATATTGTCAGTAAAGGTAACAAAATAAAAAACCACATCATAATATTTACATTTATTGTTATTCTACATTATCTTATTCTTTAGCGTTTTATGTTTTGGAAATGTAACCGTGGAGCTGTGAAGTAATCCCACAGTTCCCTTTTAAACATTACACACATTATGCTATTACTTAAGAATAAATAAATTACAGTAATTTTTAGACAGAATCTCTATATCTAACAATCAACACTACTCATGACAAGAAATTAAAAATGTCAACGTATACACTACAAGTTCCAAAATGCGAAACATTGGTTTAATTATCATACATTGAAAATTCAAAATAAATACACAAACAATCATTAAAAGCTTTAATTTAAAAAAAAACCGTTCACAAAATTAGAATTTTCTTTAACACCAAATGCCGTTTGAGAGTGGCATTTGATTTAAAGCAGAGTAGGAAGAGGGTACCCAGTGTTCACACACTCCATTCTCCACGTACCATCAATCTTAGAGTCTGCCAAATTCCGTTCTTTCCGGTCTTAATATCAGATCGAGGAAATAAAAATATGGATTATTTTTGTTTGTCGATTTCGTTTTTATTTTTTCGATCTGGTATCCCACGAGTGGGCATCGAACCCACCACCATCACGTTTAAGGGCAGATGCTGATTCGCAGCGCCGTGACGGCCTCTTTTAACACTTTTATATATTAAAAAAAACACTTTTTGTTGCCATACAAAATTCCCGCTTAGAAAAACAGAACTCACGATTTGTAAGAATAACCTTAATCAGATCATCTATCTTATCGCAGTAAAGAAATAAAAGTATATAACTTTGCCAACGACAGCTCTTTGACCGTATTATAGCCATTTAATCGTAAGAATAACAAAAATATTACAAAATTTTAGTTCCAAATTGACAACGACCGACGAGCTTGGCCGTAATAATAAATGAATGCACTTAAGGAATGTGCAAAGTTCATCTCATATGCTTGACTTGGCCACTACCACAATGTTGCATGTATCTCTCATAATAAAAATATTCTTAGAAAATGTATTAAAATATGGTCATAGCGGGAACCTGTTCCACCACTAAACCATACACCCCTATCAAGTTACAGTAAATAATTCCTTTTAGTTGTGTCCTACATATTTTTATACATTTTCAAAAATAAAAAATCCATTCATATCGACACTTTACACTAAATGTTTCAAAGTTGCTTGACAGATGTTATAAGATTATAATATATAAAAAGCTACAGGGATATTTTTCATTACTTTCCCTCTATTTATTTTTACTCCGGGCAACACTTCAGTTAACCACTACCACAATGTTGCCCAATAAAAAAAAAAACAATTTGACAGATATCATAGATAATATACAAAAAATATAGGGACATTTTAAATTTGTTTTTCTCTATTTTGAGTCCAGGCAACAGTTATGGTTGTAAGAGTGGCACTTCTGGGTAGGAAGGCTGTTCATCTTCAGAAGAATGGCCGCTGGCGTAGGAGGGGCGACCACTCTTCTCCCTCAGTCAGTACCTAGGCATATAACATAACTTTTTTACTTTCTTTTCTTTTACGTTGCATCTATCGTAAAAGGCCTTGCCTTGTGTTAACACATAATTCCAAACAATTTTCGAGATAGTGAGTGTCAAAACTCGTTAAATACTCCGCGCTGTTGTTGTTAATAGAGTGAGAAAGCGAAAAAAGAAAAAGCTTATTCTCTTAAATGGAAATCGAACCTACAGCTGCCGCAGCGCCAAAATTACGAAGACAAGGCCTTGTCTTACTTATTATGATTTTTATTAACATAACAGCACATAAAAAAATATAAGTACATTTATATAACGATGCAATATAAACGTTAAATTTGACCTTTAGTTACATGTTTTTTTTTAGTTACCAACCCATTTTTTTTTCATTTGTAGACCTCTTCTCAATAGTTTTATTTTTTACCTGTACACAGATAATAATAAACGGAGGGTGGAAATCAACCACGCATTTTGTGCAAATGTGTCGAAAAAAATTAAATATGTAATATTTTCAATTTAAATATTTAATGTTTTCATTTCCTTGCTCTGGTACAAGGCAAAACGCGGCGTTGAGTTCAGCCACTCAACACGCTATGCCTCAAAATTCGGTACAAAGTGGGGAACGGAAGTGGAACGGAGTGTCTTAGCACTAGGTTCCCAAGTTCCCTCTGCCTACCCTCTGCTAAGCAGAAATCGTAATCAACACCATTGTGTTTAATCAGTCAGTAGTATTAAGCCCCAAAGGCTTCATCACAATCGAGGGGTAAAAAGCAAGTGTTTCATTCCAAAAATACATCTTTTAAACTGATTATACTAAAGTACTTACCAATTTATATATCAATAATTTTAATTAACGTTATCGGAGTTATCTATTTATTTATTTATTTGGAAAGACACTATGTTTGTTATGTTACTTTAGTGATATGTAAGGTGGAGATTATAATAATGTTATTATTTATTCAACATAAAATTTGAACTTTTATGAAATAATAATAAGTATTTTTTTTTAAATAAAATTTGATATTTATAATAAGGAACTATGGTAATTATTATACTAAAAAAAATAATAACAACTAAAAGACTAGCATATATGTGACTTTGGTAGAAATAAATATTTGTTATGTGTCGGTAGTAATATGCAGTTAACTCTGATTGATTCAGTATATTAAGAGTGAAGTGCTTTTGCCTCTATACCCCTCAATTATAAACAATATATGGCAAATAATATTAATTTAATTACCTCCGAAATGTGTCATGATTATCCCTATCTGATTCTGCATATGGCGCCCAGTGCGTTGGTGTGGCGTCATTATCTTCACGTTCTGTGTTATTACTCGTGCCTGTAGAAATTACATATAAATATAATAAATAATTATGACCTATGTGTACCTCCTTCCATATACTTGCGCCTTTGCAGGCGTAATTAAATAGAAATAGACAAGTGTCACATGTGACACATGACACAGAAAGTGGCCTAGGTAGATAAGACCACAGGTAGTGTGTTTCATCAAAACAATTGATATATATATTAATCTTAGACACAGAAATAATGTTTAAAAACATTAGTTCTTGAGATTAGTATGTTCTACCAAACACTTCAGTTTCACAATATATATTCATAAGAAATAAATAAAATCGAGGACCGTCGTTGCGCAGGGGCACAAGCTTGCAACTGTAAAGGTGACATGTTGTGGGTTCGACCTTGAGGAAATACAATATTTATTTTAATTTCTTCGCTTTGTTAACAAGACAAAGCGCACATTGAGTTTCACCATTCAACACGCATTGCCTGAAATCCGGTGGAAAATGGAGAACGGAACAAAGTGTCTCTCCACCAGGTTCTCCAGTTCCCTCTGCCTAACCCGACATGCGCGGGATATAGCGTGAAGTTAAAAAAAATATATACAACATAAAAAACGAAGACAAATAACGAAGCCACCATAATTCAATGGTATAGCGACGGTTGGAGCTAACGTGGCGGCGTCGCAACGCGGTCTGAATGCAAACGTAACACATTCATTCAAGGAGTGAGTGTAGTGAGACTTCAGGGCGTCTAAGGAAGCACTGGATATAGCTTGGATATCGTGATGCAACTATACGAGAGCCAATGGTGTAACAACCAAAGACGTCCAAGATAAAGCAAAGTGGAGTAGATTGAATAGGAAGGCAAGCATTATGATGCTTAAACTCTATGTACCCTATGAATGTAACGTGTACTAACACAAATCAGTGGCCAGCACGGAGAGCGCGGCGTGCGCGTGCGGGTCGTGGTCGTGCGCGTGCGCGTCGCGCGGCGAGGCGGCGGGCGGCGACGGGCTGTCCAGCGAGATCACCGCGCCGCCCGGCGACCTGTACCCGCTGGATGTTACCGCTTCTGCTGTAAACAAACACACACACACACACTCACACTCAGTTATATCATACTTTATAAAAGATGCATTAAATTGTCACCTAACAGTTACGAACACTTAGTTGTTAGAGAGTTTAAAAGAGCAAAAAAGTATTTATTTTTCTAAGTAGCAGAATAACAGTTTAAATTGTTTCAGCTGAACATTGTCTGCTCATAGCTTGATAAGCAGAGAACACTTGGGAATCTAGGGAATTTAAAGAATCGCATGAACGCCGCGTTTTGCCTTGTTAACAAACCAGAAAAACGAAAATGTTGAATACTTCGTTTCCTGGAGAGGGGTTTGAACCCACGTGTTGTGTAAGTCTCACGCTTGCGGCGCCGGTAATAAGCCCCAATGAACATTTAAATAAAGCATGTTTAAAAAATGCATGAAAATTTATCCCATCATGGTATCATCAGTGGAACGGAATTTGAATGATAAATGTAACAGTTGTAGGTTCAATCTCCACTCGGGACAGAGTTCGATGTTGAGTTCTGCCACATAGAGAATGGAAGGTCTTTCTCTAGGCCTTCTTAGTGTTGGCGATACTGCTGTGCGGATGTGAAATTCACATTACTTCAACATGCGAATATTTCTATATAAATTCGCCAACGACATTAGGTTCTATATTAATTTGGCAACAATCTCAATCGCGTGAAATTATATACTAATTAGAAGTTAATAAGAAAAGGCTTAAGCTTTATCATCCAAAGTAGAAGTAAATAATACTAAAAATAGAGTAAAAGCGTTGAGTGTCGCAACTCAACACCTTCGAATGACTCAAAACCAGACCAGTGCAAGGAGAACAGAGTGTCTTAACACTAGTTTTCCTCTCCCTACTCTGCTAAATGATTTCTACATAAAACTAAGTAATAATAACCATTTGACGTAGAATAATTATCATCAGATTTTGTAACAGATTCCATAGACGCTGGTGAACACTTGGGTTGAGGTATTTTCCTTTTCAAAGGTAACTCGTCTTCAGAGTCCGATGTGAGGTCCACTAACACTTCTGTCGTTTTCGGTGTCCTCCCTTCACCGACTGCGGCTCGTTTGGCGCCATTATTATCTAATGGTATGACTTCTGTTGACAATGATTTATAAATTTGAACTATTTGGTTTTTCAGTTAAAAACATATTTAAAATATTTATTTCATTTTTACAATAAAAGATCATGATCTGGATGACCAAATAAAATTTGATTGATTTTTAATTAACAAATGAATACAACAATACAACAAATGAGGCCTGTCGTGGTGCAGCGGCACAAGAGTGTTTTTGTAACCGACAGGTTCTGGGTTCAATCCCCACTCGAGGAAATGAAATATTTAATATTTTCAATTTAAATATTTAATGTTTCATTTCTTCGCTCTGGTAATAAGGCAAAGCGCGGCGTTGAATTCCGCCACTCAACACGCAATGCCTCAAATTCGGCGGAAAGTGGGGAACGGAAGTGGAACGGAGTGTCTTTACACTAGGTTCCCGAGTTCCCTCTGCCTACCCTGCCTAGTGCGGGATACAGTGTGAAGCTATATATAAAAAACAAAATATAAATACAAAGTGGTTGAAAAAATAATAAATATTCAATTATCTTAATTATACATAGTATTTATATTTACACGAATTTCAATGAATTCAAGTTTGAACATTATTCTCATTATTTACATCATTGTCGTGACTCACAAAATTATACTTATCCAAAAATCGTCCAACGCGCACATAATACAGTCAGAAATAGTCGATGTATTGGTGTATACGTGTACACAGGCTACTGCGCGTGCGCTAGTCTGGGTCTCCATAGCGATAGTTATACTATTATCATTAGCATGTGGGTGACGCGTACCGAAGATTTTACCCTCTACCAAAACGCTCAACGCGCCTAAAGAAGTTTTCACTTATAAATGAATACAAAAATCAAAAAGATTGAACAGTTTGAAATTACACTATAAAAACACCGCATAGAACATAATTGAGTAAATAAAATTGAATAAATTTACACTATATATAAGGATTTTACACTATATATAAGGATATTTTCAGAATATACCTAAATCATCAGATATGAGAGTAACAGGTTCAGCAGTGGGCTGGACGGGCTGTGGGGCCCGGGGCGGTGGAACGTGCGCCGACCAGTTACCGTCCGCGTGCAGCTGTATCTCATTACACTCACTGGCTAGCCGCGACGATGTTAATACTTCTTGGAAATACCTAATTGTGAGGTGATAGACGATTATATATATATTTATATATATATATATATATATATATATATATATATATATATATATATATATATATATATATATATATATATATATATTTGTAAAAGAAATTGGATACAATTGTACAACAACTACCAATTCTTGTTTTTGCTTTATGCTGTATTCCAAGCATGGCACGGTAGGCAGAGATAAATTCGAAGCCAAATGTTTTGTTCCTCTTCTCACTTTTCGCAAAAATTTAGGCATTATGTGTTTAGTGCTGAAGCTTAACACTACACTCGGCCTTGTTACCAAAGCAAAGAAATTATATATTTCATTTTCTCAATTGATTGAACCACAAGCTATAACGTTTACAGTCGCACACATACGATATTAACAATAAAAAGAAGACATTAAATGCTATAATATGCTAGTAGTAGTATATGACACACCCGTCAACAACAAGGGAGTCGTATGGCGCGGGCCGGTCGCAGACGGGGCACAGCCAGGTGGGCTTCCTCTCGTTCATCTGCAGGAAGAGGGACGCGTCGAAGCACTGCAGGTGCGGGCAGTTGGCGGGCCGGCACGGGCACGACATGCGCATCTTGCCCAGCGGGCACATGAGCGACACGCGCAGGGACGTCGTCGCTATTTCACTGTCGTAGTCTTCTGACAGCTTCTCTTTGACTGTTGGTTGGTACAATTTATTATAAGTATAGATTAAACAGTCAACAGCCAACAGATTGGTTGTATTAATTTTAAGAACATTAGATCTAACTTGAAAAATGTATTTTAGTGTTTTATCATGTGTACAGCAGTACAACAGTATAGGCTTCCTATGTCATTAGACATAGGAAGCCTATACTGTTTTGGTTCTGGCTTAGCTTAATTTGTAAGTTATCGAATTGTAATAAATAAACTTTTGCTATTTTCCTCAGGGACTTTAGCCTCAGGGACAAAACTGCGGGTGAATTAGCTGGTTTAGAAATATTAAACATGTTTTTTTTTACTATGATAAAACATGATATAAATAAACTTGAGCTCGGTGAAATACTGTTATAATTGAGATTTTTAAATGTCATGTCAACCAACAGTTTTCTCAAAATCTTTGTTTTTTTTTTTTTTTCACGCTGTATCCCACACGAGGCAGGGTAGGCAGAGGGATGCCGGGAACCTAGTGTCAAGACACTCCATTCCACTTCCATTCCCCACTTTCCGCCAAATTTGAGGCATTTCGTGTTGAGTGGCGGAACTCAACGCCGCGCTTTACCTTATTACCAGAGCGAAGAAATGAAACATTAAATATTTAAATTGAAAATATTAAATATTTCATTTCCTCAACTGGGGATCGAACCCAGAACCTGTCGGTTACAGTCACACGCTTGTGCCGCTGCGCCACGACCAGCCTCATATTCATTCATTAAAATAATAAATTTACATGACACAATATACTTACTTAATGACCGTGTATAGTCAGGATTCTTAGTACCCTTATTCTTGAGCCTTTGCAACAGTTCCGCCGATGTTAATTTCCTGACCATGAACACGCTGAGCACGTACGCCCTCGTGAAGTCCGACGCCCACGTCACGTGGATGGTGTTGGGCACGGTGGGTGACAGCTTCACCAGCGACGATATGTTGACAGGCCGCGGCGGTCGTTTGGGCTCGGGTGTGGGCTTATTTGTAGGTATTGGATTCTGGAAATTTATTATTCATTGAAGTAATGTTTGAATCAATGTCTGACTATAAACGGGACCGATGTGAGTTCGATTTGAGGGAATAAATTTTCTTTTCCATATTCAGGTCAGAAGACAAAGTTCTAGGTAATCGCTGTTCAATACATAAATTCTCATACAAAATTTAGTAGGTAGTCAGGAATGAAATGTCTTGAATATTATTACTAAATACACCCTATTTATTGACACTGTTATGCGTTATAAGAATGTGAATCTATAAGTTTCATAGCATATATATATATATATATATATATATATATATATATATATATATATATATATATATATAAATGTTATACTTACTGGTAAAGGACACATCTTATTATTAACTTTAACATTAACACTAGGTGGGAAGTAGTCTTCTTGTTCACACGAAGTTTCTAGAAGACAAAATCTTAACTGCGCCTAAAACAACATATATAATCTTTAATAATACCACAATTTATTGTATTCTTGATTTCAATACAATAGTAATATTTTTAAAGAGTCAATCCATAATTGGAAAGAAAGAAAAAATACTTATATACCCACACCTCTCAAAAACAGCTACATTTAAATTTTTATATTTTCTAAATAACTTTTTCTTTCAAGTGTGGATCAACACTTTTAAAATAGTAAAAATGATTTTCATTTACATGTCTCATTATACACATATTCATATGATCGGTATATATACGAATCTAATTATAGAGAAATTCTGTTATATTTATTTAGGCCATTTTGGGGTAGGTCCACACCTGCCACCACCTAGGGCGGCAGTGTCTTACTCTAAGCCTGATGAACATGGGTTCTATCCCCACTACAGAAAATGAAATATTTTAAGAAACTCTTTTACGACACTGAGTTCCGTACCTCAAGCAGAACGATGGTACTCCGGCTAATGCATGGAGAAACCAATTAAAATGGATTGTTTTTATAATATAACTAGATCATAAAATGCTAATTTGACCCTCAATTATGATAAATCAAAATGTAACTAAAGTACGGAACACGGACCTACACAAGAATTCAACTTTGTATATATCAAGTACATCAAATTATTTATCCTTTATACATATGATATTAAATGTAATTTTATTAAGAAACTGATATTGACACACTATGGGTAGAGATTGAAATTGCCCACATCTTAATATATATTTTTTTGGAAATGGCAAGGCAAACCAGCGTACGGGTCATCTGATGGTATGTGATCACCTTCGTCCACGGCCCCATGGAACTACAAGGGAGCTACAGGTGCGTTGCCGGCCGCAGAGGTGGACTGGATAATTTACTTATTTATTTCGCAAATATTTAATCCTATCTGTTGCTTAAGTGATTTTAAAATGAATACAATGTATAAAATACTGTGATGAAAGAAATCCTAAAGAAAATACTACACATGTTAGTAACATTTCTTATGAGGCTATAGAGTAGCAGTGGCAAAGCATACTATAATTGCTGTAAACGCGACAGCCGTAGGCTCTATTACCAATCGAGGGAATGATTTTTTTTCACTTTACCACTCTGCTATCAAGACAAAAACCAGTGTTTAGCACTGCCATTTTACAATCTCGCAAATATCTCTCGAAAATTGGGTGGTACATGGAGAACTAAGTGTAAATCTTAATACTAGATACTCTCTGCCTATTTTGCTGCGGAATTCATCGTGGTCGTAAAAAAAATGGTTTTTTTTTTGTTATGAACAAAAAAAGAAATCGAACAATACTCACTTGTATAACATAATCAAGTTTATTACTAGTTCCAACAATATCTTTTCCCGATGCAATCTCAGTGGCCTGTTGTGGTGTTAAGTGGAATATAAAGGTTCCCTCTTGCATCCGCCCGACTTGCATCGGCATCATTGTTGACGGCTTCATTAGCTCCGCAAGTACATCGTAGAATGGTAACCTGTCATTAAATTTCATTTATAATATGTTCTGACATATATATATTGTTTTAAATAAAACAATAATAAAAACTAGAGATATTTTCCTATATTTAGACTAATATTATGAAGCTAAAGAGTCTGCATAAGTGCTGCGTTGAGTTCCGCAACTAAACACGCAATGTGTGCCTCAACACTAGGTTTCTAAGTTTCCTATGACATACCCTGCTATGAGCGGGATAGTGAAAAAATAGTAAACGTTTGCTTAGTTGATCTAGTTCGTTATCGAACTACTGTTAGGAACTGATAAAAATATTTTTGTATAGTCTATTTATTGACAAAGACTAAATAAAGGCTATATTAAAATTAACATCATGTTAATGTGAGTAATGAACGTTTATTGGGATCAAACAAAACTGTTTAGACAAAATATTGTGTAAATAAAATTTAAAGTTTACAACTCCTTTTGCCTCCCTAAGAGAAGACTTCTTTTTAGAATAACGGACACACTTGTCAGTTTCGCTATTCACCACTTCATTTGGTATTAACCGTATACTAAATATTAAATAGAAATACTTAAAAATCAAAGACAAAATAAAACGCATACTTTTTAAACTTAACATCCGGGTGTACGGGGAACGGGGGCAGCGGCGCGGTGGGCGACGGCGACGGCATCGGCGCTAGCGTGGCGCCCGCGCCGCCGTAGCCGTGGTACATGCCGCTCGCGTACATCGGGTTTTGTCGGGCCTGAGCCGGTGTTGTTTTGATATTATACATTTACTAATTAAAGGCATGTCGCGGCGCAAGGGCACAGGCGTGCGACTGCAAACGTGGCTGGTTATGGGTTTTATCTCCCCGTTGGAGAAAATAAAATACAGTATAAACTCTTTATATAACAAAACTCAAGTGACTGACCCTTTTTTGTTGTTATAGAGAATTGTATGGAATGAACAATCAATATGTGGGTTTTAACGGAAACCAAGTTATGCTTGCTTTCTAGGGAGTGGGTGACTTTATGGGGAGTGTCTCGTTAAAAACGATAACGTTACAAAAAGTTTACACTGTATTTAATATTTTTATTCCTTCACTATACTAACAGGCAAAGCGCTGCGTTGTTAATATTTTTGTATTTACTCCGCCACTCAACACACTATGCCTTAAATTCGGCAGAAAGTAAGAAAAACGGGTTGTCTTAACACTAGGTTACTTCCTCTTGCTCCCCTACCCTGTGCGGGATACGGCGTAAAAACGAAAGTAAAAATAATTATTTTACAATCATAGTTGAACATATAAAGCGACTTGAAAGCCTAGTGTTATTCCCCACTTTACGTCATTGATGTGAGTCATTAGGTGTTGATTGACGGAGCACAACACCGCGTTTTGCCTTCTTAATAGAGCGAAGAAATAAAAATATTAAATGATTAATTTAGAAATTAAACACTTCGAGTGGGGATCAAACCCACAACCTGTTGTTTACAGCCACAGACCTGTGCCTCTGCGCCACGACAGGCCTTTTTAAATTCATTAGTATGTACAGAATTCAAATAGAACCTCGTGTGGAAGTGGCACATGTGGCTTTAAACGTGACAGTTGTGGGTTCGATTAGAGAATCGAGACTCTTAATTTTACGAGGGCTCGAGTGATAGAAATATTTAATATTTTCATAACTCTCTTTAACAATAAGACGAAGGGCGGCGTTGGGTTACAAAGCGTAACATAGAAGTAAGTAAGTATAGGCGGCTACCCAAATCAAACTTTGCCTGACCTTCCTACTCTTTGCTTGACCTGAAGTTGTGGCAAGACGTGGACCGAAATTAAAAGAGAAGTTTTTGATCACGGAATATGGTGTATCTCGGTCAATATGGTGGACGGGCACTGCTCCAACTTGGGGAGATAGTATGAGTAAGTCAATTAACCAATACTCACCGTAACCGGCATGGACTGTGCTCGAGAATCTTGCTGGTTGTAGCCCGTGACTGGTGGATGCTGGTACATGGAGCGAGACCCCGGTATCGCGGGCGCCAGCGGGTCCTTGCCCTGTGACCCACTCCCGGGACCACCGCTTTGCAACGCCTGGCTGTTCCTATATTAAAGAAATAATATACAAAAATTATTTTTTGATATATAATTGATTTTTCCAGACAACAAGTAATACGAACTGAACAAGTATCATCCTAAACTCAGAACAGAGGGAAAGATAACAAAACATGCAATTCAATCCTTAAATATTTCAGTCGATCCTTTAATTTGTAGACCGTCACCGCAAGCTTTATTCATGCAAGTTTTGTAGGAACTTACGCTAGTAAATATACGGCCCCGGTAATAATAATTCGCCATATATTTCCTTTACTTATGGTATTAATTGTAGACATATAAATAGTTCTGAGCTTTAAGAACTGTCTATCTTTAATTCCCCAATGCTTCCAAATGCGTAAATAATAGTAAAATTGGATGTTGCACTCATAAAGCGATATCAGTTATTAAAGCTCTACAACAAATGCAACTGCAGATGATACGCAAAGCTGTGATGTAGCATATTATCTCAATGATTATTTATGTTTCTATAGACAATGTTTAATTTCAAGTCTACGCCAAAATGTTTATTACTGAGATAATATGCAGACGGTCGTAAGTCCTAACGTAAAAACTGCTATTCGTACTCAGGGTCATGCTGACAGAGCTGCGAACAAACGCGAGTGGACGTGACACTTGCCTAGAGGTGGTGGTCTTTTGTGAACGCGGTCTGTCATAGCTTTTTACCCGCGAACTAATTTCGGAAGAGTTTCCATTTGCGGCGTTCTCACCCTGGGCAGCATTGACTACCCTCGCTGAAGATCGTGTTTTAACCATTGTTGACGACCGAGTGTCTCATGTCAACTGAAATAAGGAGTCCAAAATTGGACAGAAATCACTATAAAATCACTTTCAACCTACTGAGATATTCTGGAAAATTTCTTGGACATACCAAAAAATTGGAATGGATATTTCTTATTTCTCTTACCACAACTGGAGTTCAACGGGACAAGGGGAGTTATATCGTCTGCAATTGAATAATTATCCATTAGGTCTACAATGGTTAAAACATGTCTTACAGCTTTTTACTAGGCAAACCACTAGAATCCTATCGAGATATTAATTGGAACAATGTTGGCGGTCCCATTGTTTAAAAGAGAATTATTCCACTGCAGCTTTGGAGCAATGCTAGGGAGAAAAATTACATTAAAGAATTTAGAAACTGCCAAAATTAAAGAAAAAATGGGACGACAGGAGCTAGGTAAGTAAGAGAAATAAGTTAAATGCCCTGTCAAGGAAATTTTCCAGAAGTTTATAGTTAGAAAGCTATCTTACATTATTTACTTATTAAATATATTTTTGAAATAAGTATAAGGGAGGGCAGGACCACCTCTATTACAAAACAATTAACTAACTATTGATTTTACTTTTTTTTAACTATCAAAATAAGGCATATTTTTGTAATAAGGCAGCATAATTTACTAAATACTTTTGAAAATACTCAAATAATTTTAAAGCTTTGCAGTATATAATAACAAGACTAATCTATAGAAATTTAAAATCAATATTAAATTAACAGAAATAAAGGTTTAAGTGAACAAATATTACATCAGTTTCATATTAGTAATGTTTTTATTTCATTAATGATGGTAAAATGTTGTGCAGTTAATATTTATGTTAGTACTATATTTATAGAATGCTGTGGTATAAAAAAATAAGTCAGTTATTTTAAATTAATTTAAATAAAGCTTTGTATTTTAGAAAGAACTAATTTTCTTTTATCAAGTAATAATGGAGTTGCATACAATAATAGAATGTTTAATGGCCACGCTCTAAAAAACAGTTTTTTGTTTATATTAAAGAAATTTAAGCAATAAAACATATAAGCAATCGTCGAATAGTATATAGCAAAGTTTTACAAAAATGTTAATTAAGAGATTTTGAGATCTACGATTGATGAAAACTAGCACTTCGGTTTTGGAACCCGGCAAACGGTAAAAATCTTTATATATTAAAAATATTTATAAACTGTTTAAATATTTTTTATTTGAATTTTACTACATAGGTTGCGCTTTAAGATGTAAACAAATATAAATATATTTTTATGTTTAAAGTTAAACGTATACAATATTTAAAACAATATGGATGTCAGTGGAAATAATATTTGTACTCACCATGATATCGCGTTACCGTAATCGTAATATCTACTCATATTAAATTTAAGTTATAAAAAACACACTGATATTCAATAACACCTAAAATATAAAATATTTACGAATGTCTTTCACAAAACGCCATAACTTGACGCTTGTTGGTCTGTGTGCGGCGGCCACATTGGTTGTCATAGACAAAATTTATTTTTCTAAAAAACTCGTCCTAGTTCTCTCTTTTATAAACTATTCATAATTTATTGGAAAGTAACTGTTACTGGTCTTAAGGTAGACTAGTCGATGTTGGATGAAGACAAAAATATATCAAATTAAAGTTCATTATTCAGCAAAAGCAATTAATATCATTAAAATTTATTACAAATATTACGGAGATTTTACCATAAACAATTAATAAGTGACATCACGTCCTATTCCTTAGGGTTGAACAAATATATATATATATATATATATATATATATATATATATATATATATATATATATATATATATATATATATATATATATATATATATATATATATATATATATATATAAGCAGCGAGGCAGGGTAGGCAGAGGGAACCCGGGAACCTAGTGTTAGGACACTCTGTTTCACTTCCGTTCCCCACTTTCCGCCAAATTAGAGACATTGCGTGTTTAGTGGCCGATGCCGCGCTTTGCCTTATTACCTGAGCGAAGAAACGAAACATTAAATATTTAAATTGAAAATATTTAATAATTAATTTCCTCGACCGGGGATCGAACCCAGAGCCTGTCGGTATTAGTCACATGCTTGTGCCCCTGCGCCACGACAGGCCTCAATGTTTATATTTGTTCAATATATTTGTTAGCTGTGGTAGAGAAAGGTAAAGCGCGGCGTTGAGTTCCGCCACTTAATACACAATGCCTCAATGTTGGCGGAAAGTGAGAAAGAGAACGAAGTGTCTTAACACTAGGTTCCCAAGTTCCCTTTACCCTGCCATGTGCAGGATACAGTGTAAAGCTGAGTGAGTGAGTAATAAATTACATAGGTGAAAGGTTTGCAAAACAAGCAACAAATTATATGTCACACCAACACTTAAAAGTACACGTTATATATTTCTGCACTATATAGTACTTTGTATTACTAAATGTATAATGATAAAAACATAAAGAATTCATTAAAGATAACAATAATATAAGTTATTCTGAAAGTAATTAATGTCATAATTAAACATTGAAACATCATTAGTAAGTTATAATTGTTTCATTAAAGATTTTTATCAAATAGCATTTCATATCGGTTCATATTTGAAAAACTTCAATCTTTTTATTTAAATTTTTCATTTGTGCGTCCCTTATTTACAAAAATAAATAAAATGTTTTTAATAGAAATAACAAGTTGTAGAGATAAAATATAAATATTTTAAAATATGTTGCCTTCAAAAATTAATCATAAAAGTATAAGTAATTATATTAATCAAAAAGTATTTTTATTTAGTAGTGTTAACAAAGTATCCGAATGTTTTTCGTTCAGAATCTCAGTTACTTATATGCTTTTTTAAATCAATATACTAATTTAATTGCGAAAAGTATTTATCAATACAATATTAATAAAAACAAGGTATGTTATATTGTTGAATTATACTATATTAGCCCAATGAAAAAGTATATAATAATGTGTTTTAAAAAATAAAATATCTCCTTATATTTTTGAACGTAACATTTTGCTTTAGGAAACGGAAATGTCGTAATAAGCTCTCACTACCGTTTCCTCGAGACTAGGGGTGTCGCTCAGTAAAATTATATTTATATATTTATTGCCAGAAAACGTTCTAATTAATATATTATAATAATTAAAACAAATAATAATGTTCATATGATTTAACAATAAATTGTGTTACAAGTACACCATATGGACCACAACGGAGAGCTTTTTATGCCACGGTTTATCAGACGTTGCCTTTGTAAATTTAGTCTAGCTTGCACCGAGTGGGTTACACTTTCTGCACGATCAGACCAAAGTCTCTCAGCAAATGCTGCGCCTCGTGGCCATATACGTGCATCCAGCCCTTCCGCATCAAGGGCTGACGTCCAAACCGTCACTTCACCGCCTTTTATACATGTCATGTTCCTGGCCCATGGTCGGTACTCATACACCCGTTGCCATGAATTGTATCGTGTTGATAATTCTTCATACCAATTTCCATATCCACTATTTAAATCCCATGTTTCGGTATTAGATATGATAACACATGATCCAGAGAAATAGCTATGCGACCAAACACCGTTAGGAATTTGAAAAATAACTTTATCATTATAAGATTCTAAATCTGTCAAAGTATTTTCAATAAAATTGGACCATAAAATAATATTTGGTAATGTTATATCATTAAATTGATTTGTTTTTAAGATATTTAAAGCAAGCTTATACCAAATATTAGATGTAACAGTTGTGTTGAATTTTTGCGCCCAGCAATGATGAAGGATTTCGTTTCCACCAAAATAATAAATATCATCAACACCAGTAAGATCAAATATTTCTTTGTAAATTTCGAGAGTAATATTAACAATATATGCATCACTTAAGTTACTAAATTCACAAGATTTTATAGGTTTTTTATCTAATCCTGGTACTAAATCCTTAATGCTTGTAAGTTTTCCCCAGAATGCCGCATTCCCGACATATGCTAGTAAATCAAAATCTATTAGCACTCTAATGCCACGTAATCTTGCGTGTCTTGTAATTATACGTACATCTTCCGCTGTATACATTTGTTCATAAATTCCATATTGATCTAACCGCGGCACATTGTTTAGTTGTAATGAAAATCTTTGTAAATTTGTTGTATGCCAATGAAAAGTATTAAGCTTTGATGCGGACATGCCGTCAATAGTACGTAGTATGTGTTTTATAGGAAAGTATGTTTGTGTAGTGTCCAACATTAAACCTCGGTACCTAAAACGGGGAGCGTCATCTACAAAGGCTTCTTCTAAATAAACAACCCGTTTGTATATGGGTCTACCCAAATCATTTGGAGTAACGTTTCTAGAGCATGTCGGCTACCACAAAAAGAGTTTGAAGAAATGTAGACATTAATAAAATTATTTTCTTTATTTACACGTAATTGGTAGCTTTCGTCTGTGTCTAATCGCATTCTAGGGTCAGTGCTGCCATTTTCGTTAATTATTATTCGTATTATAACCGCATGCTGTCTTTGGAAAACATTAGAGTTATTTTTTACCTTTTGGAGATTAGAAGAAAAAAGTTTAAAAGCTTTTCTTAAATGATCTCGCACAGTAGTTGATGGAAACGATAATATCTGCAAACTGAACAGCTCTTCGTGGATAGCCACAGCGGTATTGGATACTTTAATCTTTCCAGTCGGTTGCGGCCAAAACTGAGGACCAGCACAAAGCATGGTACATGTTATCTGTGATTGAATTTTTTCCGAAAGTGTCGAATTTTCTGGTATACATTTACTATTTATGCATTTCCAGGACCACAGTGGGACATCACGCCTGTAAAATTATTATTTATTATTGTTTTTACCTAAATTTATTTTATAATTATTTTTTATATTTTGAATAGTATGTATAAATGTAATAATCTATTTACACTTGTGTTTTGGTTTGACCACTCCACAATATGAACAGTATAAGTATAAAAATGCATTTTGTAATCATCTCAGGGTACAATTTAAAACAGATAGACGAGTCGAACAAGCTATAACCTTAATTTACATTTTATTTTATAATGCCATAAAGATATAATAAAAATATTAATTTATAAAATCTCGGTAATCTTTAATTGATTTGACATAGGTAATTGTAATTAAAATGACAACACGACACTCAAAATTACAATCCTTCTCACGATTACAAATATTCTAGTCAGCTTGTACAATGAATAAATAAATGCACCATATCCATTTTTTGCACGAATAAATTGCGCGTAGGTACCTACTTTAATTTTTTTGATAAAAAAATGACAAAGATAAATTTTAATTTGCTGTTGGTGTTGACCTCAAAAGTTAATTAAAAGTTAGGTATTTTATTACTTTTTATTAGATTATTTTTAAATTTCTGATTTTTATTTTAAATGATTGCATTTAAATTATTTTTTACTTCCTCTCTCTTGTAGACTAAAAATTTACCATATTACCATTGCAACGCAGAAATTTGATGCGAGGTGAGAAAACGAAATGTAGAAAGAGCTTTTTAACAATAAGTTCCCTATGCCAACATTATTATATAGAGAAGAGAGAGTTAAACTCAAAAAAATTATCATTCCTAAGAAAACCTAACTCCATATTTAAGAGGACACGTTTGCGTGGACTTTATACTCCTGCTATTCTACTTTCATTTACTAATAGTTTTTCAAAAGTACTTAAATAAAATAAAAATTATAATCAACTCACCAACTAAGTTTAAAAAATATATTATAATTACTTCACATTAAAGAAAATTAATAAACATATCATAATTAGATCTCTATCTCTTAATTACTCTTGGCTGGCATACATTTATTACTAGATGCATTTTTATTTTATATTCAATGTACAGAATTGACCCCATTTAGTATTATTAACATGCAACGAAAACCGAGGGATAACAACCCTCTGTTAAATTATATATTACCTACACCTCTTACTTATAATTTTGACGTGTCTGTGTATATGCGTATATGTATGTTACTGAGGGATGTTTATGGCATCGTATTTCCCAAGCGAACAACCTGTCGTTAGTTTTTTTTTGTCTTTTTAAAGTTTTACTTACTTAAAGATTTACTTGAGTGCTATGATTTGAAAAAATATGTTCAGCCGTTCTAAGAGTCTCAGCTCCTTTTAGGTTTTAATTGATTTAAATTTTTTAAAGGTTTTCGTGCCGATAACTTTTAAATATTAATTATTATATGTGTAGACAGAATAATAGATATATTTTCTCAATATATAATATTAATTTACCAATATTTGAAAGTTGTGTAAATATTGCGACATGTACCTACCCATTTATTAAGTAGAAACCTAAAATATATAATAAATAAAAAAAGATACAACTTATTATTATCCATACATATATATTTATTTATAGAAAAAACAAAAATCCGTTATTAATATTCCATGCTATTATTAAGTGATTTTAGCGAAAGAACTCTAACATAGAGCAGGTAACCACACAACGCTACACCAATAATCCACGATGATAGTCCAAATATTATTATTACAAGATCTTTTATTAAGTAAAAATTGAATTTTCCATAGTGGTCTGGATATAAAATGCATATCTCCATTAAAGCGGGAAAGATAAGAGCAATCATGGTTGTACATAGATTTCCAACGAATGCTACAAATGCGCCTTGTATCGGCACCATGTAGCAGACTGCAACTAAAATAAATGATTATGATTAATTATTCCTCCTTTCGATCCTTTTGAAAAATGTTTTTATTGTTAAACGTTGTATCCCGTGTATGGGAGTGAGTAGAGAAAACCTTGCGTCGAGGCACTGCTCAGTCCGTTTACTGCATTCCTTCCGAATTCAAGACATTACCCATCCAGTAGTAGGGCGTAGCTTAACGCCGCATTTTGTCGTATTGAAACCCGAAAATTAAAATATTTCATTCTTGCTCGAGG
Organism: Eueides isabella; assembly: GCA_019049475.1. Classification (NCBI taxonomy): domain Eukaryota; kingdom Metazoa; phylum Arthropoda; class Insecta; order Lepidoptera; family Nymphalidae; genus Eueides; species Eueides isabella. The sequence goes on along the minus strand of CM032398.1, from coordinate 4,941,810 downwards.
TTAGACTTTATAGTAATAGACAAAAATATAATTTCTACTTTGCAATGCAACACATATTTAAAAAAATAATAATTTACCTATAATGCCAATTACTACACAACTACTTACACGAAGTAACAACAAAGATGGGTCTCGCAAAACATTCCACCATTTTTAATGTTTTTTCCGACGGCGGTTCGAGCGTAGGTCTATTTTTTATCACCTCCAGTATAATGTGTATAGCAGGGTGACACTGTATGGGATACACAAACAGTACGGACACCAGATACAAACCTATAGCTAGAATTGCAGAACTGAAAATAAATGGGAAATATTTTTATACTTAAATTATTTTCATGTCCTATCACTAGTGAAACAAGGCACAGTATTTACTCGTAGTTATGTTGTTCAATACGCAGTATTTTCAAATTCAAGTAAAACCTAAAGAGTATATTGACATTTGGTTTTATCTGCCTACACTGTTGTATGGAAAACATAGTGCACCTGCAGAGCACATCCATAGGTTTTACTCATATTTTGGGACATTGGTAAAAGAGAGTTTTATCTTATAACTAGAGGAAGAAAATGACAATATCATTATAGCTCATTGATATATAATGTACTTACGTAAATATATCATACATATACATACATATTTGTGTATATATTTATACAAAAGGTTCGATTCTTTTCTCTCTTATTGTGTTTTGTGTATTACGATAATTTACTATACAATAATTCCTGAAGCATGCATTTAGATTTACATAAGCGAGGACATATAAATGGTGTCTAGTTATGTTTTTTGATAGTGTTACTTTTAAAAAGTATTTGCTGTTTGTCGTCCTAATAAAATCAAATTAAATAAATAAAATAAAATAATTAACTTCTCCAAACGGGAGTCCACAACGCTAGTAGGTACTCTTATCTACTTATTCGCTTAGCTGTTAATCTCTTTAAATGTCTACTATTAAAAGAAATCATACTCGTCATCGAACGGCAACGATCTCAATACATTTTCCTCCATAGTCCCAAAAGACCAATATCCTAAGCCACCAAAAATGGTCAAAAATATAGTAGTAGTAAACATGCTGATGGTTATGACACCTAGGGGTTTTCTTAGCACTCGAGGTTGAGGGAGGGCTCTTTCAATAGACAGGACCTAATAAAACACACGAATTGGCGGTTGGCAGTGAAAGTTCGCTAAATTCTTTTGGTTTTTATGTATTCTTATATTTTTATACCATTGGAAAGTTAAAAAAAGTGTTATTAAAAAAAAATTTTCTTTCTTAGCTTCACGCTGTATCCCGCACGAGGCAGGGTAGGCAGAGGGAGCCCAGGAACCTAGTGTTAAGACACTCCGTTCCACTTCCGTTCCTCACTTTCCGCCGAATTTGAGGCATTGCGTGTTGAGTAGCGGAACTCAACGCCGCGCTTTGCCTTATTACCAAAGCAAACAAATGAAACATAAAATATTTAAATTGAGATACAGCGTGAAGCTCAGTGAATTTGAGTTTATTATATGTTTTTAATAATGTTATGAATTTTACCACACCAATAGAACTCAAGTTAAATAAACACGAGCCAATAACAAAGTATAGCGCTATGGCGTCGGTAGTCGCGTATATTAGTACACCGTGCGGGGCGAGGAATAGGTGATATATCACTAATATTAAGCCCACTGTGTTCATAACATTACCTAAAAAAAAGAGAAAATTATAACTATGATAAGTTCACGAGAACAAAATGCTATGTAGCTTACTGAAACTACTTTAATATTAATTTATAAGAACAAAAATTTGAGCATTTATTTTCCTTCTCTTCTCTAGAGATGCTAACAACCTAAATATCATGTAACAAACGATCATATAAGAATTTCAACATAGCTAGATGAGAACGTATGGCTTAGTTTGTCAGAGCACTTGGACGGTGTCTAAGAGACGCAGGTTTGAAACCCAATGGCATACAGTATGAAGCCTTTTAAAAAATAAAGATATAAAGATATGTTAAAGTTTTGTATTATACGTTATACATGTAACAGAAAGTTTACAATGTGTTTACCTAAAATTTTCTTTGTGTAATAAAATTATTTTTTAATTTTAATTACCAATCATGGAAATATAGCTCACAATTTTTAAAGTCTTCATAAAATATTCAAGCAATAGGTAAGGCACTAATAATACAGCCATCGCTGGTCTTGAAGTGTTCCAATCCATTATCTAGAAAATAAAGTTAATACAACTGAATTGATAAACGTGTAAACTGAAAACTTTGTATGTGGTCACAGCATTAAGGACGGTGGTGTCGCAGCGGCACAAGGGTGTGTACTGTAAACGGCAGGTTGTGAGTTCGTAAATGTATATATGGAAGACAAATTGTGTCTTGTAAACATGATTTTACAAGACACTATTTTAACTGTTATATTTAGATATCAGGTGCACTCGCGATGTTTCACCTCCTTATTTATGTAAAATTATTAAGTGCATTCAGGAAGAAATTATAATTGAGTGTGAATAAATCGTAATATAAATATTTTAGTGCTTTATTGAGTGTGGCTGGCAAAAAATAAATATGTTAATTATTAATTTCTTAACTTAAATACACGCGTACGACAATTCCTATCCCGCGCTAATTCGGGATAAGAGTCGGTGAAACTCTACCGGAGATAAACAGAAAGACAGACGACAGGATCAAAGTACAATAACCACGAGCAATAAGTAAAAAGTTACATCATGTACGAAACATATTTTTAAAGAAAATATGGCCGTATTCAATAAGTAAGTAGCTAATTTATTACTTACATCTCTCAAGCTGTCAGTGGTAAATATGACGAACACTGTACAAATCCCCAATTGACTTAGTATCATGAATGTAGATATTATAGCTCTGTAAGTCAAAAAACGATAAGTAGGCATAATAATATATTTAATAGCAATTAATGGTATAAAATAAAATGAAAGAGCCCTATTGTCATGAGTATTTGCTGACCGGTTGCGATTTACTGACCGGTGATATCATATTTTCTTCGATAATTAAAAGGGTGACTAATATTTATTTAATATTATATTTTAAAAAAATAACAAAAAATAAGAATAAACCTAGTGAAAAGCTTAACTGTCCTTTACTTTTAGTCAAGGCCTGTTGGGCACTGGGACACATGCGTATGACTGTAAACGTGAGAGGTTATGTGTTCGACACCTACTCGAGAAAATATATATATTTATTATATATTTATTGTTTTCATTTCTCCACTCTTATCAAGTCAAACTCTGGCAAAGTCGAGGTAAAGCGCGGTATCCGGATCCGCCACTCAACCTGCTATACCTCAAATTAGGCGGAAAATGCGAAACAGAACATAGTGTCATAACACTAGGTTCCCATGTTCCCTCTGCCTACGCTGCCCCGTGCAGTATATAGCGTACTATTATAACTATAATTAATCTTTCAAATATTTTTGACTTCGTAATTATCATGGATTATGCTTGCAGAAACAAAATATTAAAATAAACAATAATCTATATTAATAAATATTACATCTCTAAAACTTACGGCCCGTGGTAGCCCATTCTATGAAAACAATGAGGCCCGTGTAGTAAAGCTAAGCGAAAACCATATCTATACGACGTGTGAGGAACCTTTAACTGTCGACTGATCTCATTTAGACACCAAAGCTTTATTTAAAACACAATATTAGTATATTTATTCTGTACCTATTTACAATTTAAAATACTCCACGAAAATTCTTATAAAAGTTTACGACATATATATCCAACATTTACAGAGGGTGTACATTCCATTGTACAAAAAGTTAAGGGAAGTAGATAATGAGACAATGCGCGGCGTTAAGTTCCACCTCTCAACAGTCAATGCCTCCAGAATTTAGCAGAAAGTTAAGAACGCAAGTGTCACAATTAAAATGGAGTGTCTTAACACTGGGTTTCTAATTCAGTACAATAGCAACAAAAAAATTGTTAAAACAATCTTTAAGTTTTGTTTATATGTTAAATTAAAATTTGAATACACATATTTAATATTTTCAACTTAAATAATTAATTTTTGATTTCTTCGATCTGGTAATAAGGTACAGCGCGGCGTTGAGTTCCACCACTCAACACGCAATGCCTCAAATTCGGCGAAAAATGAAGAACAGAAGTGGAAAGGAGTGTCTTAACACTAGGTTCCCGGGTTCACTCTGCCTACCCTGCCTCATGCGGGATATAACGTGAAGCTGAATACATTTTTTTGAAATAAATATAGGAAAACTATAGTGCTTTGCTTTTCTCTATTTTCCGCTGAATAAGTTGAAAATATTTTTACATTATGAATATACAAATTAGCCTGAAAGGAACTCGTATTGACTACCATTGTCTTGTTCTTATTGCATTTACACAATTTATTTGATAAGATTATTCTATTTTTATTATATTAACAATCTCTATCTATACATGTTATCATAAATTTGCTCACCAAAGTTAAATGCATATGTGTAACTAGAAAACCTAATGTCATACACATTATAGGGCCAAGAATAATACCGGCCTGACTAACGGCTAACGGCAATCCTAAAATACCGGCACCAAACACTGTTCTAATAATATTGAAATATGCCATCCATAATCTAAAAATCATAAAATATTGCAGAGCTAAAGAAAGAAATGCTACTTAAGGTTAAAATATTTTTCCGTTGAGCAATCAATATGATAAAATAATTTTTGTATTCTTAAAATTTATTGAATAAATAATAGTGGGATTCAAACTCCTTCCCAAATCGCACAAAAAATAATCGACCTAAAACTGTACTACATAATAATAGCCTTCGTTCTTTTCGTCTCGTAAGACTCGATTGTTAAGCGAAAGTCCATTTTGCTTATCAATGATGTCTGTCCAAATAATTTTCTTGTGCAAACAACAAGTCAAAAATCAGAAATACATTTTATTTCCCGGTTGTTATAAGTTTAAAAGGTGTTTTGCTTTTCATTGAGACTATATTTTTGTCCTTATCTTACATAAATATTGATAATATAAATATTGTATACCATAAATAGAACTTTATTTAAGTCCAATTACTTTAAGCAAACATTATACTATATTCTTTCGGGGACATTCCTGGTTATGGGATAGTATGCGTCCACAATTTTAAATGCTTTTTAAATTTATTTAATAGATTTAAACAGTATAAATTATATATGTATATACGTAGATATTTATGTACTTAATGGGCCGTTTAGGTTCTCTGTGATCCAAAGGGTCATAGCTATCCATTGGCGGTCTGTCCTTAGGTAACCGGGCAAATCTAATATCAATAATTGATGAGCGATCGTGTGGTTGCAAAGTGAGTCTGCTAACATTTTCAAATGCAGCCCTATAAAAATATTAATATTTATGACTTTGAAAACTTGGGAGAATTGGGAAGAGAGATAATTGGAATTCTTTGTTTTTATAAACAAGTACTAACATTATAGAGGATCAATTCATCAGATCAATAAAAACTTATTTGTGACTCTTCTATGAGCATCTACTATCTTCTTAATTATTATTATAAAGAATAGTAGTAAAAATTAGATAATTTTTCACGAAAGTGAATTTTCAAGTAAATATGTACAAGCGCAGATTTGAAATTTAGCTATCATCATCTTTAATTACATCTCTATGCTTTCTGCTTTATTACTGAATGATGTATATATAAAATTTTCAAAAATTAATAGCAAATATAAAGGACAGGTAAATATATTTATATTTAAAATGAAATAAAATTTCTTGATATGTAGAATTATTCACAATTTTATTAATATTATAATTAATAACTTATTATTATAACTTATTTTAAGTTTTCTTAATAGCGTGATCAGGAATTCTTAGTTGTTTGACAAATGAGTCTATATTGTCTATTATTTATAAGTGACAGCAGCAAAAGCCAGCGACCGTAATCTAAGGCGGAATAATTACATTTTGCAAAACACTTTCATGTGCAGTTATTGTTCAAGTCTGATTATATTCGGCAAGTATGATGTCTACTACAGAAGGCGAACTGGATGTCGAGGTGTCCCATGAACTTGAAGATGGCGAGGTAAACTGGAAACTTTCATCCTTAACTGTTTGGGCATTGTTAGGATTATATCAATTTATGCTATATATTCGAAATGGTTTGCAAATTAAAAAAATAGTTACTAATATACCAAAAAAAATATTAGTGTTTATTTTCCATTTAGAAGCCTGAGTACACAGATAATGTCGTTGAATGATTTACCGTACTTTGTCACGTATTCTTTTCAGTTAGAGGATTCAGACGTAGAAGAGGGTACATATATACCTTTAGCACGACCAGAAGCCTTCAACCCGCCTTCATTGGTAAACATGCAAATTCAAGATGAACAGAGTGATGAGGAATCTGACCAGGAATCATCTGGATCTGAATCTGATGAGGAACCACGAAGACGTCCAAAGCGTTCGAAGATACGGCCTCGACGTCCTCAGCCTCAAGCCCAACCTGGCAAAAAAAGACAAATATAATATTTGGTGCAAAGCATTACAGGTTAAGTATATTTTATCATTATATTGCATTTTTTTTCTTGTCACAGGCTTGAGGCCATTGTGGGTTAGCAGGATGTCTACAATATTATGCTAAAAAATATGTTTTGAATTTACTCTCAATAGAAAATCTATCTGATAAAGTATCTTCCATATTTTTATATAGTTGGCATCGGTTACAATCAGATTTATCAAGTATACATGTCTATATAATGCTAATATTTAAATAATACAAATCATTAGTAGTGCTAATTCATTATTTGTATCGATCTTATTGTTTGAAATCATTTTATGACTGTAAAGTCGTCCTTTACACTATGTTTAAAACCAGAAGATAAAATCATTAATTTTTATTACAGGAAGATTTGCTAACAGAGGACATGGTTACTTGTGATGTATCTAAAAAGAGTAGATATGGCGTTGAATCTTATGATTACACTATTAAGTATAGATTAGATGATGAATATATTCCAAAAAAAATATTTACAAACAATCATTCATATAGAAATAGAGATCCAACATCAAACAAAAGAAATTTTACAGACAGAGGCAATGTAAAGTTAAGGTTAGGTAAAAGAGTAAATAGTGATCAACCTATAGAAGAGAAACAGGATCCGCGGATTCTACCAGATCTAACAGTGACAGCCGACAACCCAACAGACCAAATTATTCAAGAAATCACAGAAAAACTGTCTGAGGAGAAAAAACAATTAATTGGTAAATATATATATAAGTAGATTTTTTACACATATACTCAAGCTATCCCATTTTTGCAACATTTTTTTGTGGTTGTTATAGTAGCTTATAACATAATAAATTGATTATTCATAACTTGTTTACTTGATAACGCTAATATCAGGAATATTTGTAAATGTTCCTGAGATTAGTGTTATCAAGCAAACAGACTATTAGTACAGATTATATGAAAGATTAGAATATATCCCATTTCATAAGGTATGATGTGATTGCCTTCATATATATAGGCCCTCATAAAAAGATTTTTTCAATGTGAACCAGTATTTCAGAATTTGCATGTTCAAAAAAAAAAGTTATAAATATAATTTACAGGTAGGATTATACATGTGATTGGTGCCAGTAAAGCTATAGAATTATATAAAGAAACACAGAGGATTGAAGCAGATGGTGGTATGTTGGTAATGGTAAGTCATTTTGTATGTACATATATTTTATTTTATATCACTGTGGCATATTAGGATGAGATCTGATTGTAAATACTACACTTATCATTAGGATTCCATTCCAGGCAATTAATTATTTTCTATTTCAAAATCTGGCTAGTCAATATATGGCATTTAGTTTTGCCACTCAACAGGTAATTCTTAAACCTAGAAGCAGAAAATGGAGTGTCTTGACACTAAATTCTTTTTGTTTAACCTCCTATGTAAGAGGAATATTTTGTTATAGTTTATTTACAGTTTGAAATATTGTGATCAACACTTTTAAAGCAAATATGTGTAGGTGTTAATATTATTCTACACTATCACCAAATGTGATATTTTTTTCAAAATATAACGAATAAATGTCTGATGTATAATGCAAATGTACTAAAATTTACTAACTCACTTAAATATAAGTCTGCAAACATTTTTGTAATAATTGATTCATCTATATGAATATATTGGGAAATACATGAAATATTTTTTTGTATACCAGGATATGTCTAAGCTTTTTTTTGGATTATCTCCAATCAATCAGAGACTATGAGCAGATCTGGTGTTGGTCTCATGTCTAGTGAAGGTGCTCCCCAGCGGTGGCAACCCTACTCTATGTCTAGAGTCTAGCTCTTGAATGTCATATCGCTTCAGGCGCTTAGGGTTATGATGTTAATCAGCACAGATGCCAGATTATTCGGGTGATTCCTTAACCGGTTCTTATATCTTTGATCTGTTAGCCTTATTTCATCTTTCACTGTGTTGATTTGTACTGCATCATGTATTTCAGAATTCTTTCTAAACCAAGGTGTATTGGCTATGTTTCTTAGAATACAATTCTGCAGCATGATTGTAATGTTAGAGTTGCATTGACTTCCCCAAAGTTGAAGTCCATTAGTCCATATTGGCTTGAGAATGGTTTTATAGATAAGGAGCTTCTTGTCTGTGGATAAAACTGAGTTGTGTGCCATTAACCAATACATATTCCTGTACTGTAGGTTCATTTCTGCTGTTGTTTTTATATGATTTTTCTACGTCAGTTTACGATACCGAGATATCTGATAGTGTCACATCGTGGTAGGTAGTTGTTTCCCAATCTGACAGGCGGACGATCTCCTTTTCTTAAGGTGAAGGTTACATGTGCGGACTTACTAGAACCTGGTCTTATTTTCCACTTCAGGAGCCAATGCTCTATTTCATCCAGACTTTTTTGGATTGTGGCAGATGTTAAGTTGAGGTCCTTATTACTCGCCAGGACAGCGGTGTCGTCAGCAAACGTAGCTGTAGTAGCGTTATGCACTTCTGGCAGATCCGAAGTGTACAACGTATATAGTACGGGGCCCAATACTGATCCCTGATGACACATGCTTTGATGTCGTGCAACTCTGATAATTACTCCATCCTCCTTAACTTGGAATTTCCGATCTGATAAATATGATTCCATTAGTAGGCCATAGCTATGTGGGAGTGCTTTTTTCAGTGTACAGAGCAGGCCCTTATGCCAAACTTTGTCAAATGCTTGCTGTATATAAAGGAAAGCCGCTGAGCAGTACTCTTTGTTTACAAAGGAATTCCTTATAACTTCACATACTCGGTGTTCTTGTTCTATGCTAGAGTGATTCTGTCTGAATCCGAATTGGTGGTTTGCTATAACTTCGTTTTTAAATGAGTATCTGTGTTATTCTAGCCAAGAGAAGTTTTTCGAATTTGGAGATGATAAGTAAGAGACTATCAATTAGTCTCTTGTCTGTAGCTGGTTGTAGCATACGGAGGTTTACCCACTTTATGGATCATCATAATTATGTATACTTTCCATAGCATCGGAAAATACTGGACTCGCAATATTCTATTAAAGAGGGTAGTCAAATAAACTAAAGCCTTTTTGGGAAGTTTTTCCAATACCTCCTTGGTTAATAGATCAAACCCAGGGCCCTTGTTGTTTTTAGGCTTCTAATGGTTTGTCTAACCTCACGGGCTGTTGTGCTTTTGGGTGGTACAGAGAGTTGAAGATCTTGATTTAAGATGTTCTCTACCTCTTTCTCTGCTTCTTTACAGTCATCATCGTTTGGTTTAAATACCTCAGCCAAGTATTCAGCAAATACTCCATCTTTCTCTTTTGATGTTTTAGTCCATCCCTTAACCGTTTTAGTTGGGTATTTCATTCCCTGTGGTCACTTTGCTCTTTTGTTGTTTTCCACTGTGAGTAGTTTGAGGATGTTGTTGCAGTAAGATTTTCCAAATTATCCTGGATGGTTTTGTTCTGGGCATCTCTCAAAACTCCTTTTAGTTCTTTTATCGCTTTATTTAAAACTTTTATCTCGTGGATGTCTGGTTTGGTTTCAGATACCACGTCGTATCTTTCGTCGTACTCTTCTTTTTTCTAACACTTTTTCTTTGATATCAATTGATATGTTTTTAGCGCTTTGATGGTTGCTTCTTTGTGGCGTACTTTCCCAGCAAGCTACTTATATAGTGTTCGTAATATGAAATGCAGCCTCTTCTATTTCTGCGGGTGTCTGTAGGGAATTTTTTAGGTGGCTACACAAATTTCAGGCCTCGGCCGACTAATGATTGTTTTATTAATAGTAAGTATAACTGCTGTATGATCTGAGCTACTATCACGACATGATTCTATCTTTAAGTAGTGTTTTCCCAGTCCTTTTGTAACAAAGAAGTCAAGCAGATCTGGCTTTCTTTGTGGATCTGTGGACCAATAAGTTGGTTCTCCAGTCGTGATTGCGTTGAGATCGTTGTTATCGAGGCATACTCTTAAGCTGTCTGCCTTTGGTGGGGCGGAATTTATCTTCCACAGCTATGGTATTTGCCTGTATTTGATATGTTTTATATTCAGGAAGTGGGTGATGTTTAATAGACTTTCTGACTTGCGGTGCCACCATGACCAGTCCCTGGGTCTGCGTGAAGTGTGACAAAGGTATTGTAGTCTTTAATTGTGATTTTGCTTTGTACAGTACAGTGCCGTGTGATTCCGGCTTAGAATAGAATCATCCTAGTACTGGTGGTGTCGTAAGAGGCGACTGAAGTACGTGCGGGAGAGTCACGTTGTCAGCAATGGCAACAAGCATGGGCAGACTCGACCGGATTGTTACCACCACCGGCATTTTAAACAGGCGTTAAGTAGTGGCTTCGGCCACAGCGTTTCGCATTGGTTAATGCCGGGCCCCGGTGCCCATCCATTTTAAAGGCCGGCAACACTCCTGTACCTCCTCTGGAGTTATACGGGGCCGTGGGCGACGGTGATCACTATCAGGTGCCCGTACGCTCGTTTGCCGTGTCTCGTCCATAAAAAAAAAGTGCCCTCGGATATTAAGACTACGTCAAGTCTATGAGTCATAATTAGGAGTTCTAGTTAAAACTTATTCGGAGCTAGTCTGTTTATGTTCCAGATAGCTGTCCTAAGAGTCATCATTTTAATTTACAGAGGAGCGTGGTTAAGAGACTCATAAGAGTGCTCATCTGTTGTAGGCAGAGGTCAAACTGTTGAGCTTGTTTCTTAAGTAGCTGTTCTACTGTGTTGAGTAGTGTTGCTTGAATGGAGGTTGCTGAATGGAGGTGCTTCTTCCTTAGTGTTGGTCTTAAGCACTTCTGAGTAGAGCGATTTTTCTATAAGCACTCTAATGTATTGTTTTGCGTATTCTATGTTATTAGATGTTGATGGTTCGACGTTTTTACTGTCTTTGTTGTGTTTCCCATCGTAGGCAAGAGGAATTGGGTATACTGTTTTGAAGGCTTTTTCAGTTCTTCTTGGCTTTGGCTTTTTTTCTAGGCTTCAGTTCTTCTTGGCTTTGGCTTTTGCAGTGCAAGACACTGCATCCCTATATGTATATACACTGCATCCCTTGTAGTTTACGGGGTGTTCCCCTTCGCAAAGTGCACACTGCTGGCCGTACTGTTGGCATCTCTGTTACTGTGGAATAGTGTATCTCTTTTTAGGATCTTCTATGTGACCACTTTGTAATAGATGTGTTTTACTTCCTTTACTGCACTATTGTTAGGGACAGGAGCGAGATTTGCGAAAAAGGTTGTTGTGTGATTTTTTCAGGACCATATTTTACGTTTATGATTTCTCCCTGGACCTTATTCCTTCTTCTTCTCTATTTCTGTCTCGATAGCTCTGTGTGAGGTTGTATGGTGAAGATTCTTAATTACTACTCTGTAGAATCGATGGTCTTTATGGTTAAGTCTTATAAGTCCGTTCTCGTACTACTAAGACACTTTTTTTGTAGGTTTCAGTATCCTTGCAGCTTACTCTAAGTTGATTTTTGTTCATCATTTTTAGGTTGAAATCATCTTCATTCGCTGTAGATGTAGGAGCTCTGTTAACTTATTGATGTCTTCTATGCCATATACCAGTATTAAAAGAGGTTTCCTTACCCGTCTCTCTTTGGATACTTTTTCTGGTTCTTCACATGTTAGGTCTATTGGAAGTCCACTGAAACTATTTTTAGTGTTAATCGCCTCTGATGTAGGTGATTTCGAAAGTCTTTTTCTTTTGTGGGTGCGAGATGTAGGGATTTTGCCAGTCTGGAGGTTTTATAGGCGAAGCTTCTTCATTAGTCTCTCTTCTTGTGAGAATAAATTCTGGCTTAGCTATGTTTCCAACTGATGAATCTTTGCCTTACAAATAGGCTAGGATGGAAAGCCTGTTTCGTTTTCCAGTAGCATGAACTGTTGTGGATGCCTGGTTCCCCGCAGCAACACAGTCTTCGGTAATACATTTCACACCAAGAAGACCGGGTACCTCATGGCGACGGGGGATCATGACAAATCGCATTGCTCTTTAACTATAATTCATGTAATAATTGGTGGGAGGGGTAATAGCAAACATTTCCCAAATGTGTGCCTTCGATCTTTTTGAGGATATTTAATCTCTCATGGCCTTCGATAGCTAGTTTGATAGGATACTTGACCGCCGCCCATTATTCGGCGTTGACGAATTATTTCTACAGCTGCTGGTTGGTTTTATGCTCCAAAGATATACATGGAAAAAATCGTCTTCGCAGTCTCCCTCCTCTTTTTACATCCGGGCTTGGGACCGGCAATACATCAATATATAGTCATTTCTTAGATACAGATACATCAAAAATTTTTATCAGAAATTAAACATATCATTATTTCCACTAATAAGGTATATAGTATGTACAATTGAATATTGTCCTAACATTTCAAATTGGTTATTTTAATAATTTATTTGAATATTTGAATTTCAATCTTATGCAACACAGAGAGTCTGACGGTAAAGGCCAGAATAGTAAACGTATAATGTGTAATAATAGACGTATTGTCATTACCTAATTCTGGTAAGAAAGCAAAGCCCCATGTTAAGTCACAAAACTCAATATGCAATTTACGCAGTTTTAATTGTCCAGTGGGTGTGGGACAGTATGTCTGTATTTTCTCTGTCTACCCTGTTCCATGGAATATAGCGTGAAGCTGATAAAAAATTAAACTGTAATATGAATTTCAGAATGGTACTCGTAGACGCACACCTGGCGGTATTTACTTTTTTTTATTGAAACGTGATGATGAAGTATCTCAAGACATGATTAATCAAATATTTAATGAAGATAGAAAGGAAACAGCGCGTAGAATAAAGAAGACTCGCGCCAAGAGTCGTCAAAAAGTTATGGAGCAGTTGAAACAGAGCCTTACAGGTATTTTATTATTATTTTTTTAGTTTTACGCTCTTCTCGCATAACTAAGTGTTAGAGGGGAACGTTGTGTTAAGATACTATGTTCAATTCAAAAACACTATTGCAAAAGAGTGATTACATGAATACTTGTGACAAAAGTGAAGAAAGACTTATCACAATAAGCGTGTTACAGGCAACTTTTTTCGTCTGATGATTATTCTTGTATACACATATTATAAGTCTTAAATGAAACAGTTTTAACCGGATTAATCTCGACCACCGACCATCGAGTAGTGTTCGTTAGAAACATTGGGTTTGCAAAAATGTATAAAAGTGAATATATACGTTTAATCCGGTTAAAATTGTTTAATTTAAAAAGAGTATAAGTGAGCTTCACGCTGTATCCCGCATATGGCAGGGTAGGCAGAGGGAATTTGGGAACCTAGGGTTAAGACACTCGTGTCTCCACTTTCCACTAAATTATTGCCTCGTTACCAGGGTAAATGAAAACATGAAAATGTAATTAATGAAAAAAAAAAACAAATAACTATATGCGATATCCGCCAAAAATGTTACATTTTCTTCTCTGCATATTTATCTTTTATTAACAGATTCAGAACTACCATCGTTATTATCACGCGGTGAGGCCATAGTGCAATCGGAGCACGGTTCAAATCCACCGCCATCACCAGCCACGGACGCGCGCGAATGTTCCAGCGACACGGACGGGCACTCGCACACCGAGCTGCCGCCCTCGCCGCGCCCGAGGTCGCCCCTGCCCGACCGGACGCGGATAGCGCAACATTACGACGATGATGACTTCTTAGAAGTTATGTGTAACGATAATATGGATTTGTTTTAATCGTATTGGTGCTTTTGTCTGTTTATTACAGTTCTTTGATTGTGGGGTCCCGAATGTGCCAGTTGACTATGTACCGCTTTGTATGGAGTACACACGATAGGAGAATGCGTGTAAAAGGAGATATAGTGAGAATACAGCCTTTATTACATATAACATTGAGTTTATAAATGTACTCTTGACATTGCGATGAGTTGTGCCCCGCGTGCATTCCCCGTTGCATCTAAACATGTGGCTGTGAATTTTTACACACTATATACAAAGACTCTGTAACTAATATGGCCTTGATATTGCTGCAGATCTGTTTACTGTGCTATTACAAATGTTAGGTCGGTGTCGTTATCATATAATTGTTAAGCTAATTATATTGTTAAATCATACATACATTTGTACAGCTTTTGTACATTGAGCATTATAACCATTTTAATATGTAGATGTGTTCGAAATTATAATATTGTGAGATTTTGATATTCTGTGGAATGTATTTGCAGGGAACCTAGTGTTAAGACACTCTGTTCCCCACGTTGTACCCTTGTTTTGAGACATTCTGTGTTAAATGGCGAAACTCAACGTCACACATTGCCTTGTTATTAACCCGAGAAAATGAAATTCCACTTACCCCTAAATGTGAATCGAGCCCACAATGATTGTGTTCACAGTCAAACACTGTACCACTGGGCCTCATACTGGGCTTCAATATTATGTTACACTATGTACTTTACATCTGTCAAATGGCAAACGAACCGAAAAGTGGTGGCCATTACATGATGATAATAATTCAAATCATTTATTTTAATTTAAATACTGATAAACTATTGAGTAGTTTTGTATTATGTTAGTTTTTAAGCCCCAAAATTACTTTTTAGATCATAAATAGAATTGTGTAATAATATATACATTCTAAAATAGTAGGGTCTAACTTTAATAAAAGCTTTCAAAAAAAAAAATATTATTATTTATTGAAGAATATAAGAAACGGCTATGTAGTACTGTAGACATTGCCCAGTAGAATGTTTTATATTATTAAAACAGACAAAATATAAAAAATAGTAAGCACATTTAAAAATTATATATAGTATGGTAGTTTTGTTTCATTTTCAGCGCATATTTAAAATTACGATATGTTTCTGTAGTAAAGGATAGAAGGATATTTTTATAAATCAGTCAACTGGAAGCGTTGTAATAAAAATTTTAGGCACTATACATCCGCCTATGAAATATTTTTGTATCAATACAACCATACTTCTATGGTTTCAAACTGTTCAAACAAATATAGCTGTAGATTTAGACAATAATAATTAATATTATATTAGGTCGATATGAAAAGTAGAAAGTGATGATCAAAAATAGATTATTATTTCTTTAGCTTCACGTTGCAATATAAAGTGCGCAGAGACAACCGAGTGTCTAGACACTCCACTTAGCGACAGACACTCCCAATTTGTGAAACATTGCGTATTGAGTAGCGGAATCTATAAGCCGCACTATATTTTGATACTAAAGCAACCCCGAGCGATTGTCGTCGCGTTTATTGTCTGATGTTATTGCCGGTGTGCCATAACGGCCTCATCTTTATTAGTATTACAAGTATATGAAAACTGCACTGGCTTCTAATAATTATTTTTCTATCTAATGTATTGTCAACCCCATTTCTTCTCTTATGTGAGGGTTACAGATAAAATATTGTTCGTCGCTAGCTTGGATGAAATTACAATAAAACAGAATTATTTCCTATTACTCCCTTTTATAGCAAAATTTGCAATATTACATACATTGCACCAACCTAGTGATAGAAATGAATCTTTACTTATTTTTTATGGACATTTAACATATTTTAAAACACATTGTTTCCCAAATTATCTTTAACATTGTAATTTGTTGTTTGCACCATTTTTTTAATTAATAAAAAAATAATGAGCAAAAAATATATATTTTAAATATAACTGGTATCTGAAAATATATTTAAAAATATATTTTTAAATTAGGTATTTTACTTGAAGGCTCAATTGATCATATTATTCAATTCCAATAACCTCTGCTTAATTGATTAAACTGGTCCAGCAGGCTAAGTTAGTTATTTGGGCTTTATTTGATCTATTATCCCTCTGAAACTATAGTATGCAATGCCTAATGCCATTGTTTTTTATAGCTTCATGTTGCATGCTGCATATATGCATATAACTTGGGGCTTTATGGGGCTCGAATGCCAAGTTGTCTCAATACCATCTTAATGCTTTATTTTTATTATAACCTACATATAAAAAACAACTTTTCTGTATGTGGTTGTTAGTGAACCACAGTTGATATTTATTTATCAGTAGTCTGTGCGATAGATGTTACTCTTTTTTATAATAAGACAATATCTTACTTTGTTGTGTGAAAAGAACTTGTGCAGTTCATTGTATGTTAGAACAGATACTGAATTATTTGTATAATAAAGTTTTTTTTAAAAAAGATGACTTTTTTTGCTGTTTTCTTTCTTAATAAAATGTAAACCTACAATATTTTTTTTCAGCTTTAGGTATCCCGAACATGGGTAGGCAAAGAGAATTTGGTAACTTAGTGTTATAACTCTGATCCAGCTCCCACTTTCCACTAGTGACCGACCGAAAGTTCGGTTTCGGTCACAAAATAGCCGAAATTTTCGGCCAAACCGAAACTGGAGTATTTGTCAATTATCGTGTTCAGTCACAATGTCCGAGCGCCGCCACTCGAGTAGTTCGCCTCTTTTATGTTTAAAATCTGTTTTTAATTTGCAATAAAATGTGAGGAATTCTATTAAATATATCGCGGTATTCTTGGGACTAACCCTAGATTCGAAACTTCAATGAGGCCCGCATCTGTTTTCTCTTGCGGGCAAACGGAGCTCCACTGCTTACGCTGTTGGAAATGTGAGGCAGCTTATGTATGTTGATACAGCTCGGCTAGTGTACTTTAGTTATTTTATAGTATATTGACCTATGAAATATTAAATTCGCGCAATGCTGCAGATATAAGGGCCTATATTTGTAAATAAAAAAAGATCAGTTTGCTCCATTTACAGCATGGGTGCTTGGGAATATATTGATACGATTACATTTACGTCGTACATATATAATAAAATATTACTTGTTCGCGAAAATATTCACAATTACTTAAGGAACGGTGATAGACATGATATTAATACAAGAAGTAAAAACAAGCTGAACACTCCTAGTTTTCGTCTTTAAAAAGTTAGTAAATCTTTTATGGGACATCGTTCACGTATCTATAATAAAATTCCATAAATGGTTTCAGCTTTACCACTTCAACAATTAAAATTGATAGTGAAAAATAAATTATAAGCTAAGCCTAATTTAATTTCACTTCAATTCAAGGCTATTACCATGATAAGAGTTCTTGGGATTAAATGCTATTGGTACTCAGTCAGGAACCTACTTATGTTATACATTTACTTTACTTTAGCTATATTTTGAAAAGAGCAACTGTTGAGTTTCTTACCGGCTCTTCTCATCAATTTAAACTACTGACATATCTATGTAACTTAACAATTGAATAGTGCTTATAATGGCCTAATTCATTAAAGAAAACTTTGATTTGATTTTAACTATCAATAATAAAATATGCAAATACATATATGTGCAAAAACATTAAAACACATTGGATTTCAGTATGCAATAAAAAAATTAAATATGTTTAGGTCAGTTTCGGTTTCGGTTTCGACCGAAACTAAGAGCGAGGCCGAAAGTCGGTTTCGGCTTCGGCTGAAATACCAGATTCGGTCGGTCACTACTTTCCACCTGAAATATCGGGTGCTGAGTGGTGGAGCTCAACGCTTCGCCTTGTTACCAGAGCGAAAAAATTAAATCATTAATATTTTATTTCCTTGAGTGGATATCGAATCTACAACTTGTAGTGTTTTACAGTTCCACATTTGTGCTTCTGCACCATGAAAATTTTTGTGGACTTTAATAAAATTACTGTTAGCTAAGTAACTAGATTTTTATTCTTATAGAAAAACTTATAATAATAAACATTAACTTTGATATTATAAATTTAGCTTACATAATATGTAGTATTATGTAGTAGAACTTGCTTTACCTTACATGAAATAAAAACCCTCTGAGTGGGAAACAAAATAATAATTATTAAATTTACCGAGGTCACTGCTCCCCTTTAACCTAAATCTATAGACGAAAATTTTGTATTGCTATTGTAATACAAAGACAAACTTTTAAAATAATTACGAGTTAGTATTGCTACATAAGGTTAATATTTCCCAATTTTGTTCTGTTTTCTCATTATTTAGTAGATGATTTATTACATTTCATTTAAACTTGTGATTACATAAAAATATATTTAATAAGATTATTTATTTGTCAAAAATTTCTTTAAATAATTTGCTTACACAGTTTTCAAAATATTGTTTTTAAAGTTAATGTCCAGAAAATAAATTAGACACTACACATCATGTTACTACTAATCATGCCAATTATCACAATATCTACATCTTTCTTTTTTAAATAAATAATATATAAATTGTAGAATGGTTTAAGTTATTTTAACATATTCACTTTGTAAGAACTAAGGGAAGTCCAGCATCTGAAAAATAAGAAAAAAAAATGTGTGAGTAAATGATCCATAATACATTCACTCTGGCAAAAATCAAAGAGAGGTGTTGCATTTCACCACTCAACATGCAATATCTTAAAGATTAGGCAGAAAGTGGGGAAAAAAGTTCCTTAATACTACTTGTAAGTGGACAAAGAATATGCAAGATGCAGCATGAAGTATTTATATATATATATATATATATATATATATATATATATATATATATATATATATATATATATATATATATATATATATACATATATAAAAAAATATATATATAGTTAGCGCAAAACTCACCAGTTGTGGTAAGCATTTTTCAACATGTTCAAAGTCAACATTATCAGAACCTTCACGGAGGGCTTCGTTTGATGCCCTCAAACATGTTTCTGTGACAAGACATTTTGCTACTTCTACTATGAGAGTCAAAGCATCATTCCCCAATTTAGTTTTGTTATCTTGAAACGATCCGTTGAGTAATTCTTTTATTAAATCCTTTAAAAATTCATTAAACATTAGAATTTTATTAATAGAAACAGCATAGATATTTCTATGTGACTTATTTTATACCTGTTTTATATAGCTCTTTACATTAGAGGCAACATAAGCTGGATCTATATTACCATCATCGTTTTCATTACTATATCGGGCCATATTACAAGGTTTAGTATTACAGTAACACCCGATAAATAACTGTCGAGGTGTAGTATAAAGAAATAAATAATAATATTATATTTAAAGTGTACGTTTTTAAAAGATGCATAGGCTAACTACAATAATGTATTCAATTTTAAGGTGTATTAAGCTAAACGCAACAAAACATATACTACAAATTACAATGTAACAGAGTTAGTTAATCCCTTTATTTTGTATTACTATGTTCTATAAATGGATAGTTATTGATATTTTTTATTTATAACGTAATCAATGACAGTTGACAGAAGAACAAAAACTAAATTTACCAGTTTAAAAATATAGAGTATTGTATTATAAATTTTATAAAAAAGATACAAACATAAAACATGTAAAATGTATAATAAGAGTAAAATTATATTCTTTACTTCATTATACTTATTAAATAGCATAATTATACCATTATACAAATATTATAAGTAAATAAATTTGCAATAAGCAACACCTTACAAATACAAGATGAAAAATATTCTATTCTGACAGAGTGACAGATAAATTTTAATTAATATTTTTCTTTAAAAATATACTTTATTGGAGAGTTTCACGAATTTGAAACTTTTATCTATTTGACGAATAGGTATGCTGTTGTTCTGCATTAATTCTGTTATGCTGATAAATCCAAGTTTTAAGCAATTTGCATTTGTTTACGTAATTATCTAACCTAATATAAGAAATTTTATTTTCTTTTCCGGTTTATCTAGATTAAACAATGTCACTCTCGCCATTTCTCCGATCTCCGTTCACGGACCTCACTGGTGGTATGGTTTCCCATCAGATGCTGGGAAATTGTCAAAAACAAGAAATGAGATACATGGATTGCCTTGAAGCCTATGGATTGGACCGAGGCAAAGTTAAATGCCAAGAGTATTTTGCAGACTTTCATGAATGCCAGACTAAAACTAAGCAATTTAAGAGATTTACGGTATGTTACATGTTGACCATACAAAGTTATAAATTGTTAAAATTTAGCTTTACAAATTATAAAAATGTATAAAAGTGTGAAATATTTCCAAGATGCACGGGTTCAAATCCCGCTATGTTACATTTTTTACACATTTTTTTAAGTTAGGATTTTTGCTTCTTAAGTGTGGAATAACACTAGAAGAATAGTAAAAATGATTTAGCTTTGTTACAATAATAAATTTGGACATAATAAGAAAAAAATATAGCTATGTAAATAGGTTTCACCAAATTTGTGATTATATTAATATAACACATGTCTGAAAACATTTAGTAAATTTTATAATGTTTATATGTAAGTATTTTAATAAGAATTAATTTTCAGGCTATGCGTAGAGAAAGAGACAGACAAATTGCTGAAGGAAAACTTAAAGGAGATGAGCAATATCTGAATCCAAGGGTAGACGGTTTCTAAAGTATGTGTGAAAAAATAACTGTTCTCCATAATTAGTAATATAGAATTGTTAATCTATTTAATTTGTTTTAATTTTAGTTATATAAATGGTACTAAAACAGTTTGAATGTTCATTGCTCCTGTTCTTAATAAATTTTAATGATCTTTTGGGCTTTTTTAATAATTTTACATTATTTTATTTTATAAATTTTTTTGGGATGCTTCACATTTTTCCTGTATAGACAAAGAGCACCTGATATCAAGACACTACTTTAATTCAAATTACCATGGTGCATTCTACTTGTATATCTCCAAAACTGAGGAAATAAAAGTATTTGATTACCCAGAGCAGGAATAACCATTGTACTGCTACAATGGTAGGCAGAGTAACTAACACAAACACCTTAAGCACTGGATTATAGCAACTTATTAAATATGATTAAAACACTAAGGTATATTTTAAAAATGGTTGTTTATTATTTTAAAATCATTTTTAATCAAAAATAACGCACGCACTATACCTTTATTTGCATTTATCCATCCATCCATTCACTCTTCACTTACTTATTACTTATGTATTTCACTTATTGTGGTTTTGAATATTTATTCAATCTTTAAATACAAAATCTTGTATGTACATACTTTTTAGTACCTCATATCTCTAAAAGTGCTGATATTATATACTGTAGGTCATTGTGGTTCTTGAATAGGTGACAAACATTGTGGCTAAGCAACACTACAGGATTTAGTGATTTTTTTTTCTCCGAAAACTACAATATGGGTATCAAATAAAAGAAAGATTTCAATTAGGTATCACTATGATTACCTTAACACTAATAAGAGTAATATAATGAGAAAGTGTAAAAATATGGATCTTATTCTCATTATCTGAATCCGGTAGGATATCAGTGGGGCAACCAGGGAAAGCGAAAAGGGGAGTGAATATTTACATGCCAATTATTTATTTCCAAGAAGACGCCTGGAAACTAGGGGCGTAGCTACCAACGTATCAGCCGTATCAATGATACAAGGCCCGTGGCTACAGGGGCCACAAACCTATGGAAGAAGATATTAGTAAAATGGTATCAACAATGTTACGGAAAACAAACCTAAACTACCATACGTGCTCTATAAAGGTTTCATTCTAGAATACCCTAATGTCTGCCATTACGTCCAGTCCTGGGCCCATTGAATCCAGCGGATTCCCGCTATATTTTTTGGTCGTCAGTCCACCTTGTTGGAGAGTGGCCTGAGTGACTGAGTGGCACCACTCGAGGACCTTTCAATTTGTACATTTTGAGAAATACGTCAGTAAACGTTCGTTCGTTCATCGTTTCGGAGTCTGTTGCGTATAGAAATATTAACAAATACAAATACAGTTAGAAATATTATTTTAAATGAGATCAAAGAAGCCTAATACTACACGAAAATGTTCGACTGCACGTAACAACCCAAACACAACAATTAAGCCAAGTATAAAGAACTGGCGCTAAGAGTGAAACAAAAGAAAGTGTCATTGATTTTATAAAAGTTACTGGAAAGATAGAATAGGACATTTGACAACAGATATTTAAAAAATTGGCAGTTGGTGATTTATATATTAGAGAGTGTCGAGGCCAATCTTATGATAATGGGTCCAAAATAGTTGCAATCCATGAAGGAGTACAAGCCAGGATTGCAAAAAGGAAAGAGCTGGTCGAATTCATACCGTGCTTGGCTCACTCCATAAATATTGTAGGTATTCTGCCTCATCATGTTAAGAAGCAGAAGCTTTTTAGGTTTGATTCAAAAAGTATATTGCCTTTTTGTTGTATCCACTTCTAGGTGTAAATTATGAAAACAAAACGTAAAAACAAATTTAAAAGAAGAAGAAGTCAGATGAGATGGTCCGCAAAGCATGTTGCTGTGAATGCCCTACTAAGTAACCTGCTAGAAATAGCGGACGACTTAAAAGAAGTTAAACAAACTTCACATGCTCCGAAATCAAGTCCGAGGCAAGTCATGATTTACTTGTTATAAACAATCTTAATTTTATTTTTAAATTAATTATTTAAGCGAACTTTCTTCGCGAAATCAATGGAGTAAATGTAGGAGTTCTGAAAAAAGATATTATACTTACCCGTTCTGTCGCAATAATGCATGGTCTGCTCAAAATTTTGCAAAAATGAGACAAAATCTAATGGAATATTGGATAAAAGAGGCTAAAGAAGTTGCTGAAAAAAGTTGTGTTGACACTATTTTACAAAACAAACAACTAATGCTGAAATGTAAAAAACATTTCGATGCGATGTATAAAGACAAATTACAAACACTCCAGCTTTGTTCAACTAGTTTCTACAGAAATAATGATGGTTTTTTTTTTATGGAAAAGACGGCGAACGAGCGTACGGGTCACCTGATGGTAAGTGATCACCGTCGCCCACGGCCCCGAGTAACTCTAGACGAGCTACAGGAGCGTTGCCGTCCTTTAAGGTGGAAGGGCACCGGGGCCCGGCATTACCTAATGGCCAAAGCCACTAGGTAATGCCGGGCCGCTCCGACGGCACACCGCCGGTCTTAAATGCCGGGGGTGGTAAGGGGGGGGGGGGGGGGGGGTGGTAATGCCATTACTGGCAACATGACTCTACCACACGCACTTTAGTCGCCTCTTACGACACCATCAGTACCAGGGTGATCCTATTCTAAGCCGGAATCACACGGCACATAACGGATGGTATTTGATCGAATCCTATAACTTAGATTGTGCTACCACGCTTAATTTGAATTGTGCATTTTTAATAGTATTTTAAAAATGTCACTTGAAGAACTGTGAAAGTATGAAGCAGATCTAGCTATAGAAAAGGCTAACAGATCTATGTGCGTGATTTGTAGATTGCTTTTCCAAACATTTTAGTTGCCCTGCGAATCTACTCAACGCTTCCTACTACATACGCAATCTGAGTGGTAAGTTTTCAGAAATCGAAATATAAAAAAATGTGATCTTCTATAAGCCAGAAACGCTCATCAGGTCTTGCAATATTAGCGATAGAAAATCGAATATCACACGCTTTTAATTATGACTAGCCCATAGATTTATGTGTTAAACAAAAAGTTGAAGAGCAAAATTGTAATTTTAATTGTGAATTGCAATTTAATAAACCTATTTTATTTTTATTTTGACTATTCTTTTTTTAGTTTTAAATCTTATCCTATATAAGATACATATATATCCGTTCACGTCTATACATTTGTAAATAAATAAGCATAACACGAAAACAAGGGCTATTGCAGTTATTACTGCATTATTTCCGGAAGGTTTATGCCTTAGTGGATATCTGATAGCTGAAAATATAAAGATGATACAGGTAAAAACAAATATAAGTGTTCGTGGACGGCATATTTCAGTTTCTTACCTTGCTAAAAAAACATTGAACATCCAGGGCTGCTTAAATTTATCTTTGCGGCGTGTAAGGCTCTACTGGCATTCTTATGCATCTAGGTGCATTGACGTTGGACTGATGTTTGCCCTCTCGGTGATAGAACGAAAGTTACCAGATTTATGAATTACCGTGTCCTCTTTTCTCATTCTTCGCTCTGGTAATAAGGCAAGTACGAAACATGTACTGTACATGTTTCGTACTTTTGTTGGAATGGCAACATTACTTAACCAATCAAAAAATCTTCTAACGCACTATCTCCGTGCCTGGTCGTTTCAAAACTCATATTAATTATTTAGATTTTAGCCATAATATTACATAAAGCTGAAACATACATCGATCGAGGCTTATTTTATAAAGGTATTACATACTGTTATAGTTATTCTAATAACTGCAACAAAAAAGAAGTTTTTCAAAATTTAAAGTGATAAAAACATTTAAAGAAATAGGAGAAATTATAAGACTTCAGAGATCACTATTGTCTATAGAGAGAAAAATTTAGCAAAACTGAAATCGTCAATAAATAAGAAAATATCTTAATACACTTTTTTGCATTTTTGCGTTAAACTGATTGTAAGACTATTTTTACAATTTTTTAAAGTGTTATTTCACACTTAGAACAAAAAATACTAAACTTAAAATTTAAAAAAGGTATAAAAATTTTGAACGAAGCGGAATTTGAACCCGCGCCTCTTGAAAACCGTTAAAGCGCTCTGACCAACTAAGCCGAAACTAAGCTAAATAAGTTGTAATAGGCGAGGATAAGTTGAAATAATAAGAATTTCGACGGAGCTTGGTAAGAACGGATGGCTTGACGGAGGGTACCACTGGGTCAAACTAAATATGACAAATCCAATTTGACCTTAAATTAACATACTAACCTAGCTTCAAGATTTTATATCATATGGCCAAGCGTATCATTTAAGGTATGGTATAGCCGTTAGCATTTTATAGGTGGTATAAAAATTTTAAAAAATTGTATGTATCAAGGGCCCCTGACCCTTAGCTACATATATTGTAATAACTAACAATGCAAATAAATATAAAAAAAATAACTATTTTTTAGAATTTTACAAAACTAACCACTAAGAATTTTAGCTCAGCCCCTATAGGTAACATTAAACGTTTCCGTTGCACAATATTAAAACATCTTCGAATTATAAAGCTACAACGTAAACAAACCTATAATTAATCTTATGCCATATGTCATGATAGATTACAATAGTTTCATACATTATATTGCATTGCAATAAAATTGCTTAAAGTAGTGAAGATTACTTAGCTATCTTTTAGATATTACAACTATTATTAACTTATTTAATGAAATAAAAATGGTAATGTTTTAAATAGCCCTGTAAATATCCCATTATTTTATTAATATCCCATTATTGTGTGCTATACCTATATAAATATAAAAGAAAAATATAACTTTGGGTTCTCCTTAGAAGACGACTTACAACAGGAAAGGCATTGTAATTTTTTTAATATTTACAAATCCTGAACTTGAAACTATAATAATAAAAATTAAAAATAAGATAATAAAATGTAAAGAAACAATAAAGTTATTAAGGATTTTACTATAATATTTTAATTTATATTTTTTTACATATACATTATAGATGACATTAATGTTGCGATTTGTAATTTAAAAGTCCTACGCAAGTTTTAGAAATAGTATGATATGCGGATGGCGCAGCGGCCGATCGCTACTGAGTTTTTTACGTTCCAGTCACGGTCGGTCGAAGGCTTTTTTGTGCGGAATTTTGGCGCCAAACTATTTACAATCAATTCTTACATGTCAAATGATGGATAACAATCTTATTATTTTGTAAACTAATTTGCCCACACGGATCGCTTAAGGTTACTGCGTGGTAATTATGCGCGTTCAAAACTATTACCGGTTAAAATTATAATAGCATAATGAAGATTGATAAATATATATACCTTAGATATTTATTACAGATCTGTAGCTACACATTACGATAAAAAATATGATGTAAGAAACCTTACAGAATTACGTTTTTTACATATCGTAGTTACTACTCCACTGCAAGTAAGGTAACCCAACCAATAATCCTCATATTCACGATAACTATGTCCATAAGTATACATTTTAGCTTCTAAAACTATTACGAATTTTATTTTGCATCAACTCCTTGACTTAATAAGCTATCTACGTCATTTACCTCATTAATCAATATTAATTTTGAAATAGATTTCGAGACTAACATTCAATAATTTAGTCTCCATAGGTTAATGACCGGCCTTTGCTGATGAAATACGAGTGAAGGTTATACCAAATCATACCCAGGTAGCTGACGAAATCGTTCGGTGTCCTCTGGCAAAAAATAAATATATAAAAAATATGTTCTGAATATAAGTATATTACACGGAAACTGTTAAAAGGTTTTCGACCTTCTTGTGTATTTAGATTGATATTTTAAAAGTTAATGTCCTTTTTAGGGAGAGGACAAGCAATTCAAGAGTTACAATCTTTGGAAAGTTCAAATTTTTAAACGAATAACCTCATACTTTTAAGTCCATATAATATAAGTTTATACTATAAATACAACATTATAATAACATTAAAACATCGTATTATAATAAAATGTAACTTAGCATTTATCTCAATCATGACATTGATTATTCAGAAGTTGCAGAAAAAATATATAAAACTTAAAGTAAGTACTACTAATATCTTTGATTTTCACGATTGTAACGCATTTTTAATTAAAGAATTTTAACCCGTGACCACAGCCTACTGCAAAGTGTTCGAAACATCGGGCTTCGAACACTTTGCAGTAGATCGTAACAAAATGTACAAAAATCAATATACGCGATTAATTCGTTTAAAATTGTTTCATTTAAAAATAAATAAGTACTACAGGTTAATAAAGTAATGTTATTCAAATTATGTAACCATATGCGGAATTAATATCTTAACATGCTGTGTTGTAGTGACTAAGAACTAAAATATGTGTATAAATTATTTAAAAAAAAACGAGAATGTCATACTTACTTATTTTCTTAATAAGTAATATGTTGTAGGTAACTGTCTAAAATTCTTTCATAATTAAATACGTTTTTATATATTCAACTATACTATGCTCGAATTATATTAGCGAGAAAAACAACAACATTTTTATATATTAACTGTACGTACTTCGTAAAGCCTATCATATTTTTTCTTCGTTTCTATTCTGTTAAAGCTGAAATTGTACAAGATGCACAAAGGTTGCAGGTGCAATGTAGGACTTTAGAGGCCACTTAATATAAATTTTTATAGTATTTATTCTGGCGGTCGAGACAATCTTTCAGTGTCTTATCTACAAGTTCCAATACATAATTCATGTTGTACCGATTTTGACTGGAAAATGTATTGTGCATACCTAATGCGTTGTATAACCAAGTCTGTTTTGTATCTTGAAATTGTGTAAACGATTTTATTTTAAAATAATCTCTGCTACCTTATACTGGATCTTGTCACTTAAATTCTCTCTGCCCAGTAGTGCCATAAGAGATAAGCGTCAAGCTGAATGTCATTATAATTTATGTAATTTACGATAAAATGCTTCATATATCAACTTAAAATTAAAAAAAAAAAAACCTTATCAACATTGCATCAATCCGTAAACGAGTACCGCGTAATGTGTTACACATTAGATATTCTAAATATTAAATCAATTAAAAGTAAAAGTGATTTTGTCAGTTGATTGGTATTTAAAAACATAACAGAAAAAATGTATAAAAATATAATAAGTATTTATTAAAAAATGATTGCAGATTTATTTCGTAGAGTTAATTTTTCATGATCGTATCAAGAAATACTTTCCAGGGGGAACCTGGGGTTCATCTTTCAATAAATCTGTCTAGGTCAATATTTTAATTTTTCAAGGCTTTTTAGCAACATTTCTGGGGTGACCACAAGATTATTATAGAGTGGGCAAGGATCAATCTTCCAACGCCCATGTTTTTTTTTATTTTTTTTTTAATTCTAATATATATAACCATTGTTCTTTATATAATTACAAACGAGGCAAAACACAAAAATATAGTAGCAAAAGGCGCAGTTCGTAAGAGTAAAGAATCAGGATGTAAATATAAGTTTCTCATTACTTTATATACTTTGCTACAATTTAAGATATTACTATTAAGATAGGTTAAATAAAAATATAACAATTACTCCACATTTAAAAGAAAAAGTTTGTAAATCCTTCACAACTTCATCATATCAGCCTTTCGATATCCACTGTTAGTTATTAATTTTGCGCTGCCCGTATTTAGTGGCTCCCGAAACCTTTACCAAATCTTTGGACTACCTGGAGGAGTGGCTGCTCCTCGAGAGTCGTCCGGTAAGTGATCGCCACTCGAGAATATTTTCTATCCAACGGCCCGATAGCCGTCCTTCTTACTATAAGTCCGCCCAGTACCACTCCAGCTGACAAAATGTTTGTAGCTTTTGTGCTTCTAGTATACCCTCATATCTAATTTTACCACTAAACAATTTAATTTAGTAAGATTTACACTTTACATAGAGCGAATGGGCAAAACAATTATTTAATTTAAATATTTTTAGCCTTTCGCAGTGCGACTGATGTTTGTTATAGTGATGCTAATAAGGAAGGAGTTCTCGATAAATTTAATCGACTTTGAAATATGTGTATTCGCTTTTTTTTAAACTTACACAAATTTGATCACGTGTCTGATTTCCTTCGACCAATTAATTTATTTTCTGTATACGCTCACTTCTTTTTATCATTTATAAGCTATTTATTCTCTTTATTTAAGATATTGTTTTTAATTGGAAATTTCAAGTAATGGACCTGCACGCTGCTGTATCACTTTAAGAAAGTTTGAGTTTCCTACATTTAAAACCACTTTCAATAAAAAATCTTTCAAAGTACAGACGGAGCGTTTATGGAACTTACTTTCTATATTAGTTGACAAATGTATATAATCTAATATATTGTAAAATTAGATTAAAATAACCTTTTTACAATCTCTATTAAAAAAATAAATTCTTCGGCTTTTGTGTTTATTTTTATTTATTTTTTGTTTATTACATTAATAAATTCTCTTTCACCTTTTTTATTTAAAATATGTATAATTTTGTATGTTTATATAAGATACAAAGAACATTTCGGGCAAGCTTGAATGCGGGTTCTTAGAGCCGTTCAACAGTTTTTATATGAATCCTAATTTTCTATAGCAATTCCATCTACTTCTGAATTTCAAAAGTTAATGACAAGTCAACTCAGCTTTACGCTGTATCCTGCACATGGCAGGGTAGGCAGAGAAAACTTGGGAACCTAGTGCTAAGACACTCCGTCCCATTTCCGTTACCCACTTTCCGCCGAATTTGAGACATTGCGTGTTGAATGGCGGAACTCAACACCGCGTTTTGCCTTTGCCTACCAGAGTGAAGAAATGAAAACAATAAATATTTAAACTGAAAATATTAAATATTTCATTTCCTCGAATGGGGATCGAACCCACAACCTGTCGGTTACAGTCACACGCTTGTGCCACTGCGTTACGACAGGCCTCAGTTAATAACAAAAAGTCATAAATAAACGTGCGCAATATTGTCTTATTATTGATTGTACCTTATCTTTTTACCTTTTATCTCTCCCTTGATATACCCCTGAGCAAAAATAATTCCTCTAAAAAATCTTATCTGCCTCCCTTTGGAATCAACTTTGGGAGTTGAATCCAAAGAGCGGCTATCCAGAAAAAGTTCGTTCGTTAACATCTTTTAAATTCCAACTAAAAAAGTTTTTGTTTCTTCGACTTAGTTTAATGTTTTTCAGTTTAACTACAAGTACCTTAGTTTTTGTACTTGTATTTAATCATATTTGTTAATGTATTGATTTCTTATATAGTCAGTATGCGTGTATGTGTTTTCATATACATATATCTTTCTTTTATTTATGTATTAGATTTATTTTATGTACTAGGATTTAGGTGATTACTTTTATTGTTTTTATCATTTCCTTTTCTGCCATTATGATTGCATAAATTGTCTGTAAACTTTAAGACTTTTTCGTCCACTTCCATTGGTTATCTAGGATAGATTTCTTTTAGAGGTAAGCCCATCATTGTGACCTTGCTATCCTTTCTTTTATTTCGTATTTAATTTGATTACATGCAATAAAGAATATATAATAATTATCCGCCCAAAATAGCATTATTTCGTGTCTTTTTTTTATGAGTTGAGTGACCTGTCGATTTGGGGTCATACAATTCCACTTTTGCTGCTAAGATTTCTTAAAAAATAATTCCTTAGAGACCCTTTAGGATGGAGGCCCATTAGAGGCCCTAGAAAGTTTATAAGAAAATTGCCCAGCAATTGGCGGATTTCTAATTGCTTAACTCTTATCTCATCGCCGCAACGTTTTCCGAACCTTTTGTTGAAGTCCTCCAACTAAATTGTGAAGCGAATAATGCAGCATACGTACAGCACTTACACTAAGTACATACATTTAAATCTATCAATAAACTTTTAATACTACCTTCTATAATCTATGCTCTCTGGGATTTCATTTTATATTCGCAGTTTTGTCAATAGTGCTGCGAGTTTATCGATACATCAAAGCTGCTACCATATGATTTTTCAAGATTGATAAAGTTTTTACAAGTATCTCGAGCACGCGTCATGCGTCATTTCCTCGGTGCGTTGGGCAAAGACCCCACCGTGAGAGATGGGAGACCTATTTATTACTTGGTTTTCGTTAAGTCCGGGAAGAAATAGTTAGTAAAGTAATATATTTTTTGGTAGGTGTCAATTCAGAGGTTGGAACAAAAATTCACTCCCAAAGTTAACTTACCATTACATTTAGGTAACAAATAGTTCTTCTCTACTTTTTTCAGATTCACGCTGTAACCCGTATATGGCAGTGTAGGCAGAGGGAACTTAGGAGCCTAGTGTAAAAACACTCCGTTCCGTTCCCATCTTTCCACCAAATTTGAGGCATTGCGTGTTGAGTGGCGGAACTTAACGCCGCGCTTTGCATTGTCACCAGAAAAAAATACATTACTTATTTACAAAACTATAGTAAATATTTACAAAGTAAAAAAAATAACAACATCGGTAATAAAATTCATTATTTTACATCTTGATTCAACCAACTTCATTGATATGTATTATTTTTAAACCTTTGCTTAATAGAATTCTGAAGCATTTTGTGCGTGGAAAATATTTGAGAGCTCGTTCCCTGTTGCTCGGCTATTATAATTTTAAAGTTACTGTTTTATGAATTCTGTTGGCCTCGTCCGGCTCGTCGTAAATATGCTATGCTATATATAATATGTACTACCTAACTGCTATATTTTTGTTTTCAATAACTGTTTCAAGTAACAATTTTCAATGAAATGTATAAATAGATAATTGGGGATCAATACTGTAAGAATTAAATATAAGCAATAATAGTTTTGGATTTGAAATCTGTCAATATTACATGATTTTTCATTGCGAGTGTTGTGGGTTCCATTTCCAGTCGAGGAGATGATATATTTCATATTTTTAAATTATATATTGAATGTTTTCATTAAAAAAACAACAACGCAAAGGTATTTGTTCACAACCTCACAATGCCTCCAATTCGGCGGAAAGTGGGGGATGGAATGGAGTGTCTTCACACTAGGTCGCTCGCCCTACACTGCCATGTGCGGGATACAGAGATATAAAAAAGTATCAAACATCATCACAGTGTAACAAGATGCACTGTAATAGTAATAAATGTTACGTGAAATAAAAATGTTATCTTTCTTGGTATGATAATTATGGCAACTAAGTTTAGTAAATATTATATAGTATACATTTGAAATGCTAAACACATATTTTATAAAAAAACTATGTGCAACAAAAATACTTGCAGAAGTCAATACTAGAACAAATATAGGAATGTCTAAATATTTAGTAGGTACTACACACTAAGAGCTTCACCCGCTTGAACTACGGACATAATTATTAATTTACTTATGTGCATTACTTTTAAAATGAGTTTCAATTTAATAAAAGTTACTTTTAGTAAATATTTACATACAGCCATTTTAAAAATGTTTTTTTTTTTTCATTTTAAAAACGATTGTAATAAAACAAA
This sequence comes from Eueides isabella, assembly GCA_019049475.1. Lineage (NCBI taxonomy): Eukaryota > Metazoa > Arthropoda > Insecta > Lepidoptera > Nymphalidae > Eueides > Eueides isabella. Next base: position 4,909,466 of record CM032398.1, on the reverse strand, counting down.
CTCAAAATGTTAAGAGAAGGTTGCCCAATTACAATAATGAAAACTATAGTTAAATCAGGTTAGCCGGTTCTAAGATTGGCGTGAACAAGAGACAACCCTCGAAAAATCATTGCGTTATAAAATGCCACCAACAAAATTTTTCTTATATATCTTCTACGTGTCGACGTCGATTTAATAAAAAAAGAAACATTGGAGTGTATAATACCATATTTTGGGAGCTTTTTCTTTTAAACATTTTAGTATCTGTAGCACACCTAGGCTTTGAGCAGTCTAGAATAACATCTAACAATTTCTTATACTATATTCGATAAAGGAGATATCATAATACGAGTAGTACTATAGTAATTAGAAAAAGATAATGCTTTGTAAAGTTTTATACTTTGAGTGGACTCTCTTCGAAAATTATATTTAAATATTTTTTTTTATTTAACGCAAGCTAGTCTTAAGACATCACTTTATTTTTGTTCATATGTATCTAGGGTTGCCATCTTTTAAAATAAAAAGTCTAACATTACATGCTGATGACATTTTGCCATAAAAGCCTGGTAACGTAACGTATAAAACGTCAAAAAGTTTACGGCGTAAAAAAACTCGTTCAAGCTACGTCGAAGATCTAACTTAGTATAAGTACGCTTGTACAATGCTAACAACATAAATAAGTAATTGTTAAAATTATATAAGAATTTTGACGTAACTTGATCATTCTCATCATAGCGTACGGCTTAGTGGTCAAAACAAAGTAGTTATTAAAAAGTTTGGGTTCAAATCCCACAGCGTTCGATTTTTTTAACTTTTTCTAAAAAATATAGCTATCTTCTTAATTAACAAATTAAAAAAACTTTCGTCTCGTTTTCATTGAAAAAAATACAAAAATCTAAAATGTCATTTGCTTCATTGAAAAGATTTTTTGTTTTGGAAAAATCTTTTCATACAATTTACCATTGGACATCTCAAATTACACAATGTTTGTAAACGCACTTATATACCTATACATAAGATACTGTACACATTATATAATTCTTTGTTTGCAATTTTGCGTTTGACATTTAGCATAGAATTGCAAAAAAAACTAGAATTGCTTATATATCTAGGCTACATGTCAAATTTAAAAAGATTTTTTCTTCTCTTCTGCATCTTCAGGCGTGTGAAGAAAGAGGCATTACAGTCTTAAGTGGCGGAACTCCACGTTGCGCTTTGTGCTCTACACTAGCAATTTCTTTTTATCAAAAGAAATTCTTCTAGTAACAAAAAATCTATAATAACATATGTTTTGAACTAAACCTACCACTTTTTATGGTCCGTAGCTTTTTAAAATTAGATCATCTTGATGCTTTTGTAAAAAAAATATAAAGTTGTGCTATTGGTCAAAAGGTTTATTTTCATTTGTATTTTTCTTAAACTAAAGGCCATGCACAGCCTTACGAAAAGCTTAATAACTGGCTAACTGTATATGCCGAAAATAATGTTTATAGCCAGATAACCTAACCTTACTTAACGTTAATCTTATTCTTACCACATTGGCACATCTGTAACGAAAGTAAATATAGACAAAGCCTTTTCAGTTTTATTTTTACCTAAATATGTAATATTAAACATGGTCAAATTAAACTCTGATTTTAAAAAGTCTCCTTTTATTTATAAATATATATTTGTCTTATTGTATTGTTCTATCTATTGTTGTATAATTTATGTCTTTTTTTACCAATGTCATTCGAAGTGATTTTTTATACTCAACTAGCACACTCCAAACGTCATAATTGAAACACTGAACATATACCAGAGTTCTAAATTTTTATTTTTTTTTAAATGTTATTTATTAACTTAAGTTGATACTTTGTTTTAAAAATATATATATTTAAGTGTTGTTCTACTTACGGCTATATGCATTCCAGTGTAGAAAGATTGTGTAATAATTGTATGACTACTTGGCAAACTTATCAAAGCAGATATAAAAAAATATATAATGTGGTTCCCGTCCTCTAATGCTTAATATTGGCTCAGGTATGGTCCTCTATGTATTTTCTATGTAAATATATGACAATAAATATAATTGACATAATATAATTTTATTTTGTCTTATATATTTACATACAAAAATATATTTACATAGTAAATATTGACTGTTTTGTTATAGACGAAGTTTTTTTTTTTCTAAATTTCTTGTTAAATTCTATAAATTTGTAACATTAACTCATATTATACATTCGTAGGTAGGTACCAAATTCAATGTGACATTGGAAAAACGATTAGTGAAGATTCGAATATTGAAATTTAAGACAAAAAAAGCTATTAGATGATAATAATATATTCATTTAGACTAGATATCAAATGATTATCCATAATATAATTTTGATTTACCTGAGGCATAGGTATCATTTCAAAAAGCAGGTCAACCGTTACATTCAATAAATACTCAATTACTTTTGAAAGTATTATGAATTGTAATCATTTACCGTTTTATATTGTAAAATAAGCTACTGTTTACAGTACATAAACGCAAGCCACAATCAAAAGCACAGTTAAAATTAAGTTTTAATATATAAAAGTATAGCTTTGTCCGTCTCATGTCTGTCATAGGTTGTTTACTACTCCGAGCGTTTATCCAAATATGGGTATCCTAGATCAATGCACGCGAACACTTTGACCTCTTTTTTACTAACTATTAGATTGATATAGTAGATGATAGATTTAAGCTATTTTTACGATAGTCAGTTAATATTAGTCTTTTATAATACCGAAACCGTTCTAAAACTACTCTCATTACATTTTATCATTGAATATACATTTTTATTATTGGGTTAACCCAATAATAAAAATGTGTACTCAAAGTAATGTTCAAAATAAAGTTTTTTTTATTTACAATGTTACAAACGACAAGTTAATCGAACTTATCAAAATTGCAGTTAGGTCACAAAGTCGCGTTTACTGTACGCGATAACGCTGATCACAATCTGTTGACGAGTAATAAGTATTACACATCATTAATAATTTAAGAATGAAATGCACGTGGCGTAACTTGATAATATGTTGAGTAATCGTAAATATGCATGATAAAACTAAAGTATTAGTTCTGAATGACTTTTTGGCGATTGTTCTTAAAAGTTTAAGTGGTGGAAGGCGCCCGCCCGTAAGTTCTGCGGCGTTACGAGTATTCAACACCCAGTTCAGAACGTGGGGGCAATCAGAGTGCGCGATTTGTAATCACGTGCATTAGTTTTCCCAACGCTGAAAATTTTCTTTTTTCGAACGTTTGGTTTGCTTATAATATAACCGCATTTCGGAGTTCCACGTATTTGTGTACTTTCGTATTATAAATTTAACGTAGTTTTAAAACATAATAAAATGGCAAATAAATTATATTAAATTATTATTTTAAATAACCTAATCATGCTAATTCTAATAGTGATATTTTTTGTACTACACGTCGATGTATGTAGAGCTGTAACAGAAGAATCATTACAAAAAGAGATTCCCGCATCTATCGAGCAAAAAAAAGATCTAGCGGAAGCTGTATGCAACGAACTGTTTTTCCACATATCGGTAAGTAAGCTTAAATATATATGGTTTAAAAAAATATTATGAACGTATAATTTTTTGATAAAAATATTTCCTAATAAATGCATAAATACTTTATTATTATATACAACGGTAGGCATTTACTTTAACTATTGACGAACAATAATTATCAAGTATGTTTGCTGGTAATCAAAAGTTGTTAAGGATGATTAATTCATTTCCTCAAGTGGGGATCGAACCCACAACTTGTCGCGTTTATAGTCACAGTCCATGCATCACGACAGGCCTCAACTAAAAAAAAATATTTTTTGCAAAAATATAATATCATTCTAGCAAATGTATTTTTTCAAGCCTGTGCTTTTGACGCTTTTTACCAAATAATTTAAACAATTCGCACCTTTATTTTTTTATATTAAAACAGTTGGTCCTAATCTCTTTTCCTACACACGCGGTCAGCTTTGTCTAAGTTATCTCTCTGACTATAGGCTTTAGCCGATAGTATAATCCACCAACATCATAATCTAAATAATAGGTAATGATGAAGTTTTATTACTTTTGTAATTTTATTCGCATAGTTGAAAATTGCATTTCTAGAAGAGAACTATAGATAGATATTTAGTTATGATGTATTTCGTTCTTTAACACGAGGTTCTGAATATTGCCAGCTATCATAATGTTACACATTAATACATATGGCCGACCGTGATACTCGTATCCTTAGCGGTTCAAGTACTAGCTGATCAAAATCAAAGATTTCTTCTAAAAGGGTTTAACCAGCTTTCTATGGCAAATCTACTCCTGTGGCTTTCTTGACATACACTATGGATTTTTAAATTATTTGGTGTTGAATAAAAATAATTCGCTTAAATTTTTCGACCTAATTCGTCGATATATTTACGCAACATTGTCTACACTTTTGGTTTAAGATTGTTCGCAAATGCTATAGAATAATAACCCGCCTCACAATCAACGTTACATAAATTATACCAAATTGAACTACCAAATTATACATATAAGGAACAAAGTAATGATAGTAATTTAAAAAAAAATAAAATAAAAAGTTAAATAAAAATATAATAAGAGATATTATGTAAAGGCAAGCGCGCACTGCGTGTGTAATTGTAGGCTTCAGAGCATCCAACAAAACAATAGATAGACAGATAGATAATCATCCAATATATAATAAGGTGTTAACGAGATCTTCCGTATGATCGTAACTTAATAATTCTAATCAGTTGGATAGTTTTATTTTTCATTATTGAGAGGTAAGAATATATTGCAATTAATATGATTGTACAATGCGGAGCTTCAATTATAATATTGGCGGTTGATTGGTATGATATTCGACGCAATTCTTTTGAAATTTTTTGTCATATCTACGTTTATTACGCATGTACCGAGCATCAAAAGAGATAATGTTTTCGTAGAAAAAAACAAAGTACAAATAAATGACGAACGTTCAACACTACGTTCTATTATTGCTCTGCTGATTGAAAACGAATTTGTTTTGATATCATGGCCTTGAGAATGCATCTCTGTGCTCTTTCTAGTGGAAGGAGAATTAAGTTATTTATAATTTGTGAATATAGTGCTTAATCTAAGTTGTTTGAAGATAAATCCTAGTTTTCGTATGCGAGAAGTCAAATGAGAATATGAATATGATTCTTCTAGGAAAGATATTAATCGAAAAGGACGCCGATATCCTTTACATACTTTACAGAGCAAGATCTGGTTATTTTGAAACAATTGCATATGTTACGTAATTCATAGGGAAACTTATGAGCCATAATTGAAAAGGATTCAGGGGCAGAGACCACTTATGACTGAATGTCATTAATAGAGTTTTGAGTTTTATCTAAATTGAGGGTTAAGATGTTGCATGAAAACCAATTGTTAATAATGGAAAAAGCTTTCACCATACCTTAGCGTATCAGACCAACATCTACCGTAAACAGGCAAGGCGATATGATCATAAAAAATAATTTTACAGTTAGGTATTTGTAAGTTACATAGTTTGTTAATGTATATCAAAAAAAGTGTAGGTCCCAACACACTGCCCGTGTCGTACAACAAGTGTGAAATTTTCCTCCTCACTAATGTTTTCATTATATTGTAACGGCAAATAAAAGAGGTCCGAAGTAATACCTCCAATATCGAGTTAATAAACCATATCAAGGGCTTTAGATATCCAGGAATATACCGAGAGTCCTTTTGTCATTGTCAATATTTTGTACTACGATATCCATCCAACTTATGACTGAATCCTCTGTTGATTTTACATCTCTAAAGCCGTATTAATTAGAGGACGTCAAATAACACTTAATCAAATAGAAAACTAGACTTTATTTATAATTTTTTTAAGAATTTTAGAAAGTGCACTAATGACTAATTTTTTCGTCAAGTATTTTTTTTAAATATAAATCGGTCTTAAAAACGGAGAAAATTGTACCGTTAATGCGGAGCTAGCTGTGCCGCGGCAAGCAACCACAAACAACAGCAGGCAAAAAACTCAAGAGGGAAAAACACCTCAGGATCTTACAAGGGCAAAATGCAGCTGTGGCTTACATCAAAGATTGAAGAAAATATAAAAAAAATATTTATTTCAATCATCATCAGTTCCTGTTATCACTCGAATAAACAAACAAATATATATTTATTATAAAAAAAATATGAAACACGTAAGGAGTACATGACTGTTAAATTGGAAAGGCTTTCCTCGATTTTACTTTTAATATATCATCAGATGAGGATGAAGATTCTTAGTAAAAACCGCATCATCTGAAATAAGGGATAGAGATTTTAAACAAAGAAAAGAAGTCTACAAATGACGGAGAAATCAAGCGCTACATAAAAAAAATATAGTTTCCGAATGTAGTACCTACGTCCTTCTTTTTTAGAAGTCAATTAAGAACAGTTAATTAAAAAAATAAAAGAATATATATTTTGACAATTTTTTTTAGTTGTTAAACCTTCTATTTCCTCATAATCGGCACTTTGAACTTCGTGCTCAACTAACCAACGTCCGTAAAATCACGTACCAAGTCTGCCACTTTGTATTCTGTCTTAATAGCATCGGATTGCTTAATTTCACTATTATAATTATAGTCAAAATGAAAGTATGTATTAATAAAAAAAGTAATTGTTCCCGGGACAAGGATAACTTTTATATATTCCACTTGGGATGTTGATAAACAGGTCATAAAATGTAGCAATGAGGCAATCGCTCAAATTCGTAATCCGTCACCAGCGGCTCGTAAACAATATATGGGCTTTATAATTAACTATTTAATAGTAGTGTTTCTAAACATGAACGTTAAAGTGGAAAATAATTTTTAGTCCTGGGTTTTTTTTTACTTTTCTATAGATATTTTGTTTTGAAAGCCATGAAATTAACTATTTAGAATCTGCAAAACAGTACATTCTCTGTTTTTGCTGCTTTGAAGAGTGTCTTAAGAGCAAAGTTTTTTTCCACGTGCTGTGATCCACAACCATATACTTTTGATAATTACATATAAAAAATTAGCAAATATCGTGCATTTGTCTTACTTTATCTAATATTAAAATATAATATCTTTTGTAGGAGGCGCGTCAAAATAAATGCAGAAGGCAATTTTTAAGTAAGTTTTTATCATCATCGTCATCTTTGCTTAAAATATTATATAGAAAGAAAAATATGTATTATATTCGATGAGTCTTATATTTACAAAAAATACTAGTATTAATCGCAATCATCATACATATTGTTGTTCTATATACCTACTATATTCTATCTAAATGTTATATTTTTGGTCATGTTTTAGATCATACGCATAGTAATTATCCATCATCTAAAATAGATATAAAATGTCAAGCGGATCGTAAAATATCTTTTACAGTAGCACCTTTAAAATATATGCAACTTATTGTTATGCTCAGTGACGATGACAGCAATATACCTGTAAGTTATTATAACAAATTGTTATTAAATAATAAAAATATACATTTTATCGGGGTTTCAGCTAAGAGTTTTTTTTTTTTTTTAGATTGAATTTACTATAATCGATCCTAATAAAGACGAAGCAATACTCTATCCGCAACCAGGAAATTACATAGTTTGGACCACTATTTTGAATGAAATCGGAGCTCCTTCCCTATGGAAACGTGGACCGTATATTCAAAAAAACGTGTTACGAAAGGAAAATAAATTATATGATATAAAAATTGAATTTTCAGAAACCTACTACGAAAACGATGAATTCCTTGTAAAGACACATATAACCTGGAGTCCTTTGGATCGTAAGTGCCAGTTTAATGCCTTATTCGATAAATAACAAGAGAGTTATTTCAAATGCAAATATATCGAGTTTAAGTTTAATATATAATTTTAATAACCTTTTAGCCGCGGACACTGTCACAGTAATAAATACTTGTAACAAAATGACCCAAGGAGATTTTTACTATCAACATATTGAAGTAAGTATTTTTTATACAAAAAAGAATCCATTATTTACAAAGACTTACAATTATTTACGCCACGATTACGCAAAAATTTGTTTTTATTTGTTTATTCAATCGGAAGCTTATTTATTTCAGTATTCCTGTCTAATAAATAAATAATTTTGTGAAATCAAGACATAATTATTGTAAAGGTTATTTGAAAATATATTTTACATTATTCTTTCAGCCGTGTCAGGAGCGGTACGTTGTTTTAAAAAATATATTAGTCAACGATAAATGCACATTTTCAATAAGCGGCGCATACGGTATCGGTACAAAAACATATGAAACACCGCCATGTAAACACGAAAATTGTTATCCAGGTAGGTTTACAGCAGGCATATAATAAATAAATTTTATTTTTCAAAAACAATGCTATATTATTTGAATTTTACAAGTAACAAATATGTAGATATTATTTCAACGAGCATACTGGAATTATTGTTGCCTAAATAAGATACATGTGACTTTTGTAAAATAACTACAGTCCCTTTGGATAAACATTCTTATACTTATTAGTTTTTTACGATTTATAGTCTAGACTAACTTAGAATATCTTTACTTATGTCAAACATTTTCTGTACATTTATAGACACACCTCAGAATTTGACTCTCAGCGCTGATTGGGATACAATCGAAGAGATGTGGACAGTGCACGTAAATTGGAGTAAACCTATACACACTCCCGCGCACTATAACGTCACTTTGCGCACGAATACTCTTCGCCGAAGCGTCCAGGTTTCCGGTGTAGGTTTTGTCAAAATTATGCTAAACATGGAAATAAGTCGATACTCTATTTTAATTTTAAAACTAACTGAAGTATCCTATTTTAGTTCGTGATATTTTTATCTACTTATTTATTATTTTCCACTTTTTATTTTATTCGTCTATTTTGTAAGAATCCTCCCTTATACATCATCTTTTAGTTAAAAATTTGTACAAACACTGACAAGCTAGAACAGTAATTATGTAAGCATAAATAAACCAGCCAACGTGATATTTCGATTATTATTAATTTTGTTTTTTTTTTTCAGAATGTAACAAATGTAGAGTTCAGGCAAGTGAAAAGTGAAGGCTTTTACAATGTGTCCGTGGTGGCGCACGCCGGTAACCACACATCCCACACCAGTGCGCGCAATTTGTTTATACGTTCGTATTTACTTATTCAACCATATTACGTTATTAGAAGCATTAGCAAATAAATTACTTCATTTCTGCAATTAAATTAAAAGGCATAATTTATTTAATATAAAAAAAAATACTTAACGTCTCCCTGAACGAGTGACATAATTTATTGAATGGCCTAAAAACGGAATTCCAACCCTACACAATCGAAGAGTGTCACTATAGCCCAGACACAATCTCCTCTACTAGTGAACATTTTTGTTAGACATATTAATTGCACCATTGAACGTCAAATGTTTGTGCAATAACTATACTGTTTATGTATTAACAGAAAACAAAGGGCTATTACTCACAAACTAAACTTGTTTCATTATTTTATTATAAGATTCAAACACAATTTTAAGATATATTTTTATGGAAACGCCAAAGGTTGCAATTACTACAAGAAACTCACACATAAAGAATATTTTTGTTTTTTATATATATTCTTTTTTTACCTCACGCAGTATCTTGCACATAGCAGAAAGGAACTTTGGAACCTAGTGTTAAGACACTCCATTCCCAGTAAGACAATATTACCCACTTCCTGCTGAATTTTGGAGGCATTGCGCTTTTGGGTCTTTGCCAGACCGAAACCTTGCAAATATTTTCGAGTGGGGATCGATCCCACAACTTGTTGTTACAGTCGCACGCTTCTGCGCTTGACTGTGCCATGACAGGCCTCAACATACAAAATTACTTTCCTTACGGTTTAATATTGTATATCACAACATATACACAGAATTATGCACCACTTATCAAAGAAAATGTTACGTCTATTGTAATTTATTTTAGAATATATCACAAAACCATTATAACTGAACGTTACTTTTCTCCATTAATTATAAATAGTGTATGCAGATTTTAATTTTTCATTACTCTTTTATAGCATATCAAGAACAGGCATCTATTTCTTTGGGACTGTCGATTGGAGGATGGTTGGCAGCGTTGTTGTTAGTGCTTTTTGCGCTTTCAATGACTATATTTTGCTGGAGACGCCATTTAAATCTAAGAAATTCAAATAATTACTACAGGGTAATTTTAATTGTGCATTATTTTTTACATTTTAATTAATTAAAGACATTGCACGGTTTGTCTAACCGTACCTAAATCTATTTAGGTATAACAGTAAAAAATTGTGTTGCGTTTTAACTATATTTTCAAAAACTATTGTAGTGGGAATTAAAATAACAAGTGCAATATGAATTAACTATTTTAAAAAAAATGTGTGTCTGTTTATCTGTTTGTATATGTACATATATTAAAGTACTGGGCCGATTTAATTAACAACAAAAAAAATATTGATATTAGGTCTGGACATGATCTAGGATATTGTATACTATAGTGTTACTCAACTGGCACGCTCGGAACGCCATAATCAAAGTATTAACTAAAAAGTAGTTGACAAATAAAAATAAATAAAACATGTGTTTTCGTGAAAGTACTTTACTTTAATGAAATATTACTACTACAATTTAATTTATAAATATGTATTGAATTAATAATTTTTAAATATTCATAGACTACAATGCTGAAGATACCCCAGGACGAAAGCGAGGTGGGCTTTCCAGAGGGTGAGGAGGATCAGTGGGAAGTACGACCGGAGCGGCTACTGCTGCATGAGGTCATCGGCGAGGGCGCCTTTGGAGTGGTCCGCAGGGGGACCTTCGCTCCTACAAACAAGGACGTCGCTGTCAAAATGCTTAAAGGTATTCCAACTTTACATGACGCTATCCAATGTATTCTTAATTAAATTAAAAAAAAAATATTGATATTAGACATATGGAAAAATGTATATTAAATAAAGAAATAGCAAAATTGAATATTCATATTAAGATTTATATTACAATTATACATTAAACATATTGAGTGTTAATTTGACATAATAAGGCTAGTTTTGTAAGTACGAGTAGTTAATGCTATAGTGTGTAGCGTTGTGTTCCTCATAGAATTAAATAAAAAAAATATGATTAGACTACTTTGAGTATGCTGATTTGTATTGTATGTCAATGTTTATTAAACATATAATTTTATATAATTATTATATTTGTGTATCCGAAACATTGTAGGGTAGGCTGAGGGAACTTGGGAACCTTGTGTTACGATACTTAGTTCCGTTCCCCACTTTCCGCCGAGGCATTGCGAGTCGAGTGGCGGTACTCAATGCAGCGCTTTTCCTTGTTACCAGAGCAAGGAAATGAAAATATTAAATATTTAATTTGAAAACATCAAGGAAATGAAATATTTCCTCGACTAGGGATCGAATGTTTGTACCCATATCCACGACACGTCTTTAAGGACTTTTTTTACATAAATATTAGTTTATCATAAAAATGTTTGCCATATTATAACGTATGGCCAGATTTTCCGACAGTGGATGAGATCCGGTCGTTCCGCGCGGAGATGGAGCTGATGAAGAGCGTGGGCGCGCACGCGCACGTGGTCAGCCTGCTCGCCTGCTGCAGCGGCCGCCGCCCGCTCATCGTGGTCGAATACTGCAGCCGCGGGGATCTGCTCTCGTACTTGAGGTGTCCGATTCCATTACATGTATAATAAGATCGACAATCCATGTTTCAGACTGGATACTATTTTTGCGATCTTTTTCTTTAAAATTACTAACCTACTATACTTACTATACTTACTAGGGTAAAAGCGGGATAGATGCCCCACTTTTTGAAATAGCCAGCTAATTCTATAAAATATACATTTTATAGAAATATTTTTTTTAGCTAGCTTTATCCTTTGCGATGCATTACTTTTATTTATTTTTTTAAATTAAATATAAATTTTACAAAAAATAACTTTTCGTGAAACACTAATTTTGAGGATATGGATAGTTGTCGCACTATGAAAATATGGAGGAGGATAGATGCCTGAAGAGCAGGATAGGTGCCCTTTATACTGAGTAAACGAAAAAAACTTTACCAATTGTTAAGTAGTTTTAATTTTAAAACAGTAATTGTTTCCAACAAACACGAGTCATAATAATGAAAAGTATATTGTTTTTTAAAATCTTTTAATTACTTTTATTAAAAAATAAGAAGTAATCATAATTAAACTTTTATAACGTTTGTTTAATTCTAATATATATTATTAGGTTTCAACATTCATAATCATATCTTTAAGTAAAATTTTACAACATAATAAGAATAGTAGTCTTAATAAATTTCTGTTGTAAATCATTAATATTAAAAATGGCAACATCCACGTTGAATAATTATACATTTTTAATTTAATTTTAAATTTTCAATTTCTTATTTATTCTGTTTTAACTATCTATTCTAATCATCTAATCATCTATTCTAATTATCTCAAATATTAGTTATTTATATTGTCTATCTTAGTATTGAATTATTTTCGCTTTCTCTCAGCCATATACTTCTTTTGTTTAATATTTTCTTTAGAATTCAAAATATCTGCTGACTTTTTCTCTCTCTTAGCAATGGTCAAAAGAATTTTTAGAATAGATGATGCGTCTATCAGAATTTTTGAAGTTGGAACTAGAAGTTCATATAGAGCTAAAATTTTCTCTAAAATCTCTGCAATTGTTGAATTTTTAGCAGTATATCGTATTCACAATGTCCTCGATAAAATTTGAAATCATTCGGATATTTCATTTATCCTCATGGTTTTTTTTTATTTTATCAAAATCTGACTGAAGGTTCTCCGCAGTCCAAGAGCATACTCGAGCTCGCACTCCTTCCTTTCTTTTATATTTTGGTGGCATAGTAGAGCTAAAGTCAGCAGAAAGTTCTAATATGAATATACTTGAAATATAAAAAATGCTAATTTAATAAATACACAAACTTTTCAAAATATATACTTAACTTCGTATTATGAGTATGAAAGGATAGATGCAGCTCGTAAGGGCACCTTGAAAAATCTAGATGCTTAGAAAGTATTTTTTAAGTAAATTATAAACAAAATAGAATCTATCTACACCAAGATGTAGATTTAATGACCCACTATATCGACGTAATGAAAAATATAACGGAATTGATAAAATTATACAACGTAAAATTCTAACCTTTGAATATGGGGCATCTCTCCCACTGCGGCGACTATACCGTTTTTACCCTATTAGCTTCATACTTAAGATTATACAGATATTAGTTTTTATTGACATAATTTGCTTTTCTTACCGTCCTGATTTTAAATATTTTTATATTTTCTTTTATTAGATGCTCTTGGGACCTAATGCTGTCGCGACGAAATGCAAAATATTATAATAACAATAAGGAAAGCATGAACTATAGAAATGATCTTTTCAAAAATAAGCCAACGGACATGAAATTTGCTGCAAACCGGCTCTATGATCTGCAAGGAGTCTGCGATACTGAGCTAACGATATCTGATCTTCTTTCGTTTTGCCGACAAATCGCTATGGGCATGGAGTTCCTAGCCTCTAACCGCGTTATTCACAGAGACTTAGCTGCTAGAAATATATTAGTCACTGGAGACAAAACATTAAAGATTGCAGATTTTGGTCTATCTAGAGATATTTACCAAGAAAATCAGTACAAACAGAAAGGCAACGGCAAAATGCCGGTTAAATGGATGGCCTTAGAATCTTTAACGCACCGTATTTATACAACGCAGAGTGACGTGTAAGTAGTTTTCTCAAAAATTATATGAAATCTGTTTTTGGTAACTAATCCTTTTTATTTTCCATCTTGCGATACCTAAATTCTCATTAGGGACATTAAAATATTGAAAATATTCAGAAAATAGATTAAGACAAACTCTTCTTTTGTACACATAAAAATGAATCGAATATTAAAATTGTAATATTCGATTCATTTTTATGTGTACAAAGCAAGGAAATATTACCCTCACTGAAAAATTTCACTCAATGAAAATATAAAGGTATAATTAAACAAACAATGTTTTCAGGTGGTCTTTCGGAGTGGTTGTGTGGGAGGTGGTGACGGTGGGCGGCTCGCCCTACGCAGGGCTGAGCGCCGCGCGCCTGCCGCGTCTGCTCGCCGCGGGCTACCGCATGCCGCGCCCGCCCAACTGCAGCGCCGCCTTGTTAGTTTTGTTTTTGTTTAAAAATATTTCTCCAAGCCATTTTTAAGAGTGTTCTTTTACAAACTTTTATGAAATAAAATAATTTTAGACATTATTTTATTTCTTGATTTCATGATCAAATTGTAATATTCTTATATGTCATTTACTGTAATTATAGTTAGGTATATCATAGGTTATGTTTGATATGCAATTGGACGCATAGTTATAAACTTTCATATAATGAACTTATTGTTAGATAGATATTTACAGCCATCAAACATACTTCGAAATTTAAATATTTTAAATGAGATTAATCGCGTACATTGAATGTTATACATTTTTGGAAAACCGTCATAATTTCGAAAAGTTTTTAGTATTCTGTGGTCACGGGTAAAGATGGCATTCGTCTGTTGACATAATTATTATACTAAACTACTGCCAACGATCTCTTAATTGCCTCGCGTACTGCCCTGTATTCTTGCAAAATTGGCTGGCTGTATCTTGTTCTCTAGTGCGGTGGTCCGGTGTGGTAACCTCAACCTTTTTATGAGCGGGTCTCAGATAGTAGAAACTTTTCAACCGTCTTCTCTATTAAAATAAGGATGTTTTTTTCCAATAGCCTCGCGGATCATTCCAGGAATATATCTGTTCTCCCAAGCGATGATGTTGGGTTTATTAAACATGATGTAGTAGTATGCGCACACACTGCTGACTTCTTCACTGCTTGACCCATTCTTGTTATCGGAGATGTGTTTCTTCACCCTAACAACGATGTTATTTTGTGTTTGATCGATGTATGATAAGCAGCAGTCACAATATAGTTTGTATACAACTGCACACTGGAAAAGAATATTTAGTTCATTGGTTTTAGAATTGGCTCACTTTCTTATTAGGCGTGACTATAGTTTTAGGTAATGTTAGCTCTTCGTAAAATGTTGCCAATCCTGTTTGTAACCCCCTTCACATATGGCAAAAATGCGAGCTCTTTGCTTATTGGTCTTCTAGCCTCAGCCTACCGTTGACCACGGATTACTGCTAAGTGTATGGAATGTTGGGTTTCCAAAAATGTTTGATATTTAATACACGCAATTAATCCAACTAAAATTGTTTTATTCAAAATGTGTAATAATGACGAAAATCAAAGATCTTATTATTAAAAATAATTATTCACTTTAAATAAATTTATAAATATAATAAATTCTTGTATAATAACATTAAGTATTTATATGAAACATTTCAGATACGAAGTAATGCTGTCGTGCTGGAGTGAGCGTCCGCGGGCGCGCCCCACGTTCGGCCAGCTGCTCGGGCAGCTGGACGAGCTGCTGTGCGCGTGCGCCGACCACTACCTGTCGCTGGCGGCGCCCGCCGACGCGCCCGACACCTACCTCCCCCGCCCCAAGCCTTATCGATACGTGCGCATGCTCATAAGGTACTCCAATTTGTGTCTCTTGGCTCGGCTGCTGTAGGAAACTATCTTTTCTATTTTTTAGAGAATATTCTTACGATATAATAGCTTGATCAAATAAATAAGAATTCATTAAAATAAGATAAAAAAAATATTCTTTAGATCGAACAGACAAAACCTACCTTTTTGAATTTTAATGATTAAAGAATATTTATGTTAAATATAAGATAAAAAATTTCACGGCTAGCTTCACCAAACGTCATTCGTTTGTATATTTGTTACAGGGGAAGACGGAAACAGTCCAAGAGTTACGAGCGTCCGCTAGCCGCTCCCACCAACCACTACACCGACCAACCCGTCGTTAGCCTCACTTGAATTAAACTTATTAATGAGATTAAAAACTACATGGCCATATTAGATAGCATGTTACTATTATTTTGATACTCGATTGTAGAAATGTTAGTGACCTTAATGAAATATGTCCAATTAGAGCTAAGTTAAGTGTGTATTATAGTTTATATCGTAATTATTGTTCCTCAGATTAGTTTGTTACTGTTTTTTTATCTTTACATGGTAGGCAAAAGGAACTTGGGAACCTAGTGTTAAGACACTTCGTTCTGTTCTCATATTTTATGCCAAATTTAAGTCATTGCGGTAAATAACCGCTCTTTGCCTTGTTACCAGAGCAAAAAATGAAAATAATATTTCATTTCCTCGAGTAGGGATCGAACCCACAACCAGTTACGCTTACAGTCACATTCTGGTGCCACGACAGGCCTCAAGATTTTTACATGACACTTTCAAATTTTAAATAAATTGGAATATAAGTAGAAAAAGAATAAGGGCGTCCTTAAATAATAAACCAAATTATTTGTAACGTACAGGAGTATTATTATTAGTATTTATTTTTTTATTTCAAAAAATATATTTATATTTAACTAATCTCCTATAGGCTAGAACTGTAGTTTAACAAGCACTTACTGCTTCATCGCCATTAGAGGAGTGACTATAATAAGTAGACTTTTTTTAACATTCCGCCTATTTTAAAGCGAATATACCTACTTGAAAGGCGGCTGACTATAAGAATTATAAAATTGTAAGAATGTAATTATTGATAATATGTATCCGTCTAATATTATAGTTTTTAATTATATAAAAAATATATATTATTAAGGAAGTATATTAAAAAAAAATTATATGATAGTATACCTATAGTGCAATATTTTAAAAATATCAACACGTGCTAATTAGATTAGATGATCATGTCAATTTAAATAATATGTACTACACTATTGAAACTGTATACGAAAAAAAATATTTATTTATTTTTAACAGGGTATTTAAATTTACATGTGTAAAATAGTAAAAAAAATAACTTCAGTATGTTTTTCATTTTTCTCTAATTAATAGACTATCTCCGCCTGTCGACCTCTTTTCAAGATACTGCCGAGTTCGTTTTGTCTAGTTAGCAGACTGGGGAAAAGGGTGCCTTAACTGTAGAATCCCTAATCAGTCTACTTTGCTATGTACATACCGCTTAAAGTTGCGGGAGGAAGCAAAAAAAACAACAAAGTAATATTAATTCAATATATTAATTTACATTACATATGTATAACTTACTGCTAAATATAAAAATATTAAACATTCACTCTCCGCTCCACATCACGTGTTGCCTTCAGTCCGTACCATTCAATAGCGTGTGTGTGCGCAGTTTCGTGGCCAATTATAAAAACAATACAAAAATAACGTTTCACATAAAAAAGCCACATATATTTATATAAAATTTTAAAATATACATTTTATCTAAATGCTCTGTATACGCTACGTTTCATAATCGTGGTAGATATTTTCAAATAATAAAGTATATTTCTATAATTAATTACAAAAAAACCGTAGACACACATTCGCTATGACCAAACGGCGTTTCATATATCAATAACGTAATTAGGACGTACTCATCAATAATGAGCAACATAAAATTGGTATAATCGTTTACCACGTTCAATATTTATTTTATTATCACCTTAAAATATTAAATATAAGTATGTATTTGTTTATTTTGTGTTATCAAAAAAAAAACCAATAGAATTCAAAACTTACAAAACAAAGTTTTTTTTTAATATTAAAAGACAATATTGCCATAATCACTTGCTCGGATTCTACATGGAATGATGAAACTACCAGGATTCTTTTAATGTTAGATATTATTTCTCTTTCTCTTTAAACATGCGGTTTGAAATAAAAACACAATATGAACGCAATTCTTAAATTATAGAACAACTATAATAATGTTAATGCTTGCATGCAGAGCTGTATGACATACTATAAACAAGAGAGCGCGTGAACGTTGCTTTAAATTTTCAAATAATTTCTTACTTCTATGATATGACTAACAATGCAACATTCCTTTACAAACATTACAATAATATCACACTAAAACAAATCGATCGCTATTCTTACATTTATTAAGATTTAATATCTATGAGGCGATAGAGCGAACAATTTTGAACTGTGCATAATTTTTTCACGTTCATGTTTCATGATCAATTAATCATTCATTCATTCATTCATTCATAGCTTCACGCTGTATCCCGCACTAGGCAGGGTAGGCAGAGGGAACTCGGGAACCTAGTGTAAAGACACTCCGTTCCACTTCCGTTCCCCACTTTCCGCCGAATTTGAGGCATTGCGTGTTGAATGGCGGAATTCAACGCCGCGCTCTGCCTTATTACCAGAGCGAAGAAATGCAACATTAAATATTTAAATTGAAAATATTAAATATTTCAATCAATTCATCATTTTGTTTAAATTCAGTCCGAGTGAGATGAACAATTAGCATACTCAAGTGCTCTAAAACAAGGCAAGATTTTCATAATTAAATGCAAACAGTGACATGAGCAATATTTCTAAAGGTAATTCATTTTAAATGTGATTATTTATAAGAATGTCCCAGTACTTTTTGCTCTTATTGTAATTAATATCTTTATATTAAATCGAATTTGAATACGACATAGGCGTTATTTTTTTATAATTACTGAGAATAGTCACAAAATAATAGTATTGGCAACTATTTAGCTGTAATAATATATATAAATAAAAAAAAAATGACAAATGTATTTTTTTTCCGGAAATTAGCCTCCTTACAAAATTATAAAACACTAAGTAATATAATACAATATAGTATATTGTTTAAAAATGACTCCTAAAACAAACATAAGCAAATTTAATAAATTTATAATTGCCTATCAATATGAAAATTTATCTAAATCTCGCTTAAATGAAAGAGATCATTTTAATACATAAGAACGACACACATATTGTTAATTACAAACTAGTATATAACGTATAAACGGAGACGAAAACGGCGTGCCTTCACTAAATTTAATACCTCCGTATGATTTCATCAAATTTGTTATTAAATAAGTACATTTCACAAATGGTTACATGTTATCGCTTTGATATTTTTTTTTTATTGTAATTTTTATTACGATTACCTCTTGAATACCACTTCACTACATAAAAATATGCGTAAATTATAGAAATTATTTAGCAATTATTTACTTCAATTTAATAATTATATCATTGACCTGTGTAGATTCGTATTTCAATACCCTACATTTTCCTTCTTTCAAACACAAAACGTCTTCGTTTACTGATTTAATGACGAGCTCCAATTAATATATTTTAACTTTAGATTTTAAAATGACTTAATGTAAATAATCTTTTTAACTACTCCTCTATTACTTATATACATTTTGGCAGTTCAACATTATTGTAGCGTCGTACATTAATAAAAAAATGTATAAAGTTGAAGACATAATATATTTTTAGACAAACAAAAAAAACTGAGAAGCACATCTTATATGGATAATAATTATCTGTTGACCACGAGCAACAATTATTTTAATAATATATTTATATTTCCACTTATATCATCCCATTCATATATACATCCCATTAAAATACATTCGCAATTTATAAAGCCAAATAAAATGTGAAAGTAACAGATAATTAATACGTATATTTTAGTACATACTCATGTACAAATCGTATAACATTATGGTAACGATAACATATTCAGTCGTCATTGTAATACACACGACAAACTAATACATATACTATCATAATTTAGTGAGTTTAATCGATTAAAATCCTATACTGTGGAAACATAGAAGCCGATTATGCAGATATCGATAACGGATGTGTATTTTAATCGATTTAAAAATGTGGCTATTCATAAATGACGTTACACGTATTTAAGATTTTTTGAGGCCATTATATATTTACACATAATATATTTCTGACGTATTAAAATTTCGAGCCCTCCTTGTAATGCCACCTTTTATCGGCCTTCTTATAACGTGTGCCATTATTTATGGTTGACCCCTACTATAGTATCAATCGAGTAGATATCAACAATCGTAAATACTGAGTAAGGTGGTGTGCGGGGGCGGCGGTCAGTCCAGCGGCGGCGGGTGCGCGGGCGGCACTGACGGCGGCGCCGACAGGTATCCCGCGGTCTGTGGGGCCGCTGTGGACATTCATTAATGTCATTAAATATATTGTTACATTTGGAAATACAATCCTTTGTGTGGCAGTGAGATAGGGTCTAATAATAAACACGATGACAGTAAGGGCCAATCCCACTCGGTATGATGAACTATTTTTATTTCCTAAATCGAATAAAAAACCAAAAAAGCATGGCGTTGAGTTCCGCCACTAACACGCAATTTTTAGATATCAGCCAGTGCTTAAGAAACGGAATCTTTAAATACTAGATTTCTTCTGCCTTCCCTGTGATATATGCGGTAAACCGCGTAAATAAAAATATAAATATATTCCAATACAATACCAACACAACATTATTCAGTAAAATATATTAGAATACAAAATATAGGCATACCAGCAATAGAATGATGTTGAGGAGCGGAGATGAACAGGTCGTGCCGCTGCGCCGCGTACTGGTCCCAGACGGGCGAGCGCGCGAGCTGCGCGCGCACGCGCTCCGCGTGCGGCCCGGCGCGGCTCATGGCCTTCAGCGCCGCCACCACGCGCGCCGCCGCGCCGCCCTCCACCGCGCGCTGCTCCAGCACGCTCAGCAACTCCGCCACCAGGTCACACTCTAGTGCCTGCGGGTACAAATTAATTACCTATTCAATATATTTGTAATTATCACAAATTCTTAACTAAATGGGAATTCGTAAAATTGCGTATTTCCCTGGTAATATAACTGTTTTGCTTTAATTATTCATATTTATTCACATAGCAATGTATATGATTATTATTAATTATTATTTATCAATTTCATAATTGTGTTTAATGATAAATCACAATGTGCGATCATATAACAATATTGATTAAATCGGACGAGAACAGCGTTGCGTGTGAGTTTTTTTTATGGAAAAGACAAGATGATAAGGTTGAGCTGATGGTGAGTTATCACCACCGCCCACGGCCCCGTGCAACACCAGGGGAGCTACAGAGGCGTGGATAATATCTAAAGTGAATATACGCGCTTTTTAGAGGTAGCTATGTAGTATCGACCTAGAAACACTGCCGCAGGTTGACCATTGCACAAAGTGTGGTGTGTACAAGTCCCTACGATATCCTAATAAAATAAATAGATTTAGATAAATAGTCATTAGATTGTTCAAATAATCATCGCCATAATCTACATACCTGCAGGACGAGTTTGTCCGTGTTGACGGAACTGGTAAATATAGCGGCGAGCGCGTCACAAGCGCCGCCCACCACCTCGCGACATGTTTTTACTGCCGTCTTCAGACCCACCATTACGTCTGTTTGACTTAGCGCAGTGATGCAAGCCTGGTGATAAAGTTATTGTAATTATTAAATACCTTATTATTATAGTACATTGATGGATATACCTAAAAACTAAATACTAGAAAATAACTTAATATTTAATGATTTGAGAAATGTAACCGTGTAATGTGATTTTTGCAAATCATACTATTACCATTATTGACTTAACGTCTTGATTAAAATCAATAAAAAAATAGATACGTCAGTAAATTTTTACAATTTTTCAATAAGAATATGCTTAAAGATATTTAAAGTTTTAAACTAGCAAAGCAATCTAGCGCGTCGCACGTGGCTGGCAGCAGTACGTACCTGCGTGTTCGCGAGCGCGGCCAGCACGGGCACGGCGAGGCGCGGGCAGGCGGGCAGCAGGCGCGCCAGCCGCGGCAGCTCGCCCAGCTGCGCGCACGCGTCGCACAGCGCGGGCCGCGCGCGCAGCAACGCGGCCAACGCGCGCGCACACGTCTCGCCTCGGCTGCCCTACAAACGATTGTTGTTTTATCTTAAAACTTTATTATTATCAAAAAAATATATTAAATATATCATTGTTTTTTCAGCTTGACGCTGTGTCACGCACTTAGTGCCTGGGAATCTAGAATTAAGACATTCCATTTCCATTCAAAAACTTTCCGTCCGTTACCAGTGCGTGAAAACAGAAATATTAAGAAAGTATTTTATGTTATGGAGTACAAGTTGGTACAACTTTATTATTGCGTGAATTAGTAAGTATATTTTTGAAGTTTCCAGAATGTATATATGTAACCTAACCTTTTTATTTACCGCCTCATTTTGTAGATATTACGTTTAAAGTGTCTGAACTCGACACCGCGCTTTGTCCTGCCAGATCTCCCAGAGATAATAATAATTCAGACTTTAAAATGGGAATCAAACTCACGTGTCTCGCGCTTATAATTAAACATTATGTAGCTGTTTTATAATACCCTATTTTTTTCTATTTTATTACAAAAAACGAGATACTTTGGCAATTCAGAAGCTAAAAAATTGTACTTAAGTACTCACTTCCGAAGTATCCTTATTTAGCGACGACAACGTTTCAGTAACAAGTTCCTGCAAGAAGCGCTTTGGACTCCGCAAGCTCCACGTGGGATTTTGTAGGAACAGTTTGAGGTACACGCCGCCCACCACCACCTCGCCGGGCGGCGCCCACGCCTCCTCGGTGTGCTCGGTTACATCGCGCTCTTCAAATATTGTTGATGGATCGCGGATTTGGTTATTATAAAGCCTGTTCAAAAATATTACTTTTTATTTATTATTGTTATATAAAAACAAACTTAACAAAGCTTTAATCTATTATGTTGTGGTTCACTTATATTTTAAAAAGATAGTATTTCATAATAACTGTGTATGGTTCATAATTTAGTTTATATTTGAAATATCCAAAAAAAAAATCTAAAAAATTATTATTGTACCATCATAATAATTATGAATATAAAATAAAATTTCAATATGTTGTATAGAAACAGTCACAAATAATAATATTGAGCAACAATGTAATTCGCTATGATACTCACCGGTCGCGCAGCAGCGCCAGGCCGGCGCGCACCCTGTGGCGCAGGTCGTCGGCCCACACCAGCTCGGGGTGCTCGTGGCTGGCGTCGAAGGCGTGCATGGCGGCCGCCGCGCCCGCCTCGCGCATCGCCTCCGCGAACACGCCCGGCACGTGCCGGCATATCGTGAGGCGCACCTGCCAATATTATACAAACGTGCTTTAGAGATCAGACTCTATTTCATATTCTTTACTGTTGTGTTTGTTATTATAATAAAGACACCCTTTGTTTCGATAATAACATCCATACATGTGTTAGTATATAAATATTAAGTTGATTGAGAGCATCGATATACTATCGGACGGCGTCAACAATAATGCAATGGCTATGAGTACCGCACTTGTGGGATTACTCATTTTCATTTTCTCATTCTATTGAGAAGGTAAAGCGACGTTCGAATTTAAAATTATGTATCCAAAAAAGAAAATTGTTTTTTTTTTTAGCTTCACGCTGTATATCCCGCACGAGGCAGGGTAGGCAGAGGGAACCCGGGAACCTAGTGTTAAGACACTCCGTTCCACTTCCGTTCCCCACTTTCCGCAAAATTTGAGGCATTGCCTTATTACTAGAGCGAAGACATAAAACATTAAATATTTAAATTGATAATATTAAATATTTCATTTTCTCGACTGGGGATCGAACCCAGAACCTGTCGGTCACAGTCACACTCTCATGCCGCTGCGCCACGACAGGCCTCAGTGAGACTTTTTAATATATTATAATATATAAAAAACGTTGCAACAGTAGCGCAAACGTTAAAATATTTACCTTTGGTCCAAGTAATTTATCAGCCATCATGCGAGCTAACAGATCAACTGCCATTTCTCTGGTTTCGGGTATCTTACAATTGCAAAATAAGTCTAATAAATATATCACAGCACCTACAAAGAATAGATAAAATTAATAAGAAACGTATCGTAACTAACTTATACTAGCTTATATAGCCCATATGGTCCAATGGAAATAATCAAGAGTTTCAAAGCTACGAAATTCTAAGCAAGAGGTAGCTAACAGCTCAGTCTGCAGACATAGTGGCTTATATAGAAACAATTAATGTACGTTACGTTACATTACGTTAATTGTTTCTATAAAAGTAAATATATAATTCAAAGTAGTAGTTCCTGAAATTAGCACGTTCAACCAAAGGGACTTGATTATATTAGTATGTATAATAGTATAAATATTGCAATAAAGGTAATACCTTTCGCCAAAGCCTCTCTAACCAGCGGCGTCGCAGTAACAAGCGCTGCAAGCGCCGCGAGCACCGCCAGCACATCGCTGTGGCTGTGCAGCAGCGGCAGCAGGTGGCCGAGCAGCGCTGCAGCGGCCACGTCCTCGACGCACTCGCGGGAGCGCGCCGCCGCCGCCACCGCGCGCACCGCGTGCTGCGCGGCGGCGGGCACCGCGGACGCCGTCATCAGACCGAATATCAGACCGAAGTGGCCGATACATTGGATTTCTACACCTGCTCATTTTAATAACACATATAAGCATATAGTTGTCTATTAATTGTACACTATAATAAATCGATAAAGAAAGAGAGGAGGCCTATCGTGGCGCACGAACGTAAGGGTGTGATTGTAAACGCGTCAAGTTCTAGGTTGTATTACCATTGGAGAAGATGAAATATGTAAAATTTTTAAATGAAATATTTAATGTTTTCATTTCGTCGCTCTGGTAACAAAGCAAACACGCATTCCGACATTCTACCTCAAATTCCCAGATTCTCTCTGTCTACCCTGTCATGTGCAGGATACAACGTGAAAAAACATAAAGTAAAAATGAAGACCTAGACTGTTTTAATACATATATATTCATGAAGACAGAGATATATAGATTAAAGGGTTAACGGAGAGGCTTAAAGGGTATAGATATATCGATAAAAAGTACCTGGATTTTTTATAATACAATTGGCAAGAGCATCCATTGCGAGAGTAATATGCTCAGCTTTTTCATCTGTCACATCAGCCTGCGTTTCTTTGTCTATGAAACTCAAGAGATCCAAAATAAATTGTTGAGGATTCTAAAAACATATAAAATAAAGTATTTACTCTTCAAATTTTCAAATAGCACTAAACTAAATATAACACTTTCAAATTGTTGAAGTCAAATAACAATAGATATGTAGCAAGAATCGTTTGCTGTGAACAATGAGGCTTATCGTCCTTAACAGTAGAGGAAATAAATATTAGCAACAAAGGTTAAAACCCTAGCAGCATAGTAATGAGCGCAGACGGTTGTGGGTTCAATCTTTACTCAATAGTAGACAAAATAGAATACCTTTACTAAACTAAAAGTGACCAAAAATATTGAGGAAAACATTTCCAAATTGAAAATATTTTCAATTAGAACCAGTAGTTCCTAAGATAAGAAGATTCATAGACTAGCAGATTCACAAACTTTACAGCTCCATATATAATAGTATAGATAATTTCGTAGCAATTACCTCAATAGTATAATCAGGTTGTTCATTGTATATATGTAAATAGACACCCCCTACAGATAGCAAGCCTTCATGTGCAGAATACTCTAAAAGAGGCACAAGGGGCGCGTCGTCGCCTACGGGCTTATCACGTAAAGCCTCTTGTAGTTCGGCGCGGGTGCTGTTGTCCCATACGAGGTACGGTGTTCGCCAGTTCGATGTTAACGTTTTAAGTAACTGAAAATGGTTTAGGAAACAGATTAAATATTATGATACACACATATTTTTTTATAAAAAAAAGGCCTTTCGTGGTGTAGGGGCATAAGCGTGCGACTGTAAACGCGACAGGTTGTGGGTTCGAACCACACTCGTGGAAACAAAATATTTATAGTGGAATACTATATTTTCGTTTTCCTAACTCTGTTGTCAAAGCAAGCGCGGCGTTGAGTACCATCACTAAGCAACCAATGGCTGAATTTCGACAGAAAATAGAGAACGAAAACATGTTATTGAGAACGAAATATCTTATAGTAATCTGTTACGTGCGAAATACCGCTAAGCAATATTACAAATCAGAGTTGCACAAACGAATAAATTATACAACGATGTTAGTTGATACAGTCCTAGCTAGGGAAAAACGAACGGAACTGTATTGACACTATCCCTGCCTTTGCTGATATACGAGAAAATGTGGAGCTTTTTAAAATAAATTATTTATTTTTTTAAAATACACGTTACTATAAAATATCCTAGCTCCCATACATGATTACAAGAAAAGAACCAACTAAACACAAAACTTTATAAATACAAGTACAAAGAAAATTTAAAATTAATTAATAATAATATAACATACAACATACATCATGCGTATCCGAACTAGAGAGCTTCTCGCACAAATATGGCGTGAGTAAAGCGTGTAACGCGTCCCGAACTTTTGCGTCCTCCTCGGTAGCGTCTTCGTGTGGGCCGTAGAGCGCCGCTAGCGCCGCCACGCTTTGTGTCGCGAAACGATTCGCCACTTCCTGTGCAAAAAGTATTGTTACAACTATATAAAGTAATGATTACAGATCTCAGCTTATCGCAATAGTGAGACTTGTGAATGAAATTGAATGTTGGGTGAGTAAAATTTATCGTGTTATACTAAAATAATTTTATCCAATTTGGTAAAACAAAGTTAAATAATTAACACTAGAATCACGCAGCATTTTTGTTAAATGCAATCAATAATATAAGTTGAAGACTATAAGTATAGGTATGAAGACAGGATCTCGCCGCGATAAAAATGACGTTTGCGTTTGCGTATACGCTTTCCGGTATATAAATAAATATACAAAATGATTTAACTTGTTTATTGTCTCCTTCCTTATGCAGCCCAGACTCGGCCAGCGTGTAGTCGTATCGGAGCACGGCCGGCAGCAGGGCGTGCAGCACGTGCGCTCGCGCAAAGCGCGCGCGGCACTGCGCGTCCGCCGCCAGCGCCGCCACTGCTTCTGCTCCAGCACACGCTGTTTCACCCAGTTCCTGCGAACATTTTAACATCATAATAAGTTGTAGTTTTTAATTGTTTAATCTATAGTAATATTGTTTGAAGAACAATTGTTTCAAATTAAAAAATAATTAGTTGATATATCGAGGAAGTTGTGAAACATCTTGTTAATAGTTTCGTTTTAACACATTGTTAGTCATAGTTATTTCTATTTTATGTGGATTACCCCTTTAGTTTAAATTGTTAACACTTGTCAACTAAAATGTTTTAAAATATTTAGTTCACATAGACGCGCGAGTATCGTGTTGATCGTCGTAAAGTTGAGTTCGCACGCAGAACTCACCGGCCTCCTGAGCAGCGGCACCACGTCGGCGCACAGGTGCGGCAGCAGCGCGCAGGCGGCGCGGCAGCGGGGGAAGCGCGCCGCCACGGCGAAGCAGCGCGCGCAGTGCGTGCACACCGCCGCCGCCGTGCCGCCCGCCGCGCCGCCGCCCAGCACCGCCACGCAGCGCGACAGCGCCTCCTGCAGCACCTGCGCGACACCTCACTTATCAATACTTTATTTTTTTAATTCTGATATTGTAAGATTATCATAAACTAGATTAGCTTTTCGATGCCGACTGCTGGATTTGAGGTGATCCTTGTTGGAGTCCTCAAGATCTGTTTGACCAACAGTTTTGCATCCATCAAGTTCCAACGATACAAGCCACATATAAATAAAGCCAGCAAACCTCTAGGCCCTTCTCCCTGCACAGCTCCTCGGCGTTGAGCGCCGAGCACGAGAGCGTGGCGTGTGCGAGCTCGCAGGCGGCGGGCAGCAGGGCGGCGTCGCGCGCGAACAGCGCCTCCGCCTCCGCCTCCAGGCGCGCCGTGCGCAGCAGCGCGCCGTACCCCGCGTACTTGTATGGCGCCAGCACTGTCGTTACAACAAACATGAAAACACCATTCATAAATACTATTTAATGACACCGGCTCAACCTGTGACTATAAGCCCAATAGTTGCTGGTTAAATCTCCAATCGAGAAAAATATTTATTTAAATATTTATTGTCATTTACTGGTAAGAAAAAGCATGGCTTTGAGTTCGGCAACTTCTCTTTACCTTACAAACAACATCTCAAAAATTAAACAGAAAACATTTAGGTTGTAATACAGCGCACGTTAAAAACTTCAAAACATACATTAAATAATAACAATACTATTATAATTATATTATTTTATTGAATATATTTTATCTCCCTAAGTCCGTTAAATAAAACAGCTAGTGACCAACTGTTATTGCTCACCCTAAAAATACAGGAATTTTAAAATAGAAATGAAAATTTATTGGATCTCGTATCACTTTCAATATTTTATAATTTAGTTATTTCAATAATGTGAAAATAAACAAACAAAATATAATCAATCGTTTCATTTTATATCAAAACCTACATATATAAAAATGTACCTTCTGAATATCTTTGGAATAGTATAGTCTGTGTGCGTAATATAAGTAGAATATTGTTTGTGTTTGGTCCATCGCCACTCCATACATTTCTACTACATAGAAATTCGTAAGCTTGATTCACTGCTTCAAATCGATCCTGCCAAGTATATCATTATAATTAAACCTAAACATCCATTTTATTACAAATTACAATTTTATTGTGAAAATTATCATAGATAAATAAAAAAGTTCATTATCATTAATACTGTACATAAAAAAGAGTTGCCTTCTACACGTTTTATAATATCAACATATATTATATGGTAATGAGGCTATCGATGCGTAGAAGCACAAGCGTATGACTGACTGTAAACGCGAGCATTAAATACGCATTTTCGTAATACACATATACAACGTGTATTGACATACATGTACACTTTATACAAAAGTTATATCTAATATTGTCAAATATATGAAAGTGGGCCAAATTTCATACTAGTCTGTCTGCACAAATGTAATAAAAAGAAGCACACATTTTTAGTTCACATATAAATGTATAGAAGATACCAACCCGTCCTTCGGGATTCTTATCAGGATGGAACTGCTGTGCCAGTCGGTAGTACGCTTTACGTACGGCCGCCTCATCGTGCCCGGGCTCCAAGCCCAACGCCATGAACGCCTGTTCCGCTGTCATTGACGCCGGCTTCTTGTCCACTTCGCGACGCCACGCTTCCAAAACATCTTTTAGTAGACCAACCTGGATATTTAGGATTATTCTATTTATTTCAAAATTAATTGTGTTGAACAGATTAACTTTATTTTTTATGTATATTATATCAATATTATATTATTCATCAAAAAAATAAAAAAAAAAAACTTACAAGCGCCGTTAAAAATCACTCCTAATAAAAATTTTATATTTAAAATTTTTAATATATAAAATCTAAAAATATTAATTATTATTTAACATGTGCATAACGACGCACAGTCAACGATCCCCACTATTATTATATTGAAATTTCGGCATTCTGAATTAATAAAAAAAACAACAGTCAGCTTATTTTCAGTAACAATTATCTCAAAAGTAATAAAGCAGTTATTATTTTCATATTTGCTTGTTCCGTATCTCACAATTTAGCCACCACAGATACACAATAAAACAAGTTACCGGATCAGGTATGGGCCAATCGGGGAACTTGTGCGTATCACACAGGTGTCGCAGGTAGAACATGTTGCAGAACAGCTCGTGCCGCAGCTGCGGGTAGAGCACGGCGGGGATGGCGAGGTAGGGGTAGCGCGCGGCCACGTGCGCGCGCAGCCGCGGCGTGAACTCCCCGATGTGCGCGGACACCTTCATTATCAACATGCGTCTGTTGATGACAAACTTTGTTCGTTACATTGTTAAACGGTCATTACGCTACATTACAGTACGATCGAAGAGTCGTGGCCGCCCTGTATTTGGTCGTAGGTGGCTGTGCAGTTTTATTTATTAGATCTCGTATCCGAGTGCATAATGAGCGAAAGTTTAGGTAGCCTAACTTCAGGGCGACACTAATTCGGTGACCGTACTGTACATTAAATGCACAAGATTAAATCACATTAAACAGATGTTGCGCTTTACATTGATTGAGTTTTTGTTCTGTACTATTTAAGAACCGCAAATTTAATAAAAAAATGTTCAATATTTTAGGTCAGTACTTATTTGACAATGTTGTATATAATTTTTGTATAAAGTGTATGTGTATTGTCAATACACCTTATATATGGAAATGCATATTTAATACTACAACTGGCTCACCAGCCTAGATTTGGGAATTCTGAAAAATATGAAAATTTATTGCTATTTATAATTGAATCATTTCCAATAATAACAATATTTACAATTATTTATAATCTTATCATGTAAATAAAAGAAACACATTTTTGAAGTGAAAACTTCTTTAGGCGCGTTGAGCGTTTTGGTAGAGGGTAAAATCCTCGGTTCGCGTCACCGACATGCTAATGATAATAGCAGGCGTGCGACTAGCGCATGCGCAGTAGTACACGTATACATTAATATAGCCTGTGTACACGTATACACTAATACATCGACTATTTCTGACTGTATTATGTGCGCGTTGGACGCTTTTTGGATAAGTATAATTTTGTGAGTCACGTCACCAATACGTTATAGCAGCAGTACCTATTGTATCTTTTTTAGAATACAATGAAATGATTGAACGAACAGATAATCTAAGTATTGTCGAAATTAATGGTGACAATGATGTAAATAATGAAAATAATGTTCAAACTTGAATTCATTGAATATCGTGTAAATATAAATACTATGTATAATTAAGATAATTGTATATTAATTATTTTTTCATCCACTTTGTATTTATATTTTGTTCATGATTTGTTTAACCCATCATATGTAACTAATAAATAAAACATAAAAATTTTCATATAATTTTTGCATATAGTTTTAATTACTCTCAACTTAATAGTTCCGTTTTCATTTCTATCGGCAGTCCCACGACTGCTATTAGTTTTTTTTTTTAGCTTCACGCTGTATCACTAAGCAGGATAGGCAGATGGAACCCGGGGACCTAGTGTTAAGACACTTCCGTTCCCCACTTTCCGCCGAATAAAATTATAAAATATTTATATTATTATTTTTACTACCAAACATATGCACACCTCATTTCCGAATTCCATATAGCCTCGGGCGTGTCCCATTCGCCGAGGAATATTTGGGCGAATTTTTCAGCACCATGGTTTTCAAGATAGCAAACCATTGCTTCTGGTAACAGCTGTCCTAAGATTGATCTTTGCATTATATCTGAACTTGTCTGTAAAATTAAATGTTTTAATAATATATGTACTAAAAGATTAGGCAGCAGCACCAATAATTTTTTTACTCGACACTGTATATAGCATGTAGCGTAAAGGAATTTATCTTACATTAAGTTAACCAAATCGTGGCTAACGATAATAAAGAGTATAAAAACAACTAAGTTAACAAAGACTTTCTCTCACTGTATCCCGCACATGGCAGTGTAGGCGCACACAACCTAGTATTAAGACACTTTTTTTACCGTTCCCAATCATCAAAGATTTAAGTTAAAAAACTAGTTTTGAGACACTACTAGTTAAATGGCAGTACTCAACACCGTGCGTTGACTTGTAACTAGAGGGCACTTATTTAAACTATATATAGCACTTTTTATTTAAAAAGAAAACTAACTTGATCTGCTCGAAAAGCTTGTTTCATATGAGTGAGTCGCAAAAACCTTGCAATCGGCAATAAATTCGAACCAGTGTACAAAAGCATGAAGTAAAACACTCCAGTTAAGTACAGTTTTGATATTTCTGGATTATCTTGCATTATTTCATACAGCAGAGTTGCCACCTAGAAATAAAACACTTTATAAAAATTCACCCATATAGAAGTATTTTTTTTTTATGTTTTATAGTAAATATAAGCAAACATTTTTTTATTTAAATAGCAACACACCTTTTCAACAAGTATAGGATCAAACGTCAGTAATAACTGCACGACATGTGCCAAGCTCGCCGGTTCTGATAGCAATCGTTTAACTTTAGGCAATGGCCGGATTACGGCATCTTCTTCGTCCCTATAAATATAATTTGAAAATAATTATATACATAAGTTGCAAAAAAATAATCGCCTCGAAAATCTTATAGATAGCGCGAGAAAATGCTGGAATCAATTGAAGTATTTTCTAATAAACTTTAAAACATTATTTTGTACAAAGAACTTATTTGTGTCAGGAACAGACACTTATAATAATCCTAGTATTTTACCTATAGGTTTCGATTATGCGGCGAATATATTTTACATGTGCTCTTATAGTATATGATGTGACTACAAACATAACTTTGTATTTTTTTATAAAGTTTCCATAAATTAATATACGGATAAAAAAGTGTTCCTATTAGAATATCGTTTAAAGTACTGACCGTTATAAGGTGTTCTCTCTCTCTCAGCTTCACGCTGTATCCCGCACGAGGCAGGGCAGGCAGAGGGAACCCGGGGAGAAGCTAGTGTTAAGACACTCAGTTCCACTTCCGTTCCCCACTTTCGTATGGCGGAACTCAACGCGGCGCTTATTACCAGAGCGAAGAAATGAAACATTAAATATTTAAATTGAAAATATTAAATATTTTATTTACTCGACCAGGGATCGAACCCAGAACCTGTCGTTTACAGTCACACGCTTGTGCCACTGCACCACGACAGGCCTCAAGGCTTAAAAGGTGTAATACATCTAAATAAAAAAAAACAATACCGGCTAGGATAATATCTGGCACAGGCTATAAGCAGGTCGAGCACGGTCGCAGCTAGGTCAGTTTCAGTGAGTGCGGGCGCGCCGCGTGCGACCAGGCTCCACCGCAGCTGTGGCACACCGCCCAACGCCCGCCAGCCCTCCATACTGTTCGCCCAGCATTTAGTCTTGTTGTTTATTTCCCCGGATTTATACAGGTCTTTTAACTGGACGTTGGAAAGGCATGTATATTAATTATATTTAAAATGAAACACATTTTTACCATGAGTCGATATTAATTATAATATGGACCATGAATTAACAATAAAGAACCACATTTATATACATTAATATTTCTAGTAAACAGAGACACTGATATCATATTATACGAATATATTATTATTACACTATATAACATTATTTTACTCCACCTACAGTCTCCTTATAAGGTAAGTATTACATATTTTTCATTTAAGTGTTTTATCAAGAGAAATTAGTTATAAAGCAATCCAATCTCCGGTCTTTAGTGGCGGAACTCAACACCGCACTTTGTTTAACTAATGGGGAAGTGAAAATATTATTTAGTATCCACACTCATGATCTATCATATAAACATATAGGCCGCGTTCCGAATTGTGGTCACAGCGCTCATAGCGCCAACGCACGGTCGGAATTGTCTTTTTCACTCATTTTTACATAAAAAAAATGCTCTGCTACGTTATGTTTAACTTGATAAAATCATAAGCACGCCCACAAGTGGTCCGAATTATTAATACCGCAGACAGACGTTAGCGCGCTCACTTAATCGTACCGCACATTAGGAGTTTCAGCGTCGTAAGTGCTGTGAGCACCATTTGGACCCAATCCATAGTACACAAACAAATCTGCAGCCACCTGTTGGAAGCTAACGGGACCCTTCCTCAGCACTTTGTCCCCCTGTTCCAAATTGTAGTACCACTCGCGGTCGCCGTCGCCGGTCGCGGCGGGGCCCTCTATCACGTTGGTCTGCGTCGGCACCATCGCGCGCGACGTGTGCAGGTGCGCCAGAGTCATCAACTCTACGAGGATCCTGTCGCATTTTTTATTTATATGTTATTTAATTATTTTATTATTGTTACAATTATGTGACAAATAAAAAGGCTATAACAAAACGTAATTAAATGCCGTCTCTCTCTCAGTTTCACGCTGTATCCTGCACGAGGCAGGGTAGGCAGAGGGAACCCGGGAACCTAGTGCAAATGAGTGTGTAAATGAAATAAAAAAAAAAAGAAAAAACATTTATATAGCCCAACCTTATGCCATTCCATTCCAGGATCTCACTAACGTTTTTCCTGTGTAATATCAGTTTCCCTAGAAACTGCACTAATCTATCGCGTTCCATTCTGTCACAAGTCTAAAAAATAATAATAAAAACATATTATTATCAAAATAAAAGTATATAAAACAGTTCATTGACCTGTTGAGACTGCGTCTAACAATAAAAGTGGAGGTCGTGGGTTAAATAATCACTCGAATAATTTTAATCATTTTTTTTTTTAAGTTTATATAATACCTTACGGCGTTGAGTTCCACCACGCAAAGATGATGTCTCAAATTTAAGCGAACATTCCAGAGTGTCTTGATAATATTTTTTCTCTTATAAAGGTAAACTGTATTAAAAAAAAAAAACGTATATAAAAATTTGTATGTTCATTCTCACCCTGTCCAACATTTGAACAATATATTTTGTATCTGCGAAAGGACCAATGTCTTCGTAATATCGACCGTAGACAATTGTCATCGCTTGTAGGCACATACACTTCATCTCCACTTTCGGTGTCGATAGAAACCGATGGTATAAATCATTGAAGAATTCATATCTGAAAACATTATTTTTTTAATCTTAAAATTATACTTTCAGTTTTAACAAAGATACATACTTAACTAATACAAATACAGTTAAAAAAAAAAACAGTTTTTACAAGTTATTTTTAATAATTAGGCTTAAACGTATGTATGTCTTATGTCTTTTAGGACAGCATCTAACTGCAAATGCATGAGATATGGTTTAATTTCCACCAGATAGCTGTGTGGTATAAAGCGGAGTGATTTGTTATTTTATTTTGCTATAATGGCTTACAGCTATACATGAAACTGGAGTTCTTTATTACTTTTACTAGTTCAAAAGGTCACACTTAGAAACTTTTTAAAATAAGTGAATGTTTTGAAAGTATTTGAAAGAAAAGTACTTTTCAATATCAAAAATAAATATAATAAACTCACGACTTCCTAATGGGGCTGTCATCATTATCCTTCTGTTCAAGCAATATCCGTAGATAATAATCTCCTATTTTAACTTCATTTTGTAGGCATTGATAGTGTACTTCTAGCTCGGCGTGGTTCCATGATGTTAGCGTGTTCCCGGCTACTTCACGGTCAGAGGCGAACGCACGGAGTTCATTTTCAAGCGCATTACGAAGTTCTTCCCGTGTCTATAAGTAAATAATAACTGTAATAATTACGATTATGTCTATATTTTTTATTCAGCTTGACGCTGTATTTCATGTTCATTAATGGAGTAAGAAGTTTAGAATATCAATATCTTCCTATTAATTAGAATATCTAAGAAATAAAAGTACACATCATGACAAGAAAAATGACTAAAACGAATTACATAAAACAACATATGACACGCAAGGACTAACAGTGTGATTCCATATAAGATTCGGCAGCGCGTGATCTCTGTGGAACTGGTAGTAGAACATGGGCCAGTTGGCGGAGGACTTGACGCGCTCGCGGCGCCGGCGCAGCACCACGGGCCGCTCGCGCGCCGCCTCGCGCTTGCTGTCGCCGCGCGCGCGCAGCGCCCAGTGCTGCAGCGCCAGCGACGCGTAGTGCTGCAACAAATACTCATTTAAAAACCTATAGTGTGATAAACGAGTCGTAGCTGCTCTCTAATATTGCTTATTCACCAGAGAAAAAGGTTATACATTTTAAAATCAAACAGGTATCGGCTCACATCCTTATTTAATATGAGATACAGGATTTTTCTTTCCATCCTAATTCAAAATACTGCGTGTGTGCAACACGGAATTCACATTGTGTCAATTCAACACGCAGTGTTGCGCTAACTTATAAAATGAAAGGTACTGAAAGTGATCAAGTTTCTCAAGTCATTCCTATCAAATTCAAAACTAAATGTGCAATTAAAATAAAATATGCGGATTAACCGCTAAGTCAACTGACCTCAATATGCTTCTCCACGTACTTGACCTGCCGCTCCAGCGCCTCCCAGTGCGGCGCGCGGGGCTTCACGGCCGCCTGCGCCAGCTGCAGGTTGTCGCGCTCCTCCACGCGCTCCGCCTCCAGCGCGGCGGCGGGCGGCGCCTCCGCCGCCTCCAGGAACGCCAGGAGCCCTGAGGGCTGTGGGGGTAGTGTTCACAGTTCATTAAAACATATAAAGATATAAATGTTCCAGCACTATATAACGCAATTGTTGCTACATTTCACAGATCAAATAATTGCCTAAATACAAAAACAACAAGATAATTACATATATCAATACATCAATTTATTCACCTGATTTACTTCAAGTATAGCATATTTGTCACGATTTCCACTTAAAATAATAAATCATTTCAGTTTTCAGCAACAATTCAAAACAGTAACATCAAAAATAATTAAAAAAGTAAAGAGCAGAGTGTCCCTGGTTTATACAAAACAAGCTCACCATAATCCGCCTCAACAGGTCACTGGCGGGCGCGTGGTCGACCAGCCACAGCGCCACCAGGTGGCGCGCCAGGTGGCGGCGCTGCAGCCGCGCCGGCGCGTACAGCGCGTGCAGCAGGTGCCGCGGCAGCGCCGCCTCCGCCAGCGCCAGCGCCTGCACGCGCGCGCCCACGCCGCCGCCGCCCTCCTCCACCAGCGCGCGGGACACGAGGCCGGCGCCTTTCACTATGGCTGCCGATGGGTGCTGTTGAAGGAGTGAAACTCATTTTTAATACAACCAATAGAAATAATTCAGAAATTGTTTTTTTTAAGTATAAAATAATTAGCGTCGCTTTTTATTTATTTAGCACATGACGTAAAATCGAAAAGATTAACCTATTTCAGAATATTAAAAAACAAAATAATATTATATAATAAAATGTATTTTTTATCTTTGTCTTTCCAAGGATAATAATGTACAGAAAACAGGTATGCACTGAATATATATGAATGATAAATGCAGACTCTCATCAGTTTTAAATAAAACATATGTCCTATCTGGTCGTTTCTCAACTAACGAAAGTTATATTTTGCGATCTCACTTGGCCTCTGGCATTTGAGTAGGCGACACAGAACCATTTCTCAGTTGTGTGACATTTTTATTTCAAATTAACTGTTAAAGTTATTTTTGTACGAAGTTATTATTTTCTTAATACCTACTTACATTTGCCCACACAATGTGTGAAGATAATGAATAAGATCCGACCAATATATATAATATAAAGCTTACCTCAAATAATTTAAATATAATTCGACCACGACTAGCCACCATTTCTAGTAGTTGGTCGAACTGTTTTCCATCAGTAGTCTCACTGTACGGCACGCACAGTGCGAATGTTAAGAAATCCAACATGGCTGCCACCACGAGCGCACCAGTACCCGCTGACTGGAAACAATATTATTTATTTTTTATCATCATATTTCTAATATGATGGTGGATGATTCACTTATAGATAAAAACCCGCTGCTAAACTTAACTAATAACAAGAGACGTGAACGAAAAATACAATAGCAAAACTCTTTTCTTAAATCAGTTGACCACAATTATCATATTACGTGCCATCAATCACGTCGATGCTAATTAAATTTATAATCATCAAAAAAGGCAAAAATCCAACAGCGTCATGCTTCTTCCCACACAAGACATAGGCCGTTCTCCGAATTATGCTCACATTGCTCACAACGCTTACACTGCTAACGGGCGGTCCAATATTAGTGAGCGCGCCAACGTCTGTTAGCAGTTCTAGTAATACGGACCACTTGTGAGCGTACTTACGACTTTGACAAGTTAATATGGTTGACTTGTCAAATTTGTAAGTACCTAACAGAGCATTTTTTTATATAAATATGAGTAGAGTATGTGGTATAGCCGATGAAGATTATGAATAGCTTGTGAAAATGATTGAATTTAAGCATTTTCCGCAATTGAGGAAATTGACGATAGTGACATTGACGTGAAGGATATATTAAACGTCAAATAAACGTCAAAATAACCTCAACGCTAACGGTGCTCACGCTCCGACCGTCACCACTGTAAGCACTAGCCAGTGACGTCACAAGTGACGTCATACTATTCACAACGCTAACTGTGAGCAATAAAAGCTCAATACGGACCGAGCGTTAGCGCGCTGTGAGCGATGTGAGCTAATTACGGACCACGGCCATACAAGATATACTTTGTAAAAAGACAGTTCATTCCCCACGTTAGTACAATTTGGCTATAATCTACTTCTAGATTTAAGTAAAGTTTCGGGCCGCTACATGCATACGTGATAAGACTCACAACATGATCCGCCCACATGGCGAGCAGGCCGTCGAGGAAGGCGGCGGAGGCCAGCATGCTGGCCTTGTTGAGCTGCTCCTGGCGCAGGTCGGGCTCGGCGTGCATGGGCTGCAGCAGCGCGCACAGCGCGTCCAGCGCGGCGTGGCTGCACGCCGCGCACTCGCGACGCAGCGCGCCCACCACCGCGCTGCCCATCCACTCGCGGAATCTGAATGTTATTTTTACATTTAAACAGACACTCCATTTCTCGGTTATTATTTTATCTTAAGTAGTGGAACTCAATTTAGCGCTCTTCATTAATACCAGTGTTAGCAAAAAAAACTATTGACACCCTAAGTGAAAATCACATTCATAATCATCGCGGTTTCGGGGATTGTGGGCACAACAGGTAGGCAAGTACCCCCAACAGGTTTTCATTTCGAAGAAAATGTAACACGCATAACACGTATAAAATAAATATTTAGATGTTTTAACGAACTGCTTATAGTTATTGTTGCCTGCGCGTGCAGCGTGCCTTGCTACATGGTTGTGGAAGGAAACCTGGAAACCTAATGTTAAGACACTTTTATTAAATGTCTTTCATTCTCCACTTTACGCAAAACTCTGAAGACATTGCGTTAATTCATTGAATATTTAACAAAAAGCAACTCAAATCAAACTAAATTATTTTTCAATAAATTATTTAAATTATTATTGAAACATAAAAAATATTAACAAACACGGGACTCACTTCCGCGCCTTTTGAAAATCGGCCTTAAGTTGATAAGATTATCAAGTTACGTTGTAAAAATACTTACTTTACGATTCTTAAAAATTATTTCAAGCAAAATTACTAATAAAACAATTCAAAGCGCCCGGACGGTTCAAGAGATGCAGTTTCGATTACTGCTTATTTTCGTTAAAAATTTTATACATTATCTAAACATATATTTTCTGTTAATAATGTGAAATAAATAACCTTCGATCAACTACATGTATTCATTTACAGATTACAGGTTGCATACAAATACGGCTCAAAAAACGGCAGTGGTCAATTATAAACAAAAATATGAAATATGATTACACACAGACGTATTTTATAAATTTAATAAATTCAAACCTTAAAATTATAATAGCACTTTTTCTTCATTCTACTTTTAAATTTTCTGTTAAAAAATGGAATATAGAATTCATGGAGTTGCTATTTTAACGAAGATTTATTTTTCTTAAGACATTTATTAACTTATGTAAATTATGAATTTCTTTTGTTTTAATTTTACGTGATGCGATTAATTGTAACCAGAATCGAATAAAGCCTCTTGATTCGTGGTAATGAGGTATCATTTTGTTGAAAGTGCAACCGAAATTAAGTACTAATTTATAAATTAAAGTTTGTTTCTTTATTTTCTTACTAGAAGCGTTACAGGGTTAATATTAATAGTGTTCAAAAATGTATATTGTTAATTATACTATCTACTTGCGCTAAGCCAACAATTTTCAGATACTCGTGGTAACTTCTGGACATAGGTATGTCCTGTAGAACTAAATAAAAATTATAGTATTATAATTTAATTGCAGTAATGATTACATTAATATGTTTATATAAAACCCAACTACTCCATGTGTTTCTTTGACTAACAGACCAACCAGACCAGCCAGACCACCCAATATTCGACAAGATTGATTGCAGTGTGGTGGCAAACTTTGGCTAAACGACGAAATATGTGTATTTGTATTGTATTTTTAAGTACTATAAAACTAATTTTGATGTGTATTTATAAAGAGAAAGACATTCCTTATGAAATCATAACTTTTCGTTCTTTATTAACGCACCTTTTAAAATCACTCTGAGGTATTTCGGAACGTCTGCTCGTTGGCTATAGTTGGACTGTACTAAAAACTAATAAGAACACAATTTTGTTTGTGCTCTCATTTCTCGGCCTCTTTTTTGAACTGTGACACTTAATTTATGAATTGAAGTTAGTTGATCGAAG
This sequence comes from Eueides isabella, assembly GCA_019049475.1. Taxonomy (NCBI): domain Eukaryota; kingdom Metazoa; phylum Arthropoda; class Insecta; order Lepidoptera; family Nymphalidae; genus Eueides; species Eueides isabella. The sequence continues at coordinate 4,869,400 of CM032398.1, read as the reverse complement.
GAAATAACATTAAAATAATGAAAGTAAATGTACCCAGGTAAAGCAGTAAACGCTGCAAATCCGACTTTGCTTGCACACAACCTCCTTAACGCGTGGAACTGCGCTTCCAATTCTCGCAAAGTCAAGTTGGCTCCCGCCGGGGCACTTGTCATGATGGCAGTTAGTGCTCCAGTTATCAATTTCTCCTTATTCTCCGCGAATAAACGCTGTAGGTATAAGAAAATTCATAAATTAATGTTTTCTTGATACTTTTGCTAGCATTGTTCGTTTTTATTACCGTTACCTATTGGATATCGTTACCAGGGCGAGGAAATAAAAGTAATACGTTCCTCTAAGTGAGACCGACAACAGTGTGCTTAGGATCAGACTCTATGCCACTGTGCCATAGTACAAAGCCATCGGTTGCATCAGTTTTACCATTTGTAAGCAATTTAATCTAATATTAAAATATGTTTTATACTCAAAGTATGTTTTTTCTATAATATATGTTTTTTCAATAAAATACTACAACATAAACATAAATTAAATATAAGCACATCTAAGGATAAATCAAGTATTTTCCCTGTCGGCGTTATTTACAAAGCGATAAGCATTCTCAATTTTCTTATTAAAATAATAAAAGTTTATATACATTTTATATACACATTATTATTAAACAGCTTAACATTAATGTGATGAAATAAAATTAAAAAAACCATTCCCAAAATTAAATTGAATACATCTTGCAAATCCCTAAACAACTATAATAAATACTCAAACACTAATCCTGTAGCCAGCCGATACGGACTTTTAGTAATTACATAGAGGATTTTATAAATTTATAAAAAATGTAATATGAGTTTTATATCCCAACGAAATGTATAGTTAAAAGTAGAGGTGACCTTAGTAATATTTCATATAAATGTTTCAAGCCAAAAAATCCCTTACACTGTTTCACACAAGGACCGTCTATGAAAGTGGCTCATACTCGTAGATCATGTTCGATCATAAACGATATGATCTATAAAATTTACCAATAATATCGTAGTTACTTACCAATAATACTCTAGTAATGTAATTCACAACAATACAGCGTGAGTAATTCACAACAAAATTCTCCAGGGGTACAAGCCTGCGACTATAAAGACAGGATGTGGGTTCGATCCCTACTCGAGGAAATGTTTAATATTTCGATTTCTTCTAGTAACAAAGCAAAGCGAGGCGTTGAGTTTCGCAGAAGTGTCTTGATAGGAAGAGGATGTCTTACTCCCTCTGCCTACGTTGCCGTGACAAAGCATGAAACTAAATGATACCTTCTGTATTATGCTTTGCCCCATTTACTAGGGGTAGGAAGAAAGAAGCTACTTTTGAAAAAATATTCCCGTCTTGACAATTACCACCAATACAATACAACAACTACAATTTGGATTATCACGGTAGTATATACGCTTCTATTTTTCTTATCAGTACGGTGAAATAAAAATTGTTTATAATAATTTTTGGAGCCGATGTGACGCTCAGTGAGTTTTACACTCACGATTGCGTATTCGGTTCGCACTCGAGGGAATGAAATATTTTTATCTCTTCGCTCTATTAACAAGACAAAGTGAGGTGGTGAGTTGTACCTCTCGCAATGCCTAGGACAGAAATGTCCTAATGGGACCGGAATATCTTAACACTAGGTCTCAGGCTCTTCCTATTTACCCCAAACATACATGTATACAGCTTCAAACTCCTAAAAATAAAGGTTTCTTATCGCAACGACGACCGTTTAGTGCGTTATTTGCGAGTTGCGTTACATGGTGAGACGCTGTAACGCCGTGATAACCTCACGAAATATTCTTAACATTTAAATATATAATAATTCTGTAATCAAAAAAAAACATCTAAAATGTGTTTTGTCGATACATTTAATTGAATTTAGAGTAACTTATCAATAATGTGAATCAGTGCTACGGAAAATAGTACGTAATAAAACATTAATATTTTCAAACAAAAAGAATAATTCTAGGGCCACCTCTTACTGACCGCAATGAGGCAAGGGACAGATAATAATATTATAGGGACTTACAAGATCCCACGTTAGAAACAGCCACAACAGGGGACGAGCCTACAACGCAACAACATATAATTAACATGCTCCTATTATGAAATCTCAAAGCAATATAATAAGCATATACTGAAACTTATAATTTATAAATTAAATATTGAAACAAATATAAGAAAATTGTAACTGATCGCTGTCTGCATATAGAAGATATATGCAGACAGCGATATGGAAAACTGTTATTGGGGACGCTCATTAATGTGGTTAAACATGAAACAATATTTTTTTTTTAAATATTTGTCTTTTTGTGTGTTTATTCACGGCTATGTCAGAAACGGCATAACCGAATTAACATTTATAGATTTTTTGAAAATTTATTAATAAGGGTACGTCTAAGTATTACGTAGCGCAATTTGTGAAGATTTTTGACCCTCCCTCACCCCCATGTAACGTTCCGTAACGTATTTATATACTCTTCCTCCTCCTCTCAAAACGTTACGTAACACCAAAATGAGCATTTTTGCTTATAAAAGTCACAACTATGTTGCGCAAAGTACGGGGAAGTCGCTAAAATATCTTTGTTATTGTTTTAATCGCGTTTGCGGTTATAAATAAAACAAGAAATTTACGCGCTGCTACACAATATTGTAAATGCTAAAGCGACACCCCGCTTCAAAAACAATTTAATACATCCTAATCAAAAGAATTCGTGGTGTCATCTCTTGAGTCAATATCTCTACCTTATATTTATTTAACAAATTCTCTATTTTTTTTTATTTGAACACAAACAACAATGTTACGTAACACGTTCGAGCCCCCCTCCTGCCTTTATCGTAACATTTTACAAGTATCCCCATTCCCCCCAAATTGCGTTGCGTAATATTTGAACGCTCCCAAATTAAGGAATAAATAAACAAAATACTTTATTCAATGGCAAAAATCATTTCTTTAAAATTATAAAGTTCTTGAAACCCGGAAGTAATTTAGTAAATAAATAATCCAGTACTTAAAGCAGGCGAAGATACGAGCTGATGTTTATTGTGCCATTTTAGCTGTTTCCATCGATTGATTACAAAATATGTTATTTAAATCTGATAATATTAATAAATAGTTTATAATAAGGAATGGAAAATAATACTATACAACAACAAAGCAGTTTGATAAAAATTTAACATATAAAATAACTTAAAACACTCACATCTTGGCTCACAGAGTAAATGAGACCGCTGTAACCGACATTCGCGTTAAAACGCTCTATCACCTCGGCCCTCGACATTCCAACGGGATTTTGAAATAATCTGAAATTATTAACACTAGCTGAAGTTAAAATTGTATATTTTTAACAATATTTTGTTTTATATTTATATTTAATTTGTATATTTCTAAATAAAAAAAGTGTTAATTTTTAATTTGTACGTGCTACTTAAACATAATATTTAATAAAATAATTTTATATAGAACATAAAGTTAAGTCTAACATAATATTCAAAATTGAAAATAAAATTTATTTAGTACAAAACAAATTCAGACCAGATTAAACAAAACAATTTAAAAAGTTTAATTATATATTTTATACAAAATTGTACATTTACCGAGGCCTGTCGTGGCGCAGCGGCACAAGCGTGTGACCGATAGGTCTGGGTTCAATCCCCAGTCGAGGAAATGAAATATTTAATATTTTCAATTTAAGTATATAATGTTTCATTTCTTCGCTCTGGTAATAAGGCAAAACGCGGCGTTGAGTTCCGCCACTCAACACGCAATACCTCAAATTCGGCGGAAAGTGGGGAAAGGAAGTGGAACGGAGTGTCTTAACACTAGGTTCCCGGGTTCCCTCTGCCTACACTGCCTTGTGCGGGATACAGCGTGAAGCTAAGAAGAAGAAAAAGAAGAGAAGATAGTACATTTATCGAAATCCGAGGGTTGGGGATCTTTGAAGTAGATATATTTGATTTATTTCATTAGCTTTTTACAAAATTTATAATACGGTCGACAAATCGTGGTCACCCTGAAGTTACGCTATTTCAACGAGTGTGCATTGTGCATTCGGGAAAAAAAATAATAAAAAAACGTAAAATGAAAGCAGCCATATACAATTAAGTTCGTGACTCGCGTCGCACCTCAGATGGTTGGACTCGGTCTCCTCGTCGACGGCGTGGTGCAGCGGGCCGAGGCGGCGCCCGCGCGGCGTGCGGCCCGAGCGCACGTGCACGTCGCGCTGCCCCGCCGAGCGCACGCCGTCCACCAGCGACGCCAGCAACGCGTCTCTGATCAAACAACATTTTTACTTATTTTAAAATGTTTATCTACGCGTAGGTTACATTTCTGTTATGTTTTTTATTTATAAAACATATGAAATTTCAACGTAGCGGAATTTGAGGCCGCACCTGTTGGAATTTGTCCAAGCGCTCTGAACACTAAGCCATGCCTTCTCACGAGAGTTCCCAAGTTTCCAAGAGAACGAGATTCGAACCCGCGCCCCTTGATATTCGTCCGAACAATTATTTATTTTAAAGCTCATAATGTCACTTTTTTGTGTATTTTTTACCTTTCACCAGCTAAATATGTCCGAGTTTGCCCATTCAAATATTCAATAGAAAATTGCTGAGGATGATCTGGATCTCTTACTAGAGCAAATACGTCACTGAGTGGCCTCAAACATACTACCTGAAAATTATGTTGTTAATAAATATAAACAAATATATAAACATATTATCTTGTACAAAAATATTAAATATTTTTATTCCAAAAAAAACTTTACTCACTTTCACTAAAAAGGTAAAGCCAAAATTTTTATTTCTCTCACATTGAAAATTTATGAACGAAGCTACGTAACGGATGGGAAAAGAAATAGAGAGACTTAACAATAGGTTCCAATGTTCCCTCTGCCTTCCCTGCCATGTGCGGGATACAGCGTGAAGCTGAGAGAGTAAGCTATATTTTTATGAAGTTTCTTTTGGTAAGCATAATATGTAATTTAAAATGTTTAACATTGCCACCATTACATAACGAACTATTACAAAATAATTATATTACATCTGTGTAAATCCATGTTCTATTAAACTATAAAAAAATGTAATTTCTGTATCGTAATAGAGTCATATCTTCATAAAATATTTGCACTTTGTGACGTATAAATAAAGGGCAAGGGACGCACGGACGGACGTGGGGGTAGGGGACATTGCGTGCGTCTCTTGGTGAACCGATTGTGTTCATATATATTTACCTAATAACACGCAAGCAAAGGACACCACACACTTCATACACACGTTTAATGTTTTAAATCAAAATTTAATTGTAGCAATAATAATAAAATTTTGAAAGCTACAAAAAAATATATATATTTATATTAAACTTCATACAGAATATGTTTGTGGATCTCTTTCCAGGATACACGTGTCAGATAGACAGAGTGTTCTCCGCATGGGCTCCATGTGTCGCGCTGGGTTCACTTTGTGTACTAAGAATTCACTTAGGGAAGTTTGATGTTGGTCACCGCTGTCGAAAACAAAACAAAATTAAAAAAAGTACTGTAATGCTACAGTTAAATATATTATTCTTTTTAAAATTGATTTAGTTTTATTTTTTTTTCTTCTGCTGCATCTTGGCTAGGCAAATGGAACCTGGAGTTAAGACAGTCCACTAATAATTTCAATATACTTGGCTTCACGTTGTATCCCGCACATGGCAGGGTAGGCAGAGAGAACTTGGTAACCTACTGTTAAGACACTCCATTCGACATTCGTTCCTGACTTTCCGCAGAATTTGAGGCATTACGTGTTGACTGGCGGAACCCAACGCCGCGTTTTCCCTTGTACCAGAGTGAAGATATGAAAACATTAAATATTTAAATTGAAAATATTAAATATTTCATTTCCTCAAGTGAGGATCGGACCCACAACCTGTAAGTTACAGTCACACGCTTGTGCCGCTGCGCCACAACAGGCCAATATAATAATTTCAATATAATTATATAAGACATTATTAATAATAATTATCATGTAAAATTTAATTATTGCATATAATTTAACTTTTTCTAAAGCTTTTTTTTTTTAATTTTACTATGTTTTAAAGTGTTATTCCACACTTAGGACAGAAAATACTAAACTTAAATTTAAAAAGCGTATAAAAATTTTTTGAACGAAGCAGGATTTGAACCCGTGCCTCTGGAATACCGTTCCAGCGCTCTGACCAACTAAGCCATTCGTTCTCACCAAGCTCCGTCGAAATTCTTATACGCTTGTTACAACTTATTTATGTTGTTAGCATCTCTGTAGGGAGATTTTTACAAATTTCCGCTACCCAAAGACAACTCGTAAGAATTATCGTTTGGCAAAAGAGAATACTATTTATTTTAATATTTTTACTATGTTTTAAAGTGTTATTCCACACTTAGGACAGAAAATACTAAACCTAAATTTAAGTATAAGTTGTAACAAGCGTATAAGAATTTCGACGGAGCTTGGTGAGAACGAATGGCTTAGTTGGTCAGAGCACTGGAACGGTATTCCAGAGGCGCGGGTTCGAATCCTGCTTCGTTCAAAATTTTTATACGCTTTTTAAATTTAAGTTTAGTATTTTTCTAAAGCTGTCTATATCATATAATCTAAAACAGTCAAAATATCTATGTTTTACTTAGCCATAATTAAACAATTTATAAACAATGTATAAATGAACATTATAATATCAATGTGCGTAATATAGCTGGAAAAAATAGATGACATACAATGATATGATATGATGATATGACCTTTGGTCATATTAATAACTTTATTAAAAATAGAGCAACATATTATAATAAAATCGTAATATAAGTATAATAAGATCTTTAATTTTCGCGATTATTACACATTTTAAATAAAACAATTTTAACCTTTCACAGTTAGTCCATGGATACAAACTAGTGTGAAGCATTTGAAATGTTGGGATCGAAAATGTATAAAAATAAATATACATGATTAATCCAGTCAAAATTGTTTCATTTAAAATATTCTATGATTCCTTTCGTGGCGCAGTGGCGACAAGCGTGTGACTGTAACCAACATGTTCTGGGTTCGATCCCCACTCGAGGAAATGAAATATTTAATATTTTCAATTTTAAATATTTAATATTTCATTTCTTCACTCTGGTACAAGGCAAAACGCGGCGTTGAGTTCCGCCACTCAACATGCATGCCTCAAGTTCAGCGGAAAGTGGGGAACGGAAGTGAAACGGAGTGTCTTAACACTAGGTTCCCAAGTTCCCTCTGCCTACCCTGCTATGTGCGGGATACAGCGTGAAGCTAAGTGAGTGAGTAAAATATTCTAAGTATTCATAACTAATGAGTTGTGATATTTTTAATACACTAAATTGTAATTGCCTTACAAATAACTAACTTGTAGTCACATTTACTATTAAATATTGCACAATGAATGACGCAATCATAACTCTGTAATTTTTTATTATTCAGATAATAATCTATTGTTTACTATAAAGATTATGAACGTGTCACAATCCATTAATATTGATAAAAGGTGAAATGAAAACCATCTCTTATCAGTGCCAAACATATGTTATCAAAATAATGTAACACAACAAATTACTAACAGAAAGCTTGAAAGAAAATTAATTATATAAACATCAAATAGCAATCATGATTTATGTCATTCATAAATAAAATATTTGTACACTTAATACATTTTATTACCTGTACTTGCCAAATCTTTGGTTGTGATAGTCATCTAAAGTGATTGTGGCGGAGAGCACTTTAATAGTAATACTCATTGTCAGGCTTGACATTTCAAGCATTTTATTAATAATTATCTGATGATCCATTGCATTTGAAAACAGATGAAGTCTACTGTAACCACCCACAGCTAATACAAAACCTCCTGGTATATCTCTCACTGGAAGAATGCCTTGTACGTCACAGTATGGATAACTTGCTAGTAGAGTGTGTGTAGACGGATCAAGTTGCTCAAGAGAACATGGTCCAACTTCTAGAACTATGGGTAACCGTGTTCCACTCCAATGGTGCTTATAAGCTTGGTATCTCTGTAATTAATATTATATATTATGAAATATCGGCCGTTGCGGTGCAGCGGCATAGCATATTATTATAAATAAGATGGTGATGGATATAACACTTTAATAACAACAAGAAGATTAATATTTTTACTATGTTTTAAAGTGTTATTCCACACTTAAGACAGAAAACACTAAACTTAAATTTAAAAAGTGTATAAAAATTTTGAACGAAGCAGGATTTTAATATTAAAATAAATAGTATTATCTCTTGCCAAACGATAATTCTTACGAGTTGTATTTGGGCAGCGGAAATTTGTAAAAATCTCCCTACAGTGATGCTAACAACATAAAAAAGTTGTAACAAGCGTATAAGAATTTCGACGGAGCTTGGTGAGAACGAATGGCTTAGTTGGTCAGAGCGCTGGAACGGTTTTTCAGAGGCGCAGGTTCAAATCCTGCTTCGTTCAAAAATTTTTACACACTTTTTAAATTTAAGTTTAGTGTAAAAAGCTTAATGTTCAATTCTGGCATTGAACAGTGTATCTTTAAATTTAGTAAAAAATATAGAACAAAATGTTTAACATGAGACCCTTTTACTTGCAAACAGAATATTTTATGTGGAATATAGCATGATAATAAAAAAAATATTAACTTGAAAAATAACTTACAAAAGTATCTTTAGGCTTCTCAGCAAACAAATGCCTGTATTTAAAAGCCTCAGTTAAAATGAGACACTTATGCTCAGATGAAAATTTCATAGAATCTATTTTCTTATCCTTCTTCATGACAAGAGTGAAGTCATGGTTGGAAGGAGAGTTAGAATGTTTTGCCGAAGCAATGGTAACCACATCCGAATATAACCATTTGTTTGTAACTTCTAAGCGATCAGGATTATATGTAGTAATTCCATGAGTTCCTATAGAGAACACTCTCTTATATTTGCCTTTCCAAGAGTGTTTTGTGACAAGGAAAGTAGCCACATCTTGATTGTCTTTAAGGGGAATCATCTTAACATTGCCTACAGTAACAAAAGGAATGTATAGTATTAAATATTTTATATGTTTAATAAAGAATAAACAAAGGACTATAAAAGCAAAATAATACTCTTTCATTCAATTTCATAATATAAGGGTACCCTTATAAATTACATTAATTAATTACTAACAAACCTGGTGATACAACTTGTTTTATATTTTGAAGATCCAATATTGAAGTCAAATAAAGTACTTATACTAGAAATATTATGTATATTGAAATAATTTCGTCAATAAGTATCCTCCCCTTTGTAAATACGAAGAAGACGGAAATTGGAGACGTGTAAACAATATGTTAAACAAAAATATTTTATTATTAGATATAATTAAAAAGTTGGTGTACTACTTACAATTTTTAAATGAATCAATAGAATAAATTAATTCACCTAGAATCTAGTAAGATTAACATAGTATACAAAACATTCAGCAAAATATGAATAAGATAGGTCAAAACTAGCCGACCAATCGCCAAATTGACATCTATATCAACTATTGCCAGTTTCAATACAATTAAAAATTTTACAGAAAATCATCTTTTCATAGAATTATTTTTAATGTTTAAATTAATTAAAAAAAAATGTCTTAATTTTACTCCTCATATACATAGTCGTTCTCATAAAAATTAAGCTTTTTAACATAACGAAGCACTTCAATCGAGTGTGGCATGGGCTGCTGTTTGAAATCTCCCATCTTATGGGATAGAAGAATTTATGCAAGTCGATCGCTAGCTTTCTCACTGGGCGCACCATCGGTCAGTCGGTATCAAGATCGCTAACAGTTTCTGCTCGTGCACATTTGACATTTTGACTCTGGGTAGGTTTTCTCCACCTTAGAGCCGGCAATGTAACGGCTACATTTAAGCTCCTCTGATAGTAATATCAGAGGAGCTTAAATGTAGCTGGGGACCATGGGCAGCGGTGATCACTCATCATCAGGTGACCAATATGCTCATTTGCTTTGTCTTTTTCATAAAGAAAGAAAATCTTTTAAAGAAGTTTAATTAATATAGCAAAATTTAAAATATAAATGTAAGCATTAGATTCTTAAGAATGATAATCTTCAATTTGTTATAATAAGGTCTACTAGCATTTTCTATAACATAATTAGTTATACAAATTAACATAACTTTATTATTTTGAAAACAAATTTTACGGTACCACTATTTTTATATAAAAGTATTACGTACTGGTAAGTGACAACACTTTTGATTCGGACCACAGAAAGAATGTTCTGATTTCCGTGGTCATTGCTGTCACTGTCAGTGTCAGATCGCATATGTGAATAGTTATAGTTATTTGCCAGAAGGCTAACTTTTGCGTTTCGTCATAACTAGTGCGGTGGCATCAATTCTCCTTAAATAAAAAAAATATCTTAAAGATCCTTTTTAACTTAAAAGAACAATGGTTTTAGATTTGGATTTATTTCGCGCCGATAAAGACGGAAATCCAGATAAAATTCGTGAAAATCAGCGTAAACGCTTTAAAGATGTAGTACTAGTAGATACTGTTGTTGAACAGGATACCTTATGGAGAAAATTACGCCACGATGCCGATAATTTAAATAAACTTAAAAATGTATGTAGCAAAGAGATTGGACAGAAAATGAAAAATAAAGAACCTGTTGGATCAGAAGACGAAGGAGTTTCTGAAGACATTTCTAATAACCTAATCGATCTTACAGGCGAACAACTTCGTCCTTTAACAGTAAACCAAATTAAAAAGGTTAATTTATTATATATATCATAATTTTAATATACAACACTACCCTAACAATTTAAGCACACTGTATTTTCTCTACCCATATGGTATTAAATTTTTCTTTGCCAATCTTTTAATAAACTATATAATATTTATTAAAATGAAATTAATTATTCAATAATTGTAATAAAAATTGATTTTTAGGTCCGAGTACTCATAGATGAAGCAATTACAAAAAATGAACAAGCTTTGTTAGCAGCTGAAAAATCACGCTCATTAGCACTTAGAGAAGTTGGTAATCATTTACATGAGACAGTACCTGTAGATGATGATGAAGATCACAATGCTGTTGAAAGAACTTTTGGTGACTGTACTGTTAGGCAAAAGTATTCTCATGTGGATCTTATTTGTATGATAGATGGTAAGTTAGATGGATCTATGGCAGATATATATTAGTCAATAAAAGAGTAAGTAATAAAGAATTTGAATTACCAGAACTTTGTTATAAAAACATATTATTATAAGCTGCAGTTGTTCTTATACTTTTCTTTATCCTGATAGAGCAGGTTATGTAAATTTAACAGTTTAGTAAATTAATAATATTTCTAATTTATCTTCTAGGTATGGATGGGGAAAGGGGAGCTGCAGTTTCCGGTGGGCGTGGCTACTATCTTAAGGGTCCTGCAGTATTCCTTGAACAAGCTTTGGTTCAACTTTCTCTCAGAATTCTTTTACAAAAAGGATACACACCACTTTACACTCCATTTTTCATGAGAAAAGAAGTAAATATTAATTTCATTATTAGTAACCTACTAAATGGGCTTAATATAAAATATTTTTTTAAATTTAATGAATGAATGTAGCTCCCGAAATAACCACATTCAACCAAATATACTCTTCTCTCTTATAATATTTCTATAGATTTTCTTAGCAGTTAATAAAATATTAGTGATATATAAAAAAAAAAATAACAATAATATTTTCTATTTTCTCTTTTTAAACTAAATTATGCTTTATTGTTTTACAGGTAATGCAAGAAGTAGCTCAATTAGCTCAGTTTGATGAGGAATTATATAAGGTTATAGGAAAGGGTTCTGAAAATAAGGGAGATGTAGCTGTAGAAGAAAAATATCTTATTGCTACATCTGAACAACCTATCGCTGCATACCATAGGGATGAATGGCTTCCGGAGGCATCTTTACCTATAAAGTAAACAAATAAATTGACTTTTATCTGTTTCTTAATATTTATTTTAGAAAATAAATTGCAAATGATTCATAAAATAAATAACTTTGTTAACATTACCACAAAATATTATTTTAGGATTACCGCAAAAATGTATAACATACTCTTTTTAAAAATATTTATATATTTGGGTATTTTTAGGTATGCTGGCTTGTCTACATGTTTTAGACAAGAGGTTGGATCACATGGTCGTGATACACGCGGTATTTTTAGGGTGCATCAATTTGAAAAGGTATTTTTTACTACATTTTAAAAATAATTATAAGTATTTTATAAAGTATAAAAAATGAATGACTCAAAGAGTGTCAGCTTTAAATTGTTAACTAATTTAACTTAATTGTAATATAAGGTAACTTATATTACAATTATACAAAATATTTACATAAATCTATATCAATGAAAATATCTTAATCTATTCATTAATTAAAAAGTGGAACATCCATATCCATCTTGACAAGCTCTCATATATAAAATTAGTAGGAAACTACAGAAATCAATCTCTATGAACATTAATGTTGTAGGTAGAACAATTTGTCCTCACATCACCCCATGATAACAAATCTTGGGAAATGATGGATGAAATGATTAACAATGCTGAGGAATTCTATAAAATATTGGGTATCCCATACCGAGTTGTGAATATAGTATCGGGGGCTCTCAATCATGCAGCTGCAAAGAAACTGGACCTTGAAGCTTGGTTCCCAGGATCTGGTGCTTTTCGTGAACTGGTGTCTTGCAGTAATTGCTTAGAATATCAAGCCAGGCGTTTATTGGTCAGGTAATAATATGTATAGAAATGTGTTAATTAGTCTGAGTTATGTTTCCTACTTTTCTACAAATTTGGGACATTGCGTGTTGAGAGGCGGAAGTTAACGCCGAGTTTTGCGCAATTTTTTGATAGTTAAACATGATTTACTAAATTATAAGATATCAAACTTTCATTCAATGTTATACAATGTATCTTTAGGTATGGCCAAACAAAAAAAATGAATGCAGCTACTGAGTATGTGCACATGCTCAACGCGACCATGTGCGCTACTACACGAGTGATTTGCGCCATACTGGAAGTACACCAAAGCGAGCGCGGTGTCGAGGTACAAAATTTAATTTCCTAGATAATTTTTAGTATTTAATTTACAAATAGTTTTATTATTATTTTTGTGACAATCATATGTATTTAATAAATAAAAAATATAGAATAATATATGTATAATAAAAGAATAAAATATATAAAATATTTATCTTTTTAACTATACAATAACATTGCAGGTGCCTGAAGTATTGAAGGTCTGGATGCCGGAACAATATCAAGAGTTCATACCATTCGTGAAGCCAGCCCCAATTGATGTAGAGGCCGCGGCCGCTGCTAATAAGAAGGGCAAGAAGGAAAAGAAATAGGCAAATAGGCTTTCTAAAATCATCTTTCTGTTACACACCAGCATTTATTTATATTTATGCTAAGCTTTAACAGTGAATAAGCATTTGTTTTTTACAATAATCACAGTGAATTTATCATTTTAATATATTTATCTGACAAGTTTTTAGTTTTATTTTCACAGTTAATCATTTTGTTATGAACCCATTGTGGTGTAAATGCACAAGTGTCTCTTTAAATGAGTTGTGGGTTGTATCCCTACTTGTCAGAATAGAATATTTTTTATTCTTCTACTCTGGTAACTTTTGCCTTGAGTATTCGGCGGAAATTGGTAAATGGAAGTGTTATAGGTATGGTGTGTCTTAAATTACGTTCTTAGGTTCCTTCTGCATACCATGCTATGAGCATGATACACCATGAACCAAAAAAGAGAATATGTGCATGGTATAGAACAATTACATTTGTCAAGGCAAATAACATACCTATGCTCTTTCTCTATATTTATTTATATCCTTAAATATTTCATATATTTCTAAAGTTGTTGTAAAAAATCTTCAATAAGACAATACAAAATCGTGTTTTACAATTTATTGTGATAATCACACCAAATTTTACTTCAATATCAACCAAACATATGAATAATTCTTCACTTTAAATATATCAAAGTTAATATAATATAAAACAACGCTTTAACATAATAAAATCACAACTTTAGTCACTTTCATTTTAACATGCTACAGATACATTTACTATATGTATAAAGTGTAACATTTTGCATTACTTAAGAAGATTGATTCGAATGTCTTGTTTGTTTGGTGTAAGCTTAAATTTGGTGAGTGCAGAGATTATGTCTACTCTTGGGTCACAACTATTGCTATGCTAGAATTCCTCTCTTTGTAAAACAAAATGTATCTATCTGCACATTGAACGTTTATTCTCCAATGGTTGACTGACAGTCATAATTTCCAGAATTACAATACAGGTGTCAACAGATTTGCATCATAGCTTCAATCATTATTATAGTATACTTGATAGTTGATGTTCTATGAATAATTCTACATCAGATACATATAATCACATCAAGGATTTGACCAGCAGCTCCACTAGATGATATTAAGAAAACACGATCTTACTATAACTACACTTAATAATATGTATATCAATTTCATGCAAAAAATATTGAATATTTATACAAAATAACATTGTTTAACATTTAAAAAAGCTTTTGAGTACATTATATAAAACACTATGAAATTACAACCTAGAGCTACATGATTATTATATTGTTATTAATTTTATTGACTTTTAGTATAAATGGCATAATTTGGAGATTCCGATGCCTACACTTACTGCATATTCTTACTTTTATATAATCACAAAACCTTTTGAAAAACCTTAAAATAGTGTTTTAATGGCCCTCATGCAATATTCACAACACACACAGAAAAAAACAATTTGAGTAAAAGTGGTATTTAGTTCTTTAACCATTCAAATTATATATAAGGTTTGCTATTAAACATATTTATTATATCATAAAAATTATTACTTCTATCTGAGTCACATCACAGATATTGATTTAAGACATTAATGTGTTGTAAATATATATAATACTTTCCAAATTAAATTAGCTTGTTCATGTTTAATCATATTTTATTATATTAAATGAACTGTGAAATTTATTTAGGCTGTAGACAAAAAGGTTTTAATTTTATAGTATTATCAAAATAAACTTCAACATTCTATTAAAAGTAAATTAAAAGTCAATAACTAATTAATAATAACAATTTAGAATATATATCCCCTTTTCTATCACTTTACATACTCCAAATATAAAAGGTAATAACATACACATTTGCATCTCTGCATATTTAATCTATGAACCTTTGATAAGATTAATTTATAAACATATATAGAATACTATCAATACAAATTGAGTGTATTCAAGTATATGTAATATACAATTTTAGCTGCTGTAATTACTAACAAGCAAGCTGAGCTTTTTGTCTACATTTATGCATTAAAGCTCTATAAGTAAACTGACGACGGGCAAGAATACGCATTTGTTTTAGAAAAGTATCTAAGTCTATAACTTCTTTACGTAAAGCCTCACCCATATAGTAAATTGCATCTTCGAGAGTTGCTTCAAGAGCAAAAGCATTCAGGAGTTGAGAATACAATGGAGCAGTAGTGACAACTGCTTCATCTACGTCAACACTTTCTTGCTCACTCAAATGTTCTAAAGCAGCTTGTAATTCTTTTTCTTTTTCTTGTAATGTTGCTACATTTTTATCTAGTTCCGCTCTTTCTCTTTGTAATCGTTTTAATATATCTTCTAGTCTTGTTTTGCCTTCTCTTAGCTCATGCTGGGTCCTACGTAATGTTTCAAGTTCAGCTTGAGACTGCTGAGACTGTTCTTTAAGTCTTCTTCTTAATTTATCTTCAACTGCTGATAATAAAGAAGCTTTAATATGCTCTTCAGTTATAGTTCCTCCTGTTAAATCAGGTCCAGGATAGCCACCACCAGTAACAGGTGGGTATGGAGTTGCATTGGGTGGAGAAAATGGTGCACCATTAGAAGTAGCAGAACCCGGATAGGGTGTACCAAAGTTTGGGTATGGTAAATTTGATGTTGTTGGATATGAAGTAAAATTTGGAAATCCTGCTTGAGAGGAGCTAACTTGTGGGTATGGAAATCCTGATGGTTGCGGCATAAAAGCATTAACAGGGTACGGTGGAGTTGCATTGCGAGGCTTAGAAAATACTGGAGGTAATTCTCCAAATGCTGATATCATGCATTGTATAAGTATTTGTAATGTAGAGGTTTTCGGATTCCATTCATGTAAATAAGGTAAATATACTTTTCCATTATGGTCGACATATTTAGACACTTTGATTGACATATCTGCTGTCGGTTTAACAAAACACAACGGAGCATTTTGTGGATGTTTATCCATCAACCAAATGCAAACTGGGATATTATAGTAAGCGCCTTTAAAATTTACAGGTATAGTACCTTCAAGATTTAACAAATCCTTTCTAATTCCATTATTGAAAACAAAGCCTTCTAAACGATAAGTAAGACTGCGATATACTTGAATCACACTAATCACTTCTCTTAATGTAACATCTCGGTGCTTGTAATTTGAAAGATGTGCCCTTAACACAGCTTCGTTGTGGTCCATTATTATAAAGAGTTCCTTAAAATTTTATACAAATAAAATAATAAAATATTGAAATAATTACAATAACTTGATAGTCGTATCTAAATAATTTGTTATTTGACAGTTACACACTGAAAATTACAATGAAGAGTCATTTGCTCATATATAGCGGTGACATAAATATAATCTATATTTTTGTTACAGAGTAAACAACAGTACAAGAAGACTCTAAGGAAGGGGATACATAAATATCGCGTGGTGAAATGCAGAAGTAGAAATGTTATTTATATCACAATCTCCAATGTTTTCTTTAATAAATCTATAATTATTGTTATAAAGAGGAAATTTCATACACCGATTCATATATGATGTAATCTAACATGGTAAGATCGGCAGGAAGAATTTGGAAATCTAGTGTTATGACACTCCGTTCAATTCCACACTTTTCTCAAGCCGCAACACCTAAACCTTATAAAATATGAAGGCATGAAAATGTTAAATAATAAATTTATTATTTCGAGTGGGAATCAATTCCACTCACCAAGCGTGTTGTACTATGACAAGTCTCATTTAATTTCATATACTTCAAGATTTTAATATACAATTTAAGTTAGGGTAAAGTTAAGATAAGTAATATGAAGATGATGAAATTAAAAATTAAAGTTAGTTTAGTGCATAAAAGACTCAAATTAAATTAATAGTTAAATCAATAGTAAATTAATATCGACGTAACTTCATGAGAACGTATAGTCAGTTTAAATCTGTAATCAAGCAGTTACCAACATAAAAATTGAATCTGACAATAGTCATTTTGTCACTTTAGACTTGTCATCTGTCAGTGTTTCAACTTGTTCTTTTTCAACAAACTGTCAACGTTCACGGAACGTTTATTTGCAGTTCAGTTGTTAATCCAAAGTAATCGCTTTGGATTTTGTTTAATATCTTTATTAGATATTAGATTTATTCAGAACAATGCCTCCTAAGTTCGATCCTAACGAAATTAAAATCGGTAAGAACGTGTGTTTCGATGTTTCGGCTTAAAATTGTACTGACATGTAGTGCTTACATTGGTTATGTTTTATTTTAGTTAACTTGAGATGTGTTGGGGGAGAAGTTGGTGCTACATCATCATTGGCTCCTAAAATTGGTCCCTTGGGTCTGGTAAGTATTATTTTCTATTTCATAGTAATGATGATATTTATAGGTTAAGTCTCACTTCGATAGGTTAAGTGTCGTACTATAATCATTAAATTTTCTTATAGGCGTTACTATCATTGGGCATTTAGATTTAATTTTTATTATTAAATTAAATACATGAAATGCATTATGGATGGTAGCGCCGCATGCATTTGTCAATGTGAAATAATAAATTTTATTTAGTATTTGTAGTCTATATGAAAAAAAATAATTTAATAAATCACTTAAATACTCGAGTTTCTTTAATACTGCTTGTAAAAAGACGATCTGTAGTAAAATATTTAATGAAATGTTGTTTTACAACTTAATATAACAATTGACTTCAATGAATTATTTGTCCTAAGAAGACAATTTTGTTACATCGATATTACAATTTTGCATTGACAATTTGTCGTGTGATGTATGATCCTGGGGGGTGCCTCCCTACCAGGCGCGTCCTTCCGGGTGGCGGATGGAAGGAACCCGCGACTCAGGATACTGTTTCCCTGTCGCGGCTACTCCGAATGCCCAATAAGGAGTCGCGGACCAGGCTATATTATTTTATTATTAGGTTTTTGCTTCTTGTATGTATTAGATATACTATATTAAATAGTTCTATATGTACTAATAATTTTGCCTATGCTACAGTCCCCCAAGAAAGTTGGTGATGATATAGCTAAAGCTACTGGAGACTGGAAAGGACTGAAGATTACAGTGCAGCTGATCGTCCAAAACAGACAAGCGCAGATATCTGTTGTGCCGTCTGCTGCAGCACTTATCATCAGAGCTTTAAAAGAGCCTCCTCGTGATCGTAAGAAGCAGAAAAATAGTAAGTATATTTAAATTGTCTTAATTTAAATTGTTTTTATATATCTTGATCATCTATACAGTTTGATAAAATGAATACATTTGTAACCCAACCTAATCTTAGCTAAGTAAATTAATAAAAACATTTTGATATGGTTGTTATTCAAAGTTTTAAAATTTATAAATAAGTTACATTATTTTTCCAATCTATATACTTTTTTTTTATTTCAGTTAAACATAATGGTAACATCACATTGGAAGATGTAATTGGCATCGCCAAAGTCATGAGGCCACGATCAATGGCAAGATACCTCTCAGGAACAGTTAAAGAGATCCTTGGAACAGCCCAATCTGTAGGTTGCACTATCGATGGAAGACCACCACATGACCTTATTGCAGACATCAACAGTGGTGAACTGACAATTGATGAATAAATGTCATAAAATATTATTATAAATGTGATTCATTTTAATTTAAAACTTATTTCCTTCATTAGGATACTAAGGTTACTTTATCATTAAAATCTTAATATTTGTTGCACCACATATAAGTAGCACAACAGATAAACTTTTATTTTTTAAATGGTAAAATGAGATTAATAGATCCATTTTTAACTTTCAAATACAATTTCCTTTTTTATGTGACAATGTATTTCAAGAAATGTGTAAATGTTCATGGTTACCCTTGGCTTAAAGTTATCATCAAATTAAAAACTGCTAAACTCCAATTTATCCCCTGATTGACAAAGTTTATCCATATATATTTTGCTTATAAGATTACAAAAGACATGAATTTAAATTATCGCATTTTTTAAATTTTTACTTCATTAGTCAAAAAATTAAATAATTATTTGCTTTTATGCAAATATTGAAGAAGATACATAGTATAAAGTATTATAAAAATATGTTAGTAAGATTGGATAGTATGAAGAGGATAATAATTAATTATTTATGAATCTTTTCTTTTAATTTAACGAATAAAGAAACACTAGTTACTAAAATTAGGTAGTAATAAAATTATTCTTTTAGAATGCTTATTTCTTGCTTGACAATGGAAATTATCGAAAAAATTATTTACATTGAATCAATGACAAAAAGCAAGTTTTTTTATTTGCTTATGTGATAATTATAAAATTAAAAAAAATTATCTTAATATTCTAAATAAAAATTTCATTTAAGATTATAATTTTCATGAATTCCAATTTACCTTTTAATCAAACCATTACCCTCTGTTGTTTCAATTATGCCTGCTCTAATGCCTATTGCCTTTAAGTTCCCAATTAAACTATAAATCCTTAAAAGTCAGTATTTTATTAAAATTAAGGTATCTATAACATTCGACAGTACACAACTATTTTCTGCCACTAGGTTCCTAAGTTCGCTCCGCATACCTACTCACTGAATCACGTTCCGCTGCCCACTTGCCACCGTATCTCAGTTATTGCGTTTTGAGTGGCAGAACTCAACGCCAAGCTTTAAGCTTTGCGTTTAAGAGAAAAAAAAATATTTAATTTTCTTAAGGGTAGATCAAACTCGCAACCTTTAGTGTTGCATAGTCACACGTTTGTGCCCCTGTCCTACGACAGGCCATATATTTGTACACAAAAATCTATTATACACTCCATTGAGTGTATAAAATATTTTTTTTTCCTGTGCGCGTTTGTACGCGTTAATCTCAGAAACGGCTAAACAAATTTATATGCACATATTGTTTAGTAAGTACATACTTAAGTTATGAATTTAAAATATTTGGTTCGATAAAGTTGCTACTATTTTTATTATTCTTTCACCTGCAACTTCAGTTTCGATGTACAGAAATTGTCTTGTAAAAGATAATTATAAGCTTTTTTTTTATTTAGAATGTAAAAGTAATTGAGTAAGTAAAATATAAGTGTCGAAATAGTGGAACTTTATTTTTGCACAACGTTGGAAATCATGATAATATATATACAGCCTATCGCTTGTGCTGCTGCGCCTGTCGTGGTGAAGCGGCACTAGCGTGTGACTAACCGACAGGTTGTAGGTTCGATCCCCACTGGAGGAAATGCAATATTTAACATTTTCAATACAAATATTTAATATTTTAATTTCTTCGATCTGGTACAATGCAAAAAACGGTGCTGAGTTCCGCCACTCAACACGCAATGCCTTAAATTCGGCGGAAACGGAAGTGGAACGGAGTGTGTTAACACTAGGTTCCCAAGTTCCCTCTGCCTACCCTGCATGTGCGGGATACAGCTGAAGCTGAGAGAGAGTAAAAAGTTGAAATTTTGAGATTCTGGTGTGTGTTTATAGATTACTGGAAGACGACACTTAAAATGCTCTTAATCTAAAATTTTGAAAATGGGGCTTGAAAATCTTAAAATGTTTCCTGAAAAGAATGGAACGGTAGTGCTTTGATTTGCGTTTAAATTGGCGGAATGAAAGAACATATAAAATATTATTTAAGTATTTATTGCTTATGTACCATATGCCTTTTTTATTTATTTATTTATTTATGCTTTAGAAAACAACAGCATATTATTAATTACAAATCATAATCAAAAAAAGAAAATCGTATAAAAATATAAAGCCAATAACAGTTTTCCACTTACAAAATGTTATCTTAAGTATAGAGCTACACATCAGTTGTATATACTGTTGACAAGGGTATATGTATTGATTATAAACATTAAAAACAAAAAAAAAATAATTAAAATATAGCAAAATGAAAGTACAGCAATAATATTAAAGAGAAAAAAAAAAACAGAAAATGCGCCCATGTAGATAGTGCGCATCCATCACTTATCTATGCATCCGAACATATGAAGGTGTGTGTGTGTGTAACTATACATAATAAATACTGTATAAAGTTATATAGACTGAATACGTTTAATTTGGTTTTTAAAAGAAACTTTAGATAAATGGAACAAGTCAATTTGAGAGTACTTTTTATTATACAATAATGGCACGCGTGAGAAAAAGTAGTTTGCTGCATAATTAGTATGTGAAATAGGTATATAAAACAGGTTTCTTTAGGTTATTCGGGTTTTTTTTTGTAGGTACGTTAAAACTTAAGCATGAAAGCAATTCTGGTGAATCAACAGTGACCAATACAAGATTATAAAGAAACTGTAAATCCAACAACTCGCGACGGTCACTAAGAGAAGTTATATGAAAATATTGACAGCTTTCCTCGTAGGTCCCAGAATTTCTATATATTTTGAAGTTAAGATGTTTAATAAATTTTGCTTGAATTGCCTCAATAGCGGCTACATATTTATCATATTGAGGATTCCAGACACAACTGCCATATTCTAATATGCTTCTAACAAGTGTAAAGTAAACATTTATAAGGCAATTTAAATTTTTAAAGGGAATACACGAACGAATAACAAATCCTAATATATTGTAAGCTTTGTTTGTAATGTAATTAATGTGCTCGTTCATTTTTAGTTTACTGTCCAATAAAATTCCTAAATCACGAACCAAATTAGATTTTTTAATTAAATAGTTATTAATAAAATAAACGTGGTCGATGAAATTCTTTTTTCACGTAAGTGTAATTTGAGTACACTTTTCAACATTCACAGTGATTCTGTTGGTTAAATAATATTCACCTATCTAGATCACTCTGAATCAATAAGCAGTCTGTAATACTATTTACTTTCATATATATTTTTTTATCATCTGCGAACATTAAAAACTTTGAATGCTTAAAACAGTACTCTATCAAATAGATATATATATATATATTATAAAGCAATGGTCCTAAATGCGAGCCCTGGGGTACGCCGGAGGTAATGTCAACGAAATCCGATTGAGATCCCCCCAATCTAACCGCTTGCTTTCGATTTGATATATAAGACTTCATCCAACGAAACAGACCCCCTTGTTCCTAAAGCATATAACTTTTGCATAAGAATAACATGGTCCACGCGATCAAAAGTTTTTTCAAAATCTGTATAAATTACATCAACCTGGTAACCCCGTCATCCAAGTAATTCAAGATGTCATTAGTAAACAAGATCAAATTAGAATTAGTTGATCGTCTTTTCATAAAGCCATGTTGATTATTGGGTAAGGCCCTGCTAACAATAGAATATAATTCATTGAATATTAATTTTTCCAATACTTTACCCAATATATTCAAAATCGATATAGGACGATAATCTTCGATCAACTATTCATAGATTAAGTGTCACACTCCAAAAAACGGCCCGACAAATAAGAGCACAAACAGAATTGTGTTCTTATTCGTTTTTAGTATGTTCCAACCATAGCCAATGTGCGGACGTGACAAAATGCCTCCGTGTGCTTATAAAAATTGTGTAAATAACCATCGCAACAGTAAGGTTTCAGAAGGAATATCTTTCTTTCGGTAAGCACACGTTAGAATTAATTTTAAAATATAAATCAATATTAAACAATTAAATAACAAATTTCCGGCTTTTGACCAATATTGGCGATAACACTACCAACGATTTCGTCAAATAACGGTAAGTTTGGGCTAAGAAATGCATTGAGAGATGTTTAAATTTTTTTATTAGATTTATAAACTTTATATATATTTTTTTTGTATTATAGTTTTCCTACTGAGTCATTTCGCTGTGCATAATGGGTATCTATTGTCGCCTAAGAAAGAAGGGAAGTAAAAATGGCGATTCCAAAATTGCAAGTATAATTAATAAATTAAAAAATGTTTTTTTTTGTTTACATATACAGAATACACAAAATAAAAAAAAATAAAAAAAATATATTATAGGCTGCATCTTGTTGCTGAATCAAGACAATGGCTGTTTCCGTCAGCTCTAATTCTTCTACTACTTTACTATCGGACATTACATCTTTGCAAGATACTCCAAGAAAAGGATACTTAAAAAACAAAGAATCGTATCACGCTAAATAGTACTTACTAAAACAAAACAAATTAATAATTGAAACGTTTTAAGTAAAAAGTCTTCGTTAAAAATATTATCATATTTTTTGAATTAAATGTGCTTAAAAATAAAAAAAATCCGCCGATGACTCAGTATTATTAGATCGATTGAAAAATGTAGAAGTAGCGGAACTTTTTAACGAAATGTATATTGTAGTATTAAAACAAAAAAAGACGTTTCAAGATTACAATTACTTTTATTTTTAATTAAATGTACAAAAATTATCAATTTATTATCAATAAAGTGACTCCATGATTTCTATTTTCTTACAAGTACTTACAAAGCGACGACGATGACGTGAAATTGAATGTCTTATATCTAATACGCGCTAGTCGAAACTAAACCTTAAGTTACGATAATAAGGTATGATTTTATTAAATAGATTTTTTGTCATAAGTCTGTGTGTAATAATGTTCGGCATTTGTGTTTATATTGAGTGGTGCCACTTTTTTGAGCCGTATTTGTATGCAACGCTTAATCTAGTGAATAGTTGATCGAAGACGATAATTTATAATTTTAGATTCGGATCCTTTTTTATGTATAGGGACAATGTGTCTTCTTCCCACTTGGATGGAAAAACCCCTTCACTTAATGACTTGTTGTATAAAATCATTAGAGGAAAAGCTATCTCATTTGCACAATTTTTGAAAAATATTGGCGGTATATTATCACTACCAGGACACATTTTATTTTATTGGTTTTTTTCTTCTCTTTTTACTGCACCGCTCTGCGTCTCCCGCTTTTTTGCAAGAAGAAACCTCTTTTAGAGATAACTAAAAGTTTTAAAACTTAAAAATAAATAAATTATAGAAATTTACAAATCGGTAACTAACTTTTTTAATTTAGGTATTTGGGCATATATGCCCAAATACATAAATTAAAAAAGTTAGAAATATGATATAATTTCAGATTAGAAATATAATGTAATTTTAGCAACTTTCCAGTATATATTACTTTACTTACTCTTTGATTTTAACAGAAAAATTTGACAATGGGACTAGATATGGGATATAGTTAGGTAAGTAGAAGTACTTTACAGATTATTCTGACAGATGGTATTTTTGACTCAAAACCCTAAGGTACGTTTAGAATTTTGCTTAACTTAGACGTAGCTCATTGCCTATACATAAGCCCAGACAGTAATATATGTT
This sequence comes from Eueides isabella, assembly GCA_019049475.1. NCBI lineage: Eukaryota > Metazoa > Arthropoda > Insecta > Lepidoptera > Nymphalidae > Eueides > Eueides isabella. The sequence goes on along the minus strand of CM032398.1, from coordinate 4,844,803 downwards.
TATATTAATATGATAATTTATATCTAAGAATATATATTTCTTTGAAAATGAATCATATGATAAAATATATTTCATACGGAAATAAATATGATCATAGAAATGTACCGTTAGTGTAGGTACCCGTACCGTGATATTGAAGAAGGAAAATTACTTTATCTGTGCCTTATTTCAATGGAAGATTACTAGCTGTCAACACTGCTCCCTCCAAGCAGAAATGTCAAAATGGCGTCAACGCAGGACGCTTGGTATATTTCATTACTTGGTTTAGCGGAACATTTCCGTACATCAAATCCTCCTGACATAAAAAGTTGTATTCAGTGCCTTCAAGCTGTATTTAATTTCAAACCACCGCAAAGAGTCGAGGCCAGAACACATTTACAACTTGGGAATATCCTTTTGACACACACTAAAAACATCGACTTGGCGAGAACGCATTTGGAACAGAGTGTAAGTTTTTTTTGTTATTTTATTAAGTGTTGAAGCTGATATAAAAGTGTCCGTGTAGCTCCAATTGAATATAAAAGTGTATCATTATTTTATAAATAATTTTATGGCGGAGATATAAACGATAGGTTCCCATAGAATGTAAACAATGATGTTGAAGTGGGTCATATAGTGTTTTCGTTACAGTGGTGCTTATCTCAGACTATCAATGGCTTCGATGACGTTAAATTCGAAGCAGCAAGTGTTCTTGCTGAACTATTCGAACAACAAGGCCAACCAACACATTCGAAACCAATATTACGAAAAGCGATTGAACTATCACAACACAGTGTTTATTGGCATTGCAGGCTAATATTCCAATTGGCGGTAAGTACAATACCTTCAACTCTGTAATAAGAATATATTTTTAAGGTTTATCATTTAAATAAGTAATGAAGAGATTTTGAAAATTCATTTACCTATTATGTTTTAAGTTATAATTAATGATATTTGTTATTTTTGTTCTGTAAACTTATGAATATTTTAGAAACAGCAATATATGTAATATTATTTATATTTTCAGCAAATTCATGCTACAGAGAGAGAATATGAAGTGGCAAGTAGTTTATTGGGAGTAGGAGTAGATTATGCTCAGATTTCTAATGCTGCATACACCCGAGTATTGTTTTTGCTGAGTAGAGTAATGGTAAGTTGTGCAATGTTATATATAAAATTCTACTCATAGCTTTGATCATATTTCCATCAATACTATTTTAAAGTGTTGAATTTGAATACAGCATAAAGATTTTAAACTATTATTGACCCACTAAAACAAACACATATTATATTATAGCCTAGTTATACTCACAGTAATTCTGAAGTGTAAGATTGTGCTTAGAAGTACTGAAAATTTTCATTTAAATCTGTTAAGCATTTTTTTGTGTGAAAGTGATACAAATATCCATCCTCCCAAACTTGTACTTGTTTTGGTTTTTACTACTAGTAGTAGTATAGGAGGGTTTAGAATAAATATTGGGACTAAATTTAATATGAAATGTTTAAATAATATTTTCAATTAAGTTTTTGTGTAGTGGAATAACATCTGACTGTATTGTGATACTTGTAGACTTGAGTTCTTGTGGATTGATTATGTTGAAATTATTGTCATTTCCCTGCAATAATAAAACATAGTGACAATGACCACTCAACCTGTAGTATCTCAAATTTAGTTTGTCCAGAGAATTCAGTGGTTTGATATTAGACTTTTTTCTGTCTACTCATTTTTGATAATATATTTAATTGACAAACATTTTTTTGTTTTACTTATTTTTTATTTATTTTTTAGCTTCACGCTGTATCCCACACGAGGCAGGGTAGACAGAGGGAACCCGGGAACCTAGTGTTAAGCCACTCCATTTAACATCTGTTCTCCACTTTCCGCCGAATTTGAGGCATTGCATGTTGAGTGGAGGAACTTAATGCCGTGCTTTGCCTTATTACCTATTATTTTACTTATTTAGAAATCATATAAAAAATTAACCACAGCATGATTTAAACCGACCACTAAGTGGTACATTCTCAATAAATAGATTTTTTAAGAGATCAAATCTCGCAACATTCTCATTGTTTTTTATTTTCTAAATAAATTTTGTTCTTTTCTAAGACTTTAAAATAAGTAAAACATTTTTTTTACTTTATGAAACAAAATATATTTAAACTAAAACAAAAAATATCTTATATAATTTAGTGCACATGGTTTAATTAATAATCAAAAATATTTTTTTTAATTCTAATAAAAAAATGTAGACTTAAGTCAATTTAACTTGTATATTTTTTTTTTCAGTTATTGTTAATAGACAAAAAAATTCAAGAAGTGTTACCCTTATTGAATCAAGCTGGACACCTGGTCGAAACTTGGGCTGGTAGTGTACATCAAAAAGAGTATCTCAAAGTGTTTTTCCTTGTATTACAGGTAAATTCATAATTTTCTTAAATTTTGGTATCTGTAGTTTTATTCTATACTTAGTAAAGGAAAATATTTTGTTAGAAAATATATGACAATGTTTATATAGAGAGATATGATCCTATGCCATATGGAAACTGTCCACATGCTTTGTTCTCTAAGTCATATGCTATGTATATTAAAAAAAAAAAAATACTTATACTAAAAAAAGTATTTTAATTTTCTTACTAGAACAATAATGTCTTGAAACTTAATGAAAACTTACTATTAAAAAAATAAATAAAATATATTTATAATTTGCATTTAAATTCATACAAAAATTAGTTTTAAAATTTGTGTACAACTAACAGTCTAATAAGACATGCAAGTAAATGTTTTAATGTAAATATTTTTTCTTTCTAGGTATGTCATTACTTAATGGCTGGACAAGTGAAAAGTGTGAAACCTTGTCTTAAACAGCTGCAGCAAAGCATTCAGACTATAATGGCGCCTACATGGCCAGATGATGATGGTTAGCTTAAAACAATTTTTTTTATTCACACAGTGTATCCTGCATTTTCTATGTACTTGTAAATTTTGAGAGAGAATGAGTCATACTAAAACATCAAATTATTACTGTTAAAGTTATTCATTCAATGATCCAAAAAACAATATTTTTTTGAAATTGAGTTGTGAAGTTTTACTGCTTTATTTAATTTGCGTTCCTTCACCTTCTGCTGTGATGACGTCACGCTGTGAGTGTCAGTGTCTATGTGGGTAATTTTGGGTATATATGCATTAAATATGATTTGTACAGTGATTTGCTCTTAATATTTTAAGTCATATGCCAGTAAGTTTTCGAGTGTAAGTAAAGTATGTTATAAGTGTAAACAAGTAACAACTCGCTGCTCATAGTGTGACGTCACATGCGTGTAGTCGCTGTGTCGGATTTTGCTAACACGTTGTTGATTTGATGTCTGTTCAAAGAAACGAATTTTATATTTTTATTTTCTTTGCTGACAATGTCTTATTCGGCGGAAAATAATTAACGGAAGTGTATCTACGGGAGCGGAGTGTCTTTACACTATATTTCCAAATAAAGTGGAGTTAAAAATAAAAACAATTGAATTTTAAATATAAAATGAGTGTATTACTTATTCCAGCGGTATGTGGCGTGGCGTCAGGCGAGTCGTTCGTGTGGCTGTCGCGGCAGCAGCTGTACGTGCTCGTGTACCTGGTGACGGTGATGCACTCCGCACAGGCCGGCTATATGGATAAAGCGCATAAGTATACCGAGAAGGCGCTGGCGCAAATTGATAAGTTAACATGTATGTTTGTTTTTATATTGTATGTATTATAGCTTTACATTGTATTTAGTACGGTAGATAGATTTGGGAATATAATATTTACACACACCTAACGGGACTGTCAACTTTACAGTTATTATGTTCTGCTATGTAATGTGAATTTTAACATTTTTATATTTATTATATTATTTATTTTATTTATTAACACTTTGGAAAGAAAAAAAAATAACATATGAATATAGCAGGGTTCAATGCGCGGTATTTTCAAACCTGACTGGAGCAGTCTGCTTGTATTATATTTTTTATCATCGTCAAAATTTTTATGTACTTGTATTGACCCGGTTTTAAAACCGCAACGTGTAAAAAACGTTTTCTATATAAGTAGTAGTATATATACTTTTGTATTATATATATGGCTGTACTGTTCCAGCAAGCGAGGAGGGCGCGCCGGAGTCGGCGGGTGCGGGTGCGGCGGCGGCGGGGGCGGGTGCGGGGGGCGCGGCGGCGTCCCGCAGCGGCGCGGCGCTGGCGTGGCGGCTGCGCATGGCGCTGCTGGAGCACGCGGCGCTGTGCCGGCTGGTGGCGGGCGGCAAGGCGCACGCGCTGCACGAGATCGCGCGCGCCGCGCACCTGCTCGGCACCGCGCCCAACGGTACGTAACGGTACTCCGTGCACACCCTCACCCTCGCTCATCGACGACACGCTATACTGTTTGTCGTATTCATAAATTATAAAAATAAAAAATAAAATAAAAATTATTTATTAACATAACGGCATTCAATTTTGATATATATATAATGGTACCCACACTAGGTATTCCTGTATCGTGGGTTCCAAATTACAGTTTAACAACTTACAACTACTGTTGACACTCATTTTACAAATAGCTTTATTACATAATTAATATAAGAAAAAACAAAAAGAAACAAAGAACATTTAAAGGGTATTTTTAAGAACAATTACAGAAATAATATGATAGGTATCATTGTTTTGTTAACATAAGGTTTTCAGTTAAATCATAATTTAAAGAAGCAAGCCAGGAAACAATTTTTAATTTGGCTTTTTTAATTGAGTCATGTTTTATATCGCAAATATTGGCAACTTTGTTATAAAGGAATACATTTGAAATGTGCGCTGAATTTCTGCTTGGAAAATATTTATATTTAAACTGTTTTTTTTAACTTACACTGCCTTTCGCGATACCTTTAAAATTTGGAAAAATAAATAACGGTGAAATTTCTTATTACATAGCAATTTGATTAGACAAGAAATATTCAATTCACCCAAATTTTTTTCTAATCATTGCAAACCGTACCATAATATAATGTTATATATAGCAAGCACGGCGGCGGCGCACACGCCACAGCTACACTGTCTACTGGGGCTCTACGCGATGTCCATGAATTGTATGGAGGCTGCGGAGGCTCAATTCCACACAGCTATACATGTATGTTCATTTCTTATTTCATTTGTTTCTCGGAAGTTTCACGCTATATTTTGATTCAGCATTGTTAGCAAAAAGAATTCAATGTTAACACTGCTTTGTTACTCATGAACCATCTTATTATCAAGACTTTGATTGTTGAGTGGCAGAACACAATAGAACATTTTATCGGATCCAGAAAATTAAAAAAAAAAGACTCTTTCCGAATGCTAATCGAAATTATAGCCAACGTAGGTCCAGATGCTGTACTACAGAATTCGGAAGTCCTCAACTCCTTATATCATGCCCTTTTTAAGAAAAGAAGAAAGAACGTGATTCTTGATATGTGAAATGAAGTTTAATTTTATGCATTGACGATAATAAAATAATTTAACTTTCCTTGTAAGATGTATAGGGTAGTTCGAGTAGCACTCGTCAGACATTTTCTCGAATTTTTAATGAATTATTCTAACCAGATTAATTGCGTACGTTTAGTTTTATTCCTTTCGTATTGAACACTTTGTCGTAGTCCACAGCCAGAGGAAAGCAGCTACAACATCTATCTACCCGTGACCACGGATTACTGCAAATGGTTCGAAGCGTCAGGCTTCCACAAATGTATAAATTCAAACTCAATACATAATAATGAAATATAAATTTCAATTCGACTTAAAAAGTTATATTTAAAATTAGAGAAAATCTAAGATCTTATAATGCCCTAAATTTATCAGTGTGTGGGAAACAGTGTCTTAACACTTACCTTCTCTCTGCCACCCTGCTATATTCCGAATGTACCGTGTAGCTCGAACTGTTTTAAATACCATTGTTTTTTTATTAGATGTCACAAGAGAAGGACTTATGGATGTTTGCAAAACTCAATCTAGCTATTGTGTATTTAAGAGGGCGACGGGACAACGACTTAGCACAATTAATGGAACAGGTAAGCTGGAATTACACTATTTAGTAACTAGCTATTATATTTACTAATCTAAATTACTTTCTTGTTTTAATGAAATTATCGCTTAAATATTTATACATTGAAAACTGATATTTCAGCTAAATGAGTTAAAAAATTATAGCAATTGTGTCGAACTTAATATTTTAAATTGACGTAACCTTTTTTTTAGTTTTATAACACTATTTGGGCTAATTTAAATTTTACCTTCGATGCACAGACAGTGATCGGTTACTGATTTATTATAAGTGTAGATTTATGTATTTTTTATGTATTATTTTAAAATATATCAGCTTTTAGCACGGCTTTTCTATTTAAAGAGTGCCAAATTTCATACTCCCTTGACACAGTTGTTGTACAAAAGATGATCGTGCAAAGTTTTAGTTTAACATACTAATATATACATGTATTACAAATAGGTGCGACCCGAGGCGCTGCCGGCGTACGCGCACGGGCTGCGCGCCGCCTCCTACTACGTGCTCGGCCTGCAAGCGTTCTTCCAGGCGCGATATCATGAAGCCAAGTAATATTTCATTCATTTATACATTTATATATGTTCAAATTCTCTAGTAGAAGAGTAGTATTTGAAACAAAAAATCTATGGAAAAATTAAAGATATTGGTTTTAAAAATAATTTTAACTTTGAATATTTTTTTATTGTCTTATTTCGACGGGACACTTCCACTTTCCACTGAGTTTAACATAATGTTTGTTGAGTTGTAGAACTCAACGCCGCGCTTAGAGCCTTGTAACCGAAGCAAAAAAAAAAAAATAATTAATTTCCTTGATTGGGGATCAAACAAAAAAACTGTCATGCTTATAGTCGCATAGTTGTGCCCCTGCTCTACGACACGCCTGATATTTATATATATTTTGTTTAATTTCAGACGGTACCTCAGAGAAACATTAAAAATGGCGAATGCGGAGGATTTGAACAGATTGACGTCGTGTTCTCTAGTACTTCTCGGCCATATATTCCTGTCCATAAATAATTCTCGAGAAAGCATGAACATGGTCACACCTGCCATGCAGCTGGCGAGCAAGATACCGGACGTCCATGTCCAGTTGTGGGCCAGCGCTATACTTAAAGGTAGGATTATATTGCGAAAATTATGTAATTAAGGCAAAGCGCGGCGTTAGGTTCCGCCACACACACGGCGGAAAGTGGGGAACGGAAGTAGAACGGAGTGTCTTATATTTTCAAAATATCTTTTAATCTTTTCTAGCAAACATGCTCTATATATATATTATTAAAATTAACAAAATTTCATTTAAATTAAGTAAATGTGAGAAAAAAATATATGGAAAATAGAGCATAATAGATAATATGTAAAATAGTCTTTTAGTTTAAAATCATTTATCTTAATTAAGCTTTGTATTTGTAGTTATAATATATATAAGTGTTCATATATAGTGCAGGCCGACGTCGGCTGTCAGGCGTCGCATCCCACGTTTGGCTAAATTGGTTCATGCTTTTGACACACCTTGTACCGATAATGATTAAATATGTGACATTAAATTTAAATATATATGTTATTTTGTTACATTTATTAAAATATAATTCCTACTAAACATTGCACAAGAGTGTAAACATGTAATGTGATCTAACACTGTTTTTGATGATATAATGATACAGTTCATTTCTTATATAACAACACCTTCAACAAAAGAAATGTCTTTTGTAGAATTGATATATTTTATACTTGGTGGAGAATCGATACATATTGTTGATGTGTGATTTTTTTTTTTATTGATCTTATTTATATTATATTATTGTCTTGCTCCATTGTTAGTTCAGCTTAAGCCACACAAACTGTACTTAATTCGTATGTTTAATACTTACTTTGGTGTAAGTCATTTTATTTATGTATATTCTCTTTATTCTAGATCTGTACAGGCTGGCAGGCGACACGGAGCGTGAAAACGAAGCATACCAAATGCACTGCAATTTCTCACAAGCACTACTTAGAGATCATTTCCAAGCCACACAGTTACCGCAGCACGCGTTAGTGCAGTGGACGAGTGGCCCTCCCCCGGCTTTACCGCCGCCACCTGGAAACACTCATGGCACTTAAGTACTGCTGCAGATACAAGTGATGTGTTCATACTATTATGTAATTATTATTGGCTACTTTATGTTCAAAGTATTTTTTTATTATTTTTTTTTTTCAATTTTGTGTGTTTGTGACGTAGTCAATGATATATTACTTATGTGATTGATATGGATCACTGTAGTGGATTTATCAAGTGCAAGTGTCGGAATTAAACAGTGAAGTGTATACAAAGTGACTAGTGACACGAGAATGTTGGTGTGTGATCGTCACGGTGAGGAAATGTGTATATTTTTAACATTTTCAAAATATTTCTCTACGCTGGGGATAAAGAAATATATTAGAAAACATATAAATATCTAAATGTAGATACTCAACCTGCGCCTCTTTGAAAGCTGTACATTGAGTTACGAGGAAGGCTCAGGCTGTAGTGTCATCACATTACACTTTTTATATTTTTTCTAAAATATTTACACGAATGTAACAAATTGATTGTTGAGGAATTTTTGACATGACTTAATTTTGTAATGCTCTGCCCTTAAATCATTTTATAAATTGATATATTGGTAATGCATTTTATAATTTAAATGTAACTTATTTAAAATTTATTATGATACTTAAATATATTCAAAATATGTAAAAACTAAATGTACATGCTCATAGACATAAGCCTTAATTCACCGAATATATCATTAGAAAATTATAAAATATGCCTGTAAAATATATTCAAAGACAAACAAATACAATTGTAACCACCTTATATTTTGGTACTAACATTTTATACATACTTTAACAAATGTAAGTAAGTGGGTATAATACTTACTTAATATTATTTATTAATAACTTAAATGTTTTCGTTAGTTTAGTATTTCTAAATTAAATGAATGCCTCTTTTTTGCATTGTACATTTTTCATTTTTTTTTTATTTGAGGCTGTTGTGGCTTGGAGCAATTGTAAACATAATAGTTGAAGTTCATCAGTACTTGAGAGAGTGATTATATTTAAATTATTTCTACTAATTTCATTGTGATAATGCAAACTTAGAAAAGAAATATATTTATTTAGAAAACATAAAAATTTTAACATACCGAAATTAATAACCTGTGCCTCATTGAGTTACAATGTACATATGGCTTAGTGGTCAGAGCGCTTGGATGGTTTTCAAGAAGCGCAGGTTCAAATCTTGCTATGTTAAATTTTTATACATTTTCTAAATAGGTATATTTAAACTATTTGTATTTTTTGCTCTGTTAGACAATACGTGGCCAATCCACACTGAACTTCATGTAAAATGAGGAATGGATTACCTCAAGACTATGTCCAGTCTGCTGTTATTCTACAAACCGTCAAGCCAATAAAGCCTCGATTTTGATTTATTAAATATATATATAATTATATTAATTTTGATTTTTTTTTAAATAATTTGTTAAATAAGAAATTTACAATGAAATTGATTAATTTCGATAATTACTCAATTATTATTTTTTTTCACTTTTTTATTACTTTTATTCTTTTAAATTTCTAGAGTCATTTAGAACACAACACTGAAAAATAATTGTACTACCCCACTTTAAAGCAAATTTGGACTTATTTTTTAAAACAAGTATTTTATATTCATAAAATTGTAAAATTCTAACAATATGTAAGTCAACAATTGAAAAAACAAATGTTTTAATAACAAATATCCTTACAAAATTATAGCTTACCTAAATGACATATATATTTTAAAATGTAAAGTTAAATATAAAAACATGGTGCGGTGGAATAGTATCTGACTGTCAATATGATAATTGTGGGTTAAATTCTCAATCTGGAAGCAAAAAAGTGTCGTTATAATTTCCACTGCTCAATACTATTGAGTTCTGTCTGCATACTTTGTTGTACAGGGGAATTATTCAGTGTTTACATACCTTGAGCATGTTTCAGTCAAAAGTTCTAATAATTATTTTATGTTTAAAGTGATATAAATTTTTGACTTATGTTCTGTTAGAATTTTAATATTATTATTTAACAGATTTATTTTAAAATATATACATTTTTATAGAATTGCTTTGATATTGACATTTTAAATGTATAACATTGTAACAATTTATTTAATATTGTTTTTATATTAGCTTTATTTTCATTTACCATTAACTTTATTAGTAATATAGCAGAAGGGAGAGCATTTGGTCTTATTTTGCACAATTTGTAATAAAAATAAATGTGGGTTATGCTAAATTCAATGGACTGATTTTATAGTATATAATTGTACATACTGTGTCAAATACGAACTTGAGAAAGAACAAAGACGTCTCATATTTATTATTTCTTTTTAGTAATTTGTTAGTTTGTGCGAATGTTGTTGAGTCTGGTTGATTAATTTTAGTTGTAATTGAGTATTCGTTAACGACGTTACAATGGATGGATCTGTCTTTAGTTAGTGTCACAATAGCTGTTAATACTTCTTTCCATTCTAATATTATTTTTATATGATAGCCTAGATAGAAGGGACGACCGCTCCCGTCGTACCGGGGTCCGTCCATTGGCACGCTCAGCCGCGGTTTTGTTGTAAACTAAACGACTATAATCTGTACACATTTTTTTATTTGAATAATTTCCTCGAACAGTGAAATGTGGCCTTAGGAAATGGGTACATTTACTGTTGTTAAATATGTAAATAAAAGTTGAATTATTGTAAATAATAAAAACTATAAAATATATGTTTTTTGCTATACACTCTCGTATTATTTTAAACCCCTTAGTAATTTTTGACTTTGTTAATTGTTAATGCAAGAGTATTCGCTGCAAATAGAGAACTCTCCGCCCGCGGGGCTCGAGTAGTGCGGCGGGTCTGGACCGAGATTGCTCTTGCGATAAAACGTATCACGCAAAATGGCGCGCCGCCCGCAGTTCACATCGCGGGCTTTGACTCGTGATTGTTTTTGCTGCCAGCCGTAGTCCCAGTTGGATGTTAAACGGAAATAGAACCTGTGTCCATAGGATAGCATTTGAATATTTATTTAATAACTTATGCCAATTATAAATAAACTTATTAAAACAAGTTATTATCGTTATCGTCATCTCTTGTATAATAATCATATTGCTCACATTTCGCCATTCGAGACGCATCGCTTGTTAGCATATAAATGTAATTACATATTGCCTCTAAAAGGAATCGAAACCACAATCGTCGCGGATAATATTAAACCACGACCCTTTTAAGTGTGATACAATGGAGTTGACAACCAAAATTTCAATTTAATTAACAAAATTATGAATGAATAAAATACTTGTCTTCTGGAGCTTTTTTATATCTGGCCTTAAGGTATTGCTGAGCTGCACCTTTTTCAGTACATCCATACAAAAGATTTGTTACACTCGATTCTATTGGTTTCATTAAATCATCGCCTTCTACTGGTATGAAATCATGTAAAGGCACCAGATTAGGTTTTACAACTGGTTCGTCATAAATCTAAAAAAATAAAAAAAATATTTATACTATTTAAAATCCTCTTATTTGATTCCGATTTAGTTGGGATTTGCGCTTCTTGACATCTACAGCATACTCTAACATTATTACAGAAAATTAATTAAATTATTCTTACATTATTATAGAGCTTTTCATTTTAACTTTAAAAAATAAATAAGATATTGTTATATACTTGTAAAAGCTCGTCGGCAAGGGCGATAGAAGTGTCAATTTCCCGAACTTGTCTCTCTTTAGCCGCCAATAAAGCTGGCTTTAAATACGTTTGATACCACAGACGGTCTCTCCTTATAGATTTCTTCCAAGCATCTGCGTAAAAGTCGTGTGACATTATATAATTTGGAAAATTTTACTAAAGTAACTACCAAAATTTTTTAGGTACTGCCGAACCGAAAGAAACACGATAATAAATGCCAAATTTGACGTTTTTAAACATCATAAAACAAACTTTTTTAGATTGAGTTATCAATAAAGGGAAAATAAAAACAAATAGAAATTTAAAATTATTATATTAAATAAGTTACAGGATATGGCTTAAAGCTAACTTAAATATAAACAGATCCATCAGCTGGGCCGAGATGATGTATGCCAATGAGAAGTGCGTCAACTAGAGTCCATACACCTAGGCCTCCAAAACTGAAGAGTTTTCCAATGCCTTCTTGCCAATGTCCAAGGTAAAATCTATCAGCACCAAAACCACCAAGTGTAAGTGCAAGGATAAGAGCTGTGCCCCACCTGGTACCTGATGTCCAAGAACAACGGACCTTCTTTAAAAACTTTCGCTTTCCCAAGCATATTACATCATCAGAAACTGTGCAATTTGTTCTGAAAATTAAAAACACAATTTATAATGGAAATTGAGGCCTGTCGTGGCGCAGCGGCACAAGAGTGTGACTGTAACCGACAGGTTCTGGGTTCGATCCCCAGTCGAGGAAATGAAATATTTAATATTTTCAATTTAAATATTTAATGTTTCATTTCTTCGCTCTGGTAATAAGGCAAAGCGCGGCGTTGAGTTCCGCCACTCAACACGCAAGGCCTCAAATTCGGCGGAAAGTGGCGAACGGAAGTGGAACGGAGTGTCTTAACACTAGGTTTCACTTCCGTTCCCTCTACCTACCCTGCCTAGTGCGGGATAAAGAGTGAAGCTGAGAGAGAGAAAAAATAATGGGAATTATATATTAGTAGCAGTAGTATATATGAAGTATTATACAAGATAAATTATAAATATACCATAAAAAGGAAAAACACAAAGGAATCTTTGAACTAGTAATTTTTATTTATTTTAATTATGGAGATTGATGGTTACCTAAAAAAACTATTTCATGCTGTATCCCACATATGGCAGGGTAAGTAGAGAGAACTTGGGAACTTAGTGTTAAGACACTATGTCTGATTTTCATTCCCGACTTTCTGCTGAATTTGATGCATTGCATGTCCAGTGGTGGAGCTGAACGACATACTTTGCCTTGCTACCAGAGCAAATAAATGAAAATATTAAATATTTAATATGAAAATTGAATGGGGTTCAAACTGTGACACACATTTGAGCCACTGTATATTGACACACCTCATTTAACAAAAATACTTGACATGCCTCATTTAAAAAATATAATATATAGATAAAACTTACAAATAATATTTGGTGGGAGAAGATAAAGAATTACAATTTGCTTTTTGTTCGCATCTGTGTTCCCACTTCTCAGTTTGATAACAGAAGCGACACATGGCCGTTCTGTTAAATGTTTTGGAGCCCTGTAATGCAACATGTATTTTCTTCATAGAAGACTTATAAATTTGTCTATTCTTGAAATATGTAATGTAAATGAAACTTTTATTTGTTTGATATGGTCTCACACATAATAGGGGAGATAGAGGAAACCTAGTGTTAAGATAATCTTCGTTTTTAAGATATTGCTTGTTGAAAGATAAATATCAGTGAGGAATTCCAACTCACAATCACATCTACAATAGCATAGACACTAAGGTGGAGTGCCAGAACATTCAAAATGAAACTTATTTAGTGAACAATAAAGAAATGTGGACACTTACATTACAGACTATTTTTGCCTTCACAACACATGTATAATTGTAGAATCCTCCATAAACACAATCAATATCCCTGTTGCAATTAATACAAGGGTAGTTCAGTGTTGAGCAATCTGACACATTCTCTTGTTCTAATGGACAGTTCTTCAAGTAATCTTCGTTACTATTGAAATTAAGTATTTTACTGCTGCTATCCTCCTTTATTTTGCTCTGCTTACTTTGAAGGTCCATGTCATTATTAGCTACAAGAAAAATATTAAAAGATCGAAAAATGTAGTAAAATCAAAATTAATAACACAATTTTAGAGAGTGATTACCTAAGTCTGTAACGTGAATAGTATTAAAAATAACTAAAAGAATTAAAACTAAGGAATCTTTCACTGCTATCCTGAGTGGAAAAACTGGGCACATTTTGTTTCACTTGCACAGTTGTTTGCAAAATATCATACTATATTTAATATAAAGTATTACACTTTTTATATATCTTATAATTCCAATCAATGTTTTGTTAGTTTATATTTTAGAACAATCAAAGCAGGTACATAAATATTTATACTTTTCCGACACTATTGACTTTGACATCTAATTGAAATTGACATTTCCTTAATAATTATTAATATTAGCACTTGGTCCAAAGAAAATTAATTACATTATATAGTCTGCCAAAAAGTATGATTAGTTACTTAGTGCTTTATAATGTGAAAACAGAGTCACAATTAATAATTTATTAATTATCTTGGGAAATTTTTACCCTATTTTAAAGTGTATTCCAAGGAAACTTTGTACATATGACTTAATTTCTTTTGTACATATGACTTAATTTTTTATCTTCTTTTGACGAATAACAAAATATTTTAAATTGTTTAACAGGATAAGGTAAGGATCGCAATTATTAATTTAAATTAAAAATTGATATAACCTATCAAGCTCAATTCAACTAGTCAGTAGGCAGCTATCCATGCTTTGAAATGTTTTTTGCCGATGTTTCAGTTCTCACAACCAAAATATTGACATTGTTAAGACGTTTAAGCCCCTAATCTAATGAATTCATATTTATAAGAAGTTTTCTTAAAAACGTCATATATATGAGTTTTTTTTTAAATAGTTTTCTATCCCTTGTGACCACAAGGGATAGAAAACTATTTAAAAAAAAGCTGCCGGAGCTAGCTGACCTCATCCTCCGTGACAAGCCACTCCTATGCTTGCTTATTAATAACCTACCTAAAATTTACCTCCCTACCTCACCCACTATCCCGTTATCCTGCTAACCTTTTATTCTGTACACCGTATAAGGTTTTAGTACATCACCCTTCTGTCATTACAAATCTTTTTTTTTATGGATAAGACACGGCAAACGAGCGTACGGTCACCTGATGGTAAGTGATCACTGTCGCCCACGACCCGGTGTCGCACCACAGCAGCTACAGGAGCGTTGTCGGTCTATAAGTTGAATGAGCACCGGCATTACCTAATGCGAAACGCAGTGGCCGAAGCCACTACTTAACGCCGGTTTTAAATATCAAGGGTTGTAATGATCCGGTCGAGTCTGCCTATGCGTGTTGTCATTGCTGACAACGTGACTCTACCACACATATTTTAGTCACCTCTTACGACGCCATCAGTACCAGGATGATCCTGTTCTAAGCCGGAATAACTCGGCACAAATCTTGGCCTGACCAAAAGAGCTTCTGATATCACCGACGAAATTTCAAGTCATGGTTAATGAAAATTGGTTAAATCATATCCTTATCTTTACGGATACATCAAAGCTTTCAAGGAAAGCTGTGTTGGTGCAGCACGCTGGATTCCAAAATTCAAAATTATATTAGAATTTAAATATCCTCCCGAATCATCCGTGTTTACTGGTGAGGCTGTTGTTTTGTTAGAAGCAATCAAATTCACTCTCCCATGACTTGAAACAGACTGTTATTTGTACTGACTGGTCATTAAGCTGCATACTAGCTAGCTGTAAAGAGAAATCCATTTCATAGTAAATTAAAGTCTTCAATTATTTTAAAGATTCGTGGAGAACTGTATTCACGTTATTTAAAGGGTTGGGTTGTTACTTTGACATGGATTTCAGGGCATTCTGGAAACAGTGGGAATGAATCTGCAGACTCTAGCGCAAAGTTAGCCATTCAGTGTGGTAATTTGGATTACTTTTCTATTTCAGCCCAGGATTTGTTGCCTCTTGGATTAACTCATCTGGATGTGTCATGGTCTGAATTTTGGAATTGGTTAAAATCTGAGAAAGGTAAGTTCTATTATGCGAATCAACCTAATATTCCCCGGCGGCCATGAATTTACTCTTAAAAATTTATTGAATGGAGGATCATATCGACCATTTGTCGCTTGCATCTTGGACATGCATGTACACCTGTACATCTAGCTAAGATCAGGGTCAGGGACCACTCATTGTGTAAATGTTATCTGGACGATGATTCTCACATTTCCTTCTTACATCCTTTTTACATCCTGCCGTGTGATTCCGGCTTAGAATAGAATCGCCCTGGTACTGATGATGTCGTAAGAGGCGACTAAAGTACGTATGGTAGAGTCACGTTGTAAGCAATGACAAGACGCATGGGCAGACTCGACCAGGTCATTACCACCTCCGGAATTTAAAAAGCGGCGTTAAGTAGTGGTTTTGGCCACTGCGTTTCGCATTGGGTAATGCCGGGCCCCGGAGCCCGTCCACCTTAAAAGCCAGCAAGCCGCTCCTGTAGCTCCTCTGGTGCTACGCGGGGTCGTGGGCGACGGTGATCACTTACCATCAGGTGACCCGTACGCTCGTTTGCCGTGTCCCGTCCATAAAAAAAAACATGCCTCAAGTTAATCCATCTCTTATATGATGTCCTTCCCCACAAAGTTCGCCGCCCCCTTATGTACAGTGTTTGTTAATGTTTGTGTTTAGTCCATTTTGTAAACTTTTATGTAAATATATTACATATAACAATATTAAATTGTAAACTAACACCTTTGTAATATATATTTTTATTACTGACCTTGTGTGTACATAATGTATATATTAATTTTAATATTGTTAGTCGTACCTATATTTAAATTGGCAATATCTTCACTTGATCCCAACAATTTTAGACTTGTATCTGTTCTACTTTTATGCAGTAATTTTTGATTGTAAATAACAAGAATTCTCCTACGTCGTTTATCGGTATGCAGTTCCTGCAAGGGTCTGTTCTTAGTCCTCATCTCTTTCAATATATGTACATCAATGATTTATCCTATCGTTTTGAAGGGACAATGAGTAGAACCTATTTGCTGATGATACTTCATTGACTTTTTTTTAGTTTCACGCAGGATACACTCGCACATAGAAGGGAGGAAACTTGGGAACCTAGTGTTAAGACACTCTGTTCCACTTCTATACTCCACTTTCTGCCAAATTTGAGGCATTGCGTGTTGAGTGGCCGAACTCAACGTCGCGCTTTGCCTTGTTACCAGAGTGAAAAAATTAGACCATTAAATATTTAATTTAAAAGTATTAAACATTTCATTTCGTCGAGTGGGTTCGAACCCACAACTTGTCGTTTACAGTTGTTTACTGTCCCACGCTTGTGCCCCTGCGTTACGACAAGTCTCAATCAAAAGCCTCGCCAAAATATGTATATATGACGATCTAAACAATGCTTTCTCAAAAATAGTACATTAATTAGTGCAAATAACTTATTATCAAATGCTAATTAAAATTAAATGTATAACTCTACTACTTTACTTATTAAACTCTAAACACGTAAATGGTTAATGTCGAAGCCTGGAATGGTGAAGATGCAGATCCTGTTGATTCTACGATGTTTCTTGATATGTTATGTATGTTAAGAAAAATATTAGTGAATTTAGCAAAATCGGTGACATACATCATTTTAATACTAGTAATAAGTTTAAACTTAATTTGAGACACATATAACTCGATTGCATTGAGTCCGTAATTAAAGATAAATTAATGAAAGGAGACGACAGTCATGGGGCACTGACATAAAAGTTTAATATCATACCGAGATCAGAGGTGTTCCGCCTCCGCCTGACTTACGTCAGAACAATTTAACGAAAAGTGGGGAAAGGAAACGGTGTGTCTAATACTAACTAGATTTCCAGGTTCTCTCTGCCTAAGAATTCCTGCTATATGCGGGGTACAGCGTGAAACTAAGATCATTCGAAATACATTTTTCCCTCTTTAAATCACACAATAAATAGTGTGACAGCGTTTCCTGTTAACTCGATTATAATAGGTTAGATCTTTTCTTTGGGAAATAATTATAGGTTTTCTTTTTCCACTATTGTATGTAAAAAAAGGTATCCGTTACTGGTAGTAGCTTCGTGAATGTTTTTTTATTTATGAATAAGATACGTGTATCTTGGCGCAGATCTTGTACATCTGTAAACGCGACTGATTGTGGATTTGAAATCTACTCGGGAGAATGAAATTTTAGCTCTTCCTGGTAACGAAGCAAAAGCGCAGTATCGAGTTTCGTCCCTCAACATGCAATGCTTAGGCAGAAAATTTATTCTAGGCGTTGAATTGCGGCACTCAGCAGGCAATGACCAAGTATTGAGAAGTTTTTATTAGATTACCTCCGCCTACCCCGCTATATGTGAGAAAAGTTAAAAGAAAATAACCAAGTGTAATTAAATTTTATTTATTATTATTAAATATTAAATTGTACATCATTCTATTTTACAAACAATAAATGAAATCACCTATAGAAAAATGCACAGCACCAGGAATAATATTAAATTACAATAGATAATAACAAAACAAAACAAAAACTAATTAATATTTAGTAAATAAACTTTGTAGATCTATATCATTTCTGGAATTAGTATCTTCACTTAATGTTTGCGTGTTTTCGTCATTGTCCTTAGATACTTCTGTTATAGTAGACAAATTTGGTATAGCACATGTAATTGGGAATATTTGGTTCAAATTTGCCCCAGTATATGATTCGGCTGTAACTTGATCAATGTCGACAGTATTAGTGGTTTCATCTTCAGAAAAAAGGTACCATTTTGTGTTACGGTTGCGTTGGCTCAGTGGTTCATTAGACAGGTCTTCGGTCAACAAACTATTGGGCGGTGATAAGCTACCTAATGGAGTGTGGAATATAGTAGCAGCAGCGCTTTCATATCTTAAATTTGTAATGGAAATATCTGAAATAAAGATGTTACTTTAATTGAAAACCAATGAGTTATAAATATATTACAAGTTTTTTTTTATATAAGTGCTATCAATTGTTAAGTGAATGTAGATTAGGGATGAAATCTCCACATTTGATTTTGTGTCAAGGTACGTTTTATATTATAAATAAAAAAAAAATAGATTTTTTAACCTGTATTCATTTGTGTTCCATCTTGGGCGTCATTACAATGTAATTCTTGTGATAATGTTTCGTAAATGTCGGAGTTATCTTTGCAATCTGTACACGATAGAGGGGAAGATGAGTCAATGGATATGATAGATTTTGTGAGGTTCTCTATCACTTCTATACTCGGTTCTAAGCATTCATTGGCGTTGAGGCAGGTTTCAGAGTGGTTGTGGATCAAATCAACACTATCTTCCGAAATCTGCAGATGACATTCAGATTCATTAATACCACTATCGATCTGAGAGTAACTCTGCTTTTCTTCTACACGCGACACACTTTCTTTTGATTTTTTCTTTGGTTTTGAAATTTTAACTTTAATGATATCTTTCTTTTTCCTACTTTTGGGTTTGTCCTTCTTAGTTTCAACTGTTACAGTAAAATCATTATTGTTGTTTATTTCGTCGAACAGTTGCACAACTGGCGGGCAAGACTTGCGACTTATTTGTGAACATGTCTCCATGTGCTCTTCTTCAATGCACGGTTCATTCTGAGCTAATTTCAATTTGCGTATACTTTGACGTTTTCGGGGCGTCGAGCTTCTTTTTTTAATCTTAGTTTTCTTATCGTTAGTGTTTTCATTTTTGTCTTGCACCATATTTTTATTTGAACTATTTCTCTTTCTCGTACTCTTTTTATTACTTTCCAAAATTAGATCTTTGAGTTTATCGTTAATACTGTCCGACGTCTTATCTTGTATATTGACAGTTTGAATTTTGTTAAGAAGCGATTCGGACACAACAAATTTTTTAGGTTCACTTAAATTATAGTGATATTCAATTCCATCGTGCATTGTCGTATTAATATCACATTCTTGTTCCATCAAAGGCATAGAAACATCCACTTCTTTTCGCATTAAATTGTTAAGTGTGACTTTGTTTGTGCTCTCTGTATCTGTCCTTTCATCATCATTGAAAGCCAAATCATCAATTATACTTTTATTTATCGATATATTTTCAACTATGGACAAAGCAGGCGATGTGGGCAACGTCATGTTACTGGACTGATCTGTATTTGTTAGAGAGATAGTATCTCTTTGTTCTGAATTACTTTTTTCTTGCAAATCATAACCAATCTCATTATTTTGGTCTGCCATTGTTTGTGTTTCTTGACAAAATGGATCGATTTCATAAATTTTATCTAATTTTTGAGTCCTATTTTTGTTAAACAGTGACATATTATTGTTCATTAGAAGCTGATACGATTCAGATTTATATATATTGGATGACAATGAAGAATTTTCAAACGTGACAGTTCTTACAGGACCTTGATAAGAATTACTAGAATCATCGTCGGTTAGGGACGGAAGGAACGTTCTACGATTTCTCACTTTATATTTAGGTCTATAGGTAGGATATGTGAAGCTAAGTCTTTTCCTTTTTCTTATCGATATCCTTAAAGGACTTGGATCCGAATCAATATAATCATGAGTGCTATTAACGGAATTGTAAGACGTGTCCAATGAGGTGTATATTTTGAAGCGTGTAGGGCTGTTGAAAGAAATATTTATAAAGCAACCAGCAACGATGCACGACATGCACTTAAAGGCAGAAGCTAAAGTGCGATAAGACACAGCAAGTGAAGCGAGAACAAAACTCAATGGAAGCAGGTTAATTTTTATATACACATGCACATACTTAATTCTTTATACTTATATATTATAATTAAATTAACATTATATATATATATATATATATATATATATATATATATATATATATATATATATATATATATATATATATATATATATATATATATATATATATATATATATATATATATATATATATATATATATATATATATATATATATATATATATATATCATTTGTGTGTAGCAAAGTTAATGTAATAAGTGGTTATATGTAATATTAAATGTGAAAGTTGATAAATAAAAAAACATTTGTATCTTAATATGTTTATTTATGTTACCTGCTCCCATTTAATAAATGGTAGTTACTGTCTAGCTCTTTAACTACTGCTTAAGTGTAGCATAAAAAATACAAAGATTTTAAAAAATATTTTTTGCTTTAGTTTAAAAATAAATGGAAGAATGTTTTAAAATATACATAACTAGAAAAGTTAATTTAAAATAGTCTAATGTTGCTAACAATTTAGGACAACAACATAATATTTCATGATTTACTTACTTAATATTATTTAATAATAAATATATATATTTAAGTTACACTGAGTTATCGATTGAGTAATGGAAAAGCATTATTCAAAAAATATACATTGAAAGAGACAGATAATATATAACATTTTTTTTAATAATCTGTAATTAAAAAAATGCTTAGAAAAAAATAAGAAAACTAAAACAAGTATAAGTCAAATTAAGTTAATTGGTTAAAAATTATCAACTAAAATGTAGTAAAATTTCCATTGATTGAAATAAAATAAGTCAATTGTGGATAAAAATTACGACGACAAATTTCAATAGCTTAGTGTAACATACCTTAATTATGCACAAAAAATTGCAAACAATGCATTTGAAATCTTGCGATTTCACTTTAAAACTAATATATTGAATTCATTTGATATGATTAAAATATATCCCTACTCAATAACACTAGTGTTGTACTGTATAAAATTTAAATACTATTATGTCAAATAAGACCAATGATACATCACTATAACACCAAAAGATAAAAAATATTCGAAATTTACTCACAAATTAATAATGAAAAAAACAATGGAGAAATAGGGGCTTTTTTTAAAGTATTTTTTTATAACAAATAGAATTATTATAATCAATATTGATATAGTAGTATAAACTGAATGTTAGTGTTTTTGGTAAAATATTCGAAGTTTCTGAGATACGGCCAATATCCATGACTAGATTAAATATATATATATTATATACAAGAAAAGAAAAGAGTAAATTATGTTGTAGTGTCATAATAATATTAATATAGAAACAAAATAAATTATTTTTCTAAATGGGAATCAAACTCACAACCATAGTGTTTACAGGCCAGAAGCTGTACCGCTGAGCCACGACGGCCTCATAAAAAAAATATTGAAAATAAATGGGCACATTTAAATAAAAAGGTAATATTCTAATTAGTTTGTTTAAAAAAAAACTAAAGAGGCAATAGTGATGTACCACAACACTGACAGTATTCAATTGCCACAGATAAAATAAGAGAACAGATGTTCACTCACTACCTGTTAGATTTTCTTAGTCTTGTGTTTTTGACTTCTTTTCCACTTGATGTTGTTGTGTTTTTGTTTGGTGATGGCAACTTATACTTAGTTTGACTATCCTCGACTATATTACTTTGCTTCACTTTATTAGGTGTCTTTTTTCGTGTTTTTGGAGTGTTATTTTCCTTAATGTTATTATTTTCTGTAAATAAAAATATAAAACTAATTCTAAGGTGAAGAAAAAAAAAATATATGAAAAAGTAATAAGGTTAATTTTATCATTATATAAAGGCAAAAAATAGAAATGGCATTCCTTCTATTTCATTTTAAATCCAGTCATAATATTTTCTCAGTTACATTTATTTTAGTAATAATATGTTTTTTAATTTGTATAAAAAAACCAAAGAAATCATCGAAGAGTTTCAGAACCCATAACGTGTTGGTTACAGTCACACGTTTGTGCCGCTGCGCCACGAAAAGACGCAAGACAAGGAATAAACTAAACAAGAAATAAATTTATAAAAAAAAATATGCAAACCTAATATTTTTTTCGGAGTCCGCGGTGTTCTTCTTGCAGCAATAGGCTTGTCTTCCTCAACATTTAAATCGAGTTTCGGTTTCTTCAGTGGAGTACCTTCAGATGCAGTTGTAAGGGATTTTCTCGGCCTTCCTTTACTAAAATAAAATGAAACAGCTATTTTTAGTATTACCGATTATTATTCAATAGATCTTATCAATGAGGACATATAAGATATCTAATATTTTGTTATTTGAATTAAAATCTTCGTATTTACATTATTAATATCAGTAGTGTGATTGTTGTTACTGTTTTTAGAACGAGAAATATTATAGTATACAATGTTGGCTTTCTATTAAATTAAATTAAATTAAATTAGGTCTTTTTTAATAGTTAGTAATATTCCGAGTGTCCCAAAGATTATCACACATAGATATTACATATGTACATTGTGTACATGTACATATGTATATATTACATCCTTATAATTAATGGCCGAATGATCACACCTCCACTGTACACAGAACGCTTTTATTTAAAAAGTACTTGAGCTTTAACTTAATAAGCAAACAAAACATTGATTACCGTTTTGTAACATTTTCTTCTGGTTTACTGGCACTTTTATTTCCATCATCAGGGTTTAGGGAACTCTTATTGGGTGTCGGTGTCTTCTCTACAGATTGAACCTCCTTTTCGATTTGTTCAATTTCTTTGAAAATTTCACTCTCCAATTTGTCGACTCGTTCGCGTACATCTAAAATAAATGTTTTTGAGTTGACACTTATCTACTATCATTTCAATAATAAAAGCTATATTTGTCTGTTGTGGCGCAGGGGCGCATTCGTGTGACTGTAAAGGAGAGATATTGTGGGTTCGATCCTCAATCGAAAAAGTGAATTTTTTTATTTTTTTTTCCTTTATATTTTCATGCCTTTGTTCTGGTAATAATCTTCAGTAGAACAGATTGAGTGAAGATTAACTAAGATGGGACATTACTCATTAATTAAACTTATTGCCATTTAATTTCTTTAGTATATTTATAGTCTAAAAAATCCATTGTATTAAGCAAAATAGATTATTGATCTATATTAGAATGTAATACAAAGAAATATAACTAAACATTTAACTGATAGTTGTGGTCAAAATTTTATTGTATATGTATATATACATATATAATTTCTCAGATTTATCAATTATATTAGTCGAAATACATTAAAATACACTAAAATAATAGGCATGTAACAAATAATTAAAAAAATACCTTGTTCATTAACAAGCAATGAAGAAGACTTAACACTAGACACTTCAGACACAGATTCTCTTTTGAGGCTCTGCCTATGTCCCTGAGGCTCGGGATCTTTTTGTAGTAATTGTAGTACTTGAGCCAGTACTGGGTTAACATGGGACCAGTGACCTTCTAGCTGGACTTCCTGGAACAATGGAGAAGTAGGGTAATTCATCAAGCCTAATAATGAGATGAATGTTCAAATTTGTGGAATTGGATTGATATTGGAGAAAATCACATAGGGTACACTTTATGTAAATGTTATTAGGCTATAATATCACAACTATTTTAATATTAAATTAATTTAAATGTTATTTAGAAAACAGAAAAATATGAACATAGCAGGATTTGAATCCACACCCTTTGGAATCCGTCCAAGTGCTCTGACACCAATGGCAACAAGCCATATGCTCTCATCAATCTAGGTCGATTTTTATATGCTTGTTACAACTTTCTTATATTGCTAGCAGGAGTTCAAATCCCGCTATAATTTTAGTATGTAGTTTAAATAAACATTATTCTTTCCTAAAGATATTCCTACAGAGATGCTAAATTGATCTTATTTACCTCATTATTTTTTGTGAATTTCACTTTAACAGTCTTTTCCTCTGTACCTGCTTCTACTTTGTTCACTTGCGCTTCCTTGACTGGAATAATCTTATTCTCTGTAAGGGAAAGTATTAAAATACTTTTTAATAAATCCCATTAATATTATAAATGTGAAGTTTTGTGAGAACATTTCCATACAAAAGCGACTGACTCGATTTAAATGAAATTTCACAAAAAAATTATATATCAGAATTAGCTTTTGCTAGCGTTAAGTATTAATATTTTTATTAACTAGGTATAGTTTTTGCAGTTTTTCATTAGGTATTGATAGGTTCAAACTATTACATTAACATCATCCCTTATTTTACCCCCATGGGGGCGGAATTTGTCAAAATAACTTATTAGGGGATGCCTACTTCATAGTAAGTAGCTTTATGTATGCAAAGTCCCAATCGGTTTAAAATTAACAAAGTTTCACAAAAATCAGAAATGTACAAATATAAAAAGTATACCTGAAGGGATTTTCTCTGCTTCTCTTTTTACCGGACTTTGAATGTAATCTGTATTACTGAAAAGGGAAAAAACACTATATATTTAGGAAATAAATGAAAAGAAAAATATTTTTTTACATATAAAATTTGCCGTAAGTGGCTGTAAACGTGACAGTTGTGGGTTGGATTTCCATTTGAGGGAAGAGAAATATATATTTTTTCCTTACTTCCGACCCCCTAAGCTCTGGTAACAAGACAAAACGCGGTCTAGACACTTGACTCGAAGTCAGTCTCGAAAATTTGGCAGAAATTGGAGAATGCAGGGTCACTCTGCAAAACAGTAGCTAAAAAAAGCATGAAAATACTCACACTGATGTCGATGGCACTTCTGGAATCCTTTCTGGTAGATCGTTCTTATCTTTTACTTGGTTTAATAATCTGTAAAGATTTTTATTTTTAAATTTATCCAATTAGAAAATAGGAAAATACAAATTATTAAATAAGCCAGAAATTTAGAATCCTGTTTTTCTGTCATACCCCCACTTGCGGAAATGAAATATTTATTGTTTTCGTTTCGTCGCTCTGGTAACAAGCGGAAAGTGGGGAACGGAACGGAGAGTTTTACAGGTTCCTAAGTTCCCTGTGCCTACCCTGCTACTTGTGGGATACAGCGTGAAGCTAACAATGAAAAAAGAAAATTTTAGAAATATAGTAAATATTACTTTGTGAGTTCAGCTGTCCTTTTCTTCTCCTCAACATATTTCAGTTTCCAGAACGATTCCTCAGGATCAATGTCATCTGAATACCAAAATATTTTTCAGGATTTATTAAGGATATATAAGATTGTTGATTGTGTAAAACTTTAGTGAACTGATGGTAAATTGTTTGACGTTCAAAAAACAAAGCTTGTAATTGCTTATTTTGAATAAAAATATTTTAATTTGAATATGGATTTATGAAGAGTCGGGGAGATCGATTATCCGAACGTGGATCAACCCAACGGCCGCTTTTTCGAGCTATCACGCCTGACCATCTCGGATGTTTATGCAGTTGTTTCAACTTGTTGTTCAAATTTGGTAGGATAATACATAAAAGACGAAAGACAGTGCATTATATCTGGTCGCGTTAAAGAAGAATATGTCAAATGCTTTAATATAACCATATACATACAACAAAACATCTATTTGAATAAAGAAGAGTCTCGTCTTTCATCTCGAATAAAAGAGTCATTGAATATCAATAATTTATGGATCAGATTAAAATTGTCCTATTCTTAAGTAATGTGCTATTTCGATTTAAGATTTTTTAAATATCAACCAAATTACCATTTGCTTAATTTTAATTTTATATTATTAAATATATATTATATATATTTAATAATGTAAACATTATTTTCATTATATAGTATTATATATTATTGAGGCCGGTCGTGGCGCAGTGGCACAAGCGTGGGACTGTAACCGACAGGTTGTGGGTTCGATTCCCACTCGAGGAAATGCAATATTTAATATTTTCAATTTAAATATTTAATGTTTTCATTTCATCGCTCTGGTACAAGGCAAAACGCGGCGTTGAGTTCCGCCATTCAACACGCAATGCCTCCAATTTAGCGGTAAGTGGGAACGGAAGTGGAGCGGAGTGTTAACACTTAACACTAGGTTCCTAAGTTCCCCTCTGCCTATCGTGCCATGTGCAGGATACAACATGAAGCTGAGATGAGCCGAGTTACTTTCATTACGTTATGGATAAATATGTATTAGTACTTATCTATTATACGAGTAAATTGATTTATCTTACACACAAGTCATTTATCTCAATTAAATTAATTGTCAATAACTATCGTTAGTTAAAATTGTTATAAAAATTTTGTTCATACTAATTTTTAACTTATTTTTTTATTATAAACTGACAATTAAATTAAAATATTAACATTGTATTAAAATTACATATAACTTATATGTTTATACACATAAGTTATATATGAAAATCACATATAACTTATGTTATATGTGAATCTTTATAAGTACATTTACATGGTAATCTATTAATTTCGGCCTCATCCTTTAATATTTAGTTGATAGAAAAGTTATAAAAAAACTATAAACATATCAATCAATGCATACCATCTTGTGTAAAGGACACGTAGTTCTTAATGATTCTTCCATCTTTCACAACAGGATATATTTTTTTTCCATACATAACGAACAGGCCCCCTTCTTCCTCGAGCGATAAGACGCGCGCCGATTTAGGTTTTCTAAAATAAGGACTTTTGTTATCTAATATTTTTTTGCTAGTAAAACTACGCATTTTTTTTATTAAAATAAAATTAAACAATTTCATATATGTATATAATAGTATAAGTGACTTTTTAAAGTACAAGATTTTGGTTTGGTCCCGTCGCATAAATATATAAAAAAATGAAAAGCAGAGAGAATCATTTATCCTCTCTTATTTAAACATATACTTACAAATACTTTCTCGTTTGCTTGTTCTTTCGCCCACGAGGCGGCGATACGTATTCGGAACCGGTGTCCGAAGTCCATTCACTTGAATCTGTACTTATGTTACTGTGAAAATTAGAAGATATATTTATATAATTTTAATTTTTGACAAAAAATTCTACAAAGCTTTTATTTATTTAGCTGAAGCTTTATTATTTATATATTTATAAATAATATATATATATATATATATATATATATATATATATATATATATATATATATATATATAAATATATATATATATATATATATATATATATATATATATATATATATATATATATATATATATATATATATATATATATATATATATTTATAATCTAAGATAAACAAAAACAAACATCTTGAAATGAAACTAAATTACTAAACTACTTATATACCAAACTTTTTAATGTTAACCAGATTATTTTGAGTGAATTGTACCTTAGAGCCATATTTTATTATTTTAAACCGCCAAAATAAATATACATTAACTTAGAATAAATTAGGCCAATACTCACTGGGATTTACGACGAGCTGTTGCATGCTTTCGGAAACTGTTTGTTCTTCTGCGATTTTTAGTGACACCACCACCTAGAAAAAGTTTTAAATGTAATTATATATTAATTGAATACTTCATTAAGCTTAAACTTTTAGTTTTTGAAATTATGCATCCAAAATTCATACTTTTATGCATCAAATGAACTTTTGTAAAAGGTGTACCCTAATAGAATCCTTTTATAAATTAAATTTGTCGTCTTTAGCTTAAGTTGACATCTTGAATACATAGTTAATTATTTGTACTACTTTTAAAGTGTTATTTATTCCACACTTAGAAAAGTAAATACTAAATTTAAAAGCATACAAAAATTTCAATGATCCTGCTATATTCCAATTTTTTATGCTTTTTATTTAGTTATTATTTACTTTTAATTTAGTAATACAGTTAAAATACCATTTCAATATTTCCTACTAATATAATAATTCAAATATAAGATACTATTTCAAAGAATTTTGTTAAATGTAACTTATAGAATGTTTTATAAACAATAGAGAAACTATTTTTTAAAAAACGAACTGAATTACTTTTTTTCTAACCTAAAAGCTAACTTGTCAAAAACTTTACTTAGCCTTAACCAAAAGTAAAGTACAAGCCGAAATATTTTTCTATACCCCACTACAGTATCCTATATTTATAATTATACAATATATGATCTCCACTAGAGAAAGATTTCAGAAAAACCATTAACCATAAAAGAACCTTTAACAACATCTAAACCTAAAGATTAGATTTTATTGGGGGACTGTTAAACTCAAGTATCAAAACTTTTCACTTGTACTCAATACACTAGAAAAATAAATGAATACACATATTTATTAGCAACTATTAACCGCCACCATATTTCATATTTTGTTAACAAAACCAGCATGCACATTCTTCCTAGTAAAGTACATACAACTTACCACTTGCAAATCCAAACATGTTTGCTAACGCGCGGTCTCTCTGCTGACGAACCCTGTCCGACACCCGTTTGGTCGCCGCAGGTTTATCCGAGTCACTGACAGATTCAGAATTAGATTTCAATACCACTATGTTATTGACATCTGCGCTCACTATAACATTTTTAGCGACTTCGGTGTTCACTTTTAGATTTGTTTCTGTATTAACTTTACTTTTTTCTTGTGTATCTTCAGCATCTGTGTTATCGGAGTCTGTGTATTTTGTGTTCGAAAATTGTTCTTCGTACAAACTAACACTTTTCAGACACGGATTCTCAATTTCTTGTTTTTTTTCCTCAACATTTTCAGAAGTTTCTGGTGCATTGACTTCTTTATCTACAGGCATATTTTGATTATTGCTCTGTTCTTGATTATCTTTATTATTTCCATTATTTTGCTGCGATTCCTCAACAACATCAGTTACATTCAGTTTAAGTTTTTTTAGGTCTACCTTTTTATTTTTTTTCTTAAGAGTCTCAACATCTGAATTGGTTTTCTTCTCAGTGTCTATTAATCTTTTCTTGCTGGTGGTATGGTCCTCCTGAGAATTAGCTCTCCTCTTCCTTCGTGTGGAACTGGTAGTTTTTAAACTTGGTAACACTTTATCTGAAAGCTTATTTATTTTACTATCTTTGTCATTGAAAGCTTCCTGGTTGCCAGGTAAGACTGTATCGGTAGTGGAGTTCGAAGCATTCTCAATTGATTTACTCTGACTATCCTGACTATCTGTATTATTTGTGGTTTTTATCACTTCAATTTCTTTATTGGGAAGGATATCACTATCAAGCAATGTAGAGGATTCATCATTATGGTCCTTATCCATATTTTGTTGATGTATTGTAGATTTTGGTTCATGACTTTCAGTTTCATTCTTTTCTGAAGTTTCATTGTCTATTGTTTCCTTGTTTCCTGCATTTGTATCTTCATCAGAACCTTCTAGTACTACAATCAACGCTTCATTGGTTTGTACTACATCTGATTCTGGTGCCTCCACTATTTGCATTTTAGGCTCATCATTGGAGCCGTCGCCATCACTCGCAAAGTCTTCAATTACGGTTTGAAGCATTGGTGTCAATGGTTCCGAATAAGTTATCAATTCTCTAAGAGTCTTCGATTGACTTTCACCATTATTTTGTTTATCTCCTGATTCTTCATAGTTTTCTAAAACTAATGTTTCTGTGGAGTCTCTTATATCTGTTTCTTTATTTTCCTCACCTGTTTTATTTTTATGGCTCTCGATTTCTTCATTATTTTTTTGATTGTCACCTGTAAAATATATTTGCTATACCAAGAGTAAAGTTAGAGATAAAGAAATGAGAAACATAGCAACCTATAGTGGCACACACTAAGGCATGACTGTGAATGCGACAGGTTAGGTTATGTGTTTGATTCCTAATCAATGAAATTAAATAATTCATAATTATAATTAAACATTTAACTTTTTTGGCTCTAGTAATAAGGCAAAGTGCGGCATTGATTGAAGCTGAAAAAAAAATATTTTGAGACATTATTGCTTACCATCTGTATTTGAGTCCCGACTGACTGATCTGATCTCCAATCTGTTTTTAGTTCTTGCTTCTATATCATATCTATAAATAAATATTATATTAACATTTTGATTTTATTTGCAGAAGGCATAATTTTTTATATATATACTGCATTTTGTCTTGCTACAGAGCAAGATAAATGAACATAAATACATTCCATTTACATTTATGGTCAGACCCAGTACTACAACACCATGAAAGCTTGCTTAATTTTTTACTTACCCTTGTTTAAAGCTAGTTATTTGTTGCATGGACAGCTTATAATATGGATTACTGATATCAGGCAATATTCTTTTGATAAAGGTCTCTTTCAGGCTCTGCCAGGTTCTAGTTGTTACCTAAAATAAAAAAAGTAGCAAAAGCATAAAACAAAAGGTCATATAATTGTATAATTTAATTAAAACTTCTTGCTGATCATAAATTGGTAGACAGTTTTAAGTTTTTCATCCATAAAACCAATCATCTGTTTTGTAGATATATTTATATATATAGCTTCAAGCCATATCACCCACATTCAAGCAAACATCACATTAATAAAGAATATATTGAAAGAAGATAGGAGTTATTACATCACTACTAGAACTACTAAATAAAATGAACTATTTCTTAAACTGGTAGATACTGAGCCACTTCAATAAGCACAAAGTTGGACGAGCATGTACACTAAGCATGAAGCATGAAGTTGGAACTAGATATACTTTGTTAAACTTTAGCTTTATTTAACATTTGTAGATGAAGTATGAAGATTTGTTGTAGGGGCATAATTTATTATTAGAGTAATATATAGTATACAGCCATGTCAAATTAAACTAATATACTTCATACTAAATATGGAGCCAAATAGATTATTAGTAAAAATTAAAAGAAGAATCAAGTGAAAAAAAAACTTTAGCAAAAAAAGAATATTAAAATAAACCTTTGAATCTTGTAAATCAATCCACATTTTTCTTCCTTTGATTTCATGATAAGCTTTATGTTCAGCTAAATAATCTACTATAGCTTTCATTTCTCTCATTGTGTATGCTTTCCTGTAAAAACAAAACAACTAAAAGAAGTGTGTGGTTTAAACTGAATTAAAAAAGTAAATATAATACTTAGGTAAATAATTAGGTAGTAAGTAAATCTTTGTATGTCATGAAGGTATTTAGAAAATAATTGAAAACGAATTGTTTCTTTTTACAAAGTCTTGCTTTGTTTCAATTTTTTTAATTTACTTACACGCATTATCACAGTAAATAGAAGTACTATTGACTTAAACACTCTTAGATCTTAATCTTACAATATTATTGATAACAGTGATTAGTATTCAATAAGTTGACAAACTTACCCCGACATTTTGGAGGGCAAATTTTGCCACCGCTTATTTTGATAACGCCCGAAGGAAAGAAATATCACAGTTTAATTTAATCTCAATATGAAAATTTACGTTATCAAATGCTAAACCTTGAATTGAGTTATATTTTTTAATTAATTTTCAATGTATAATTCATAGTTTTACAATAAAAAAACATAGCGTACAAAACTACAACCGGCTTGCCCTAAGATACAACAACTTTGACAAGTTCTATCACTTACAGATTAAATATTCTTTAGATAATATTTATCTGTGTGTTTACTAAATTAATAAATAAAATAGCTCTTGGTTTAACAATTTGGAAATTTATTTAAATTCATTTTAAAAAAAATATTCTTATCATTTGAAATTTACAACACCTTCTATTAGAAAAACTTATCAGTGCTACATTAATTAAAAAATATAAAGCGATTATTATTAGAAATAATTCAAGTACAAAATATAACGCTTCACACTATTATATCCCACACATTATGGGGTAGGCTAATGAAAATTAGTGTTGACATTCTACTTCGTTCCCACACAAAGATTGTGCTTGTTACCAGAACAAAGAAATTAATATATTCATTACCTCAGATGAGGATCAAACCCAGTACCTTTTGCACTTACAGTCGCACTCTTGTGCCTCAGCGCCAATACAGACCATTGAGGCAAAGTAAATCACAAAACGTAATAAATTGACAGACATTCTCTTCATACTTCAGAATGATTTTGATGTAATGATATACAAAAGGAATTAGCTTAATATTTTATTTGATACAAACTGAAAATATTACAAATTAATTACAACATATGGAATTATATCAGATATGAATTTAAACATTTATAAATCATATACATAATAATCAATTCTAAAATATATGAAATAATTTAAACTAGTTTTGGCTTTGAGATCTACCACTTTTTCTACCCATAACAGGACTTCCACCCATTTGTCTGAGTAATCCCCTCAATCCCCGAGCTTCTCTTATGCCACTTTCAAACTGTTCCGCAGGTATTGCAGAAAAGTCATCCATTAATGGCAATGGCCCACTTAAGCGTTCCGA
This sequence comes from Eueides isabella, assembly GCA_019049475.1. Taxonomy (NCBI): domain Eukaryota; kingdom Metazoa; phylum Arthropoda; class Insecta; order Lepidoptera; family Nymphalidae; genus Eueides; species Eueides isabella. The sequence goes on along the minus strand of CM032398.1, from coordinate 4,811,877 downwards.
GTACTGTGCAAGTCTAGACTGATGTCCTATAGGTGATGTCTTTTCTATTGGTTGTTGAGACTGTTAGCAGATATAAAATCTATTAAAATATGTTTACATTGATTGTTATATATGTATATATGTATTGATTGTTATATATGTATACAGCTGTATGTTTTGCACATCAAGGGCCAGGCAGCCCTATTTTCAAGACTGTGATTGCTTTGACATATCATCAGAGAGAGTAAGTAAAAATATTACATTCTTCTAAGGCACAAAAATATCAGTCACCGCATTTACTTAGATACTATTGTGTCTTATAAGTTCTATAATATTCATAAATATTATATTTTGTTTTTACAATAAAAACATACTATGCATACTACTGACAAGAATTAATTGTTAGAAAAAAATATATGAACACATTGAAACATACTTTGACTTTTAATGAAGCAATTTCATTCTGCAGCTGTTTGATTAAGGCAGCATCACTTTCATAATTTATCAGTGTTGGTTGTGGCATACATTGAAACACTGTAGCTAATAAATTATGAAGTGAGACTAGAACACTGTCCTGCCAAGCTTTAGTGAAGTAAAGGCTGAATGAAGGATTCTCTTCAGGTTTTTGAATGTAGGGCAGCACTAGAATTATAACATAAACAAATATGGTTAAATTTGATCAATACATTAACTGATAATGTAATAAAATACAATTTCTCTTACTAAACCAATCCTTCCATTCATTTTGTCCTTGCAATTCTGGCATTAACTTATAAAAGAATTCAGTTAATTTCTCATTTCTGGTGGAACCAGTGGATTGCGAGGCTGTTACAAAATATAATTTGTATAGGCTGTACTCTATTTTTCGGACGGCTGAAAAGGGATTGTTGCTTATATGAAAAAAATTGTGATGAGCTATGAGTACAATGTGTATAACTATTATATCAATGACAAATTTTCTCACCAGGTTGCACATGAATTTCCAATTTAGAAAAAATTAGATTGTCCAAATGGGACCAGTATTCTTTTAATCCACTCAAATCAGAAATATTTATGTAGTGTACAATTTGTTCTACAATTTTATCAACTCTAAAACCTTTGTCTTTATCAGTTTTTAAATCATTGTCAAAGGCTTTCACAGTAGAACTGAATCCTCTGAACAATAAATACTCACGAACCAATTCATCAACCAATTGGATGTGAGCCATAACAATATTTTGTATACGTCTTGACAGTAAATCGCTTTTTACCTTACGTTAAATAATTAGCACAAGCTCATTATTTAACAACAAAACTAACAAAACTTCAATTAGATCACATAAAATATGTTACACTGACAAATCGACAGCTTGTAACAATTCTATAAGCAATAATTATAAGGTTTAATAACAATTCTTTCGTTATTTTTAGATATTTGTTATTGAAAATAGGCTAATAGACGATTTATGCTAATTTTTGTTTATTTTGAACACAGTCATAAATATATCACACAAAGATTATAAACTATACAGCATAGAGCACATTAACCCTACGGGCTATGCAGCCGTAGGGTAAATATGCTCTATGCTTATTACTGTTTCAACTACACTTTAAATGTTTAAATGACAATATATTTTCTAATATAACACTTCTGTAAGAGTAGAAACAAAATTTAAATTATTATTTTCATATTTAAATTGCAATTATTATTTTCTTATTTAAAATTGTATATTGAACACCATATTCAAGAAAGCATTTGTTGACAATAATATCTTTGATTTCAGTTATTAACAACTGAAATCCCCATCACCGATTTAAGATATTTTAATAACTTGCACATTTGCAAAGTAAATAATGGCTTCATATAATTAATGAAATCTGAATAATATAATAAAAAATATAAATATCATCATAATTAAAACATTGAATTATAACTTCTGGACGTTCGAGTGACGGCGCTCGAACATTAAAAAATCTATATGTCAAATTGTCAATCGAAATTGCCTTTAATCAGCTGTCGATTTTTATTATTGGCTAAATTTTTAAATCAAAATTACTTATAAAATGTGTTTTAAATGGCGTGAAGTTTGATTTAAATTTAAATTAAACCATCATCGTGGTAGTGTTGGGGGGCGGTTTGTGCGGATGGCGAGCGCGAGGAGCAAGTGGTGCAAGTGACCGCGGCGGGCGCGGCTCTCCTGGGCCCCCAATCACGCAGGCATGCAGTGGCATGGCAGAGGCTGCGGGCACGTCGCGTGGCCTCCGCGTCTACAAAATTGTAGTCCTCGGCGACGGGGGTGTGGGGAAGTCCGCGGTCACATTGCAATTCGTTAGTCACAGCTTTTTGGATTATCATGATCCTACAATAGGTATGGTTTAACATTTTTACGTACTTTAATATTAACTATAAAATATTACAATTAAGAATCGGAAATTTAATTTTTGACCATATGGGAAAGATTTCTATCTAAATCAATTGTTGTTCATTACTATTCTGTAAAGCATATATAATATCTTCAGTTAACACGATTTTTAATACTTTTACTCAATGAAATAGAGGATAAAATTTAAACAATTGCTTATAGTTCATGAAACATTTACAGAGGATTCATATCAGCAACAAGCTGTAATTGATGGAGAGCCAGCACTATTAGATATCTTGGATACAGCAGGACAGGTAATATAATGAATTGAGAGTCTAATACACCTCAGGATAGATTAACAGAAAATAGCTAAATTTTAATGTATACTTAGTTTATTATATCTAGAATTTCTGTGTTCAAAATAATATTATTTAGTAAGATAAATAAAATTTATTGGTAAAATATTATCAAAATTTATAATTTCATTATATTTACATAAAATCAAATTGAAGAAACATTTAGTTTCATTTAATTTAATTTTGTTTACCATTAATAAGAAAATAAAAAACAATAATCATTACTGTAATTTCTTACAGAATTATAAGATATAATACTAAATGGCTTAATTGTAGTATTTATGCTTATATAGAGATAGTCTTGATTAGGTTTTAATTTTATTACATTATTTTGTTTTAGTTTGAGTTAAAATAGATTTATTCCATTCAATATTATGTTTTTAAATATATTGTTTGTGCAATATTGAATTCCACTACATGACACAATGTCTCAAGCTCTGGTGGCAAGTAAAAAACTTTAAGACAAAACCAGAAAAACCAGATTCTCTTTGATTCCCCTGGGTTGTGTTGGGTGTAATAAAGATTTTTTTAATTTCCTGCATATCGCTGGGTAGGCAGAGGCAACTTGAGAACCTTATGTTCAGATATTCTGTGCCCATTTAGCCAATTATGTTCCCTACTTTAGCCAATTCTGTTCCCTACTTTAGCCAATTCTGTTCCCTACCCTGAATTTGTGACATTGCCTGTTGAATGAATGAACTTAATGCTGCAATACCAAAGAGAATAAATGAAAATCAGGAATATTTTACAACCTGTCCTTTCGAGTTCACACACATGTGCCCCTGCACCACAACAAATCACAACAGTATATTAGGGGTCATCCTTTAAACATGATTTTTGTAGCATTTTTTAACTGCCCCAAAACTCTTGGCGATATGTGAACGAACAACATTTGTTAAACAACTACTATTTTTTTCTCTTTACCATGCAGATCTTGGAAATGCTATTTATTTATTATATTTAAAATGGGCACCTAGGAAAGAAAATACTTATTATTATTAAACATATACGAATTTAAATGTATGAAGATCTACTCAATCCTCTGGGTGGGCGCTCTGACCATTAAGCCATAAATTCTCATTAAGCTATGTTAAAGTTTTTATACACTTGTTACAACTTGTCTATGTCCTTAGCATCCTTGTACGAGATTTTTAATTTTTGACAAATGTTTTAAACTACCATTCAGTTCCGTTCCGATTGGCGAAGCTCAATGCTGAGCTTTGTCTACCAGAGCAGGGAAATGAAAACACACTTATTATTAAAATAGTTTAAAAGAGCATTTTGGTAAAACAATTTTAAAAGAGCCTTTCATGGCACCGTGGCTGACTGCCACGAAAAACTCTTTTAAAATTGTTTTACCAAAATAATGCATAATTTCGACATCTACAGGTAGAGTTTACAGCGATGAGAGAACAATACATGAGATGTGGGGAGGGTTTCATGTTGTGTTACTCTGTGACCGACAAACGGTCGTTTCGCGCGGCGGCCGAGTACAAACGGTTGCTCGCCCAAGCTCGACCATCTGAGCGGCTGCCTTTAGTCCTTGTTGGTAACAAGTTGGATCTAGCGCCTAGGTTTAGACAGGTAAGGTATATTTAACTATACTAACCCTTCGAAAAAAAAAAAGAAGTATATTTAACTGAAGTGTTTTACAATTTTTATCACATACCTAATTATAATAACTCTGTAATTGGAAGATATATTAAAAAATATCTTATGAGGGACGTTTATTTATGTAATAGGGCCCAAAATAGTGTTTAGTAGTTTTGTCGGTTTGTCTGACCGCTTGTACGCGTTAACCTCAGAAATATTAACTTGATTTAAATTCAGTTTTGACTATAAATATTTTGGCAACCATCCTTTAACATTTAGAGTTCTATTTTAATGTGTTGGATAAATAAAAAACGTGATGGCAAAATTACTACAACGTGTTTTAATAATTTAGCTGCAATTTTAGTTTTTAATGTAAAGTAATAATAAAATAATTGATTAGTAAATAGAATATTGTAAGTAATCGGACGAAACCGCGGGTCGCTAGTAAATTAATATATTAAAAAAATTTAAAGGTAACAACTGAAGAAGGTAAAGCGCTCGCGACGCAACTAGGGTGTCCGTTCTATGAAACTTCAGCCGCACTACGCCATTTCGTAGATGACGCTTTCCACGGACTAGTGAGGGAAATACGACGGCTCGAACGTCAGCGACAGGTAAAATTTATATTTGTATATATAAATAATAAATATTTATTGGTGTTTTCATATATTAGTAGGAAATGAGAATATTGTGGTGAATCTGCGATGTGATGCGGTCTCGCATATGTCACAGACTGATTCGAGGTAGTCGTCGAGGCTGCCTGAGATGGTATGGCCACGTGACGCGTAGGCTTAGAAAATATTTCGGAAGGAATGGATAATCACACTATTCCTATATCTTATCATTTTCCTCCCCTCACCTCCTCGCTCTAGTAACAAGACAAACCGCGGCGTTGAGTTCCGCCCATCAATAACTTCTTAACAATAGTTGCCAAGTTCTTTCTGCATACCCTGTCATGTACGGGATACAGCGTGAAGGTGAGAGAGGGAGGGCGAGAGCTTATATATATGTATATATATATTGTTTCGTCGTGCAGTCATCGCTCCTCGGCACGGGTATAGTGCCGGGCGGCGGGCGGCGGCGTTGGCGGCGTTTACGCAGCATCTTCGCGCTCGTGTTCCGCAGACGACGACGGCAACCCACTTGATCTAAGTATTTTACCCAACACTTACATACCTAAAAAAAAAGAAGGTAAATATTGAAACGACGACGCCACCAATTGACTTAAGTATTTTACCCTATAACGCCTATTTACCTAAACTACATAATATTACCTAATCTAAATAATCCTATTTGTTATATCTGAAGTGACTTGATATAAGTTACTTTACCTAATCCACCTATTTTATTCTTGAGTCACATTGCTTAGTAAATTGGTCTATCTTATAATAACGTAACAGAAATACTAAAATAAAAATTGGAAAACGTTTGTAAATTTACAATACATGAGCGCATATATTGATATGCTTATGACATTACTTTATATTATAAAGAAAGATCGACAAATTCAATGAGTACGTACCTTAGGGTCAGGTGCCTAATTTTCCACTACCTCAAATCAATGCTAATTATTTAGTAAGTTGTGTTGTATGTGAAGCTGTAGCCATATTTATAGATATAATAATTAGTTTATATATCTTCTCGTGGTATATTACTTCCTCGTATCCAAATATAGATAAAAATATTTGTATGCATTTCTACCTCTTTTCTACTATTGAATCATTCAATAGACGTTCCTGCGTACAAGCCATTTTATAGTTAGTACTTTTTTATAAGTCGACATTTCTTGTATCTCGTAGCCATAGTTTTATTTTATTAAAAAAAAAACATTCTTTAATAAAATAATCACTATTAGCAAATTTATGAGATTTTCGGAAAATCAATATGAATCAATTATGATCGTAATAAAATTGTAACAATCCCATTGTAGGCCTAATTCTATTTAAATATGTCTGTGTACTTAATTATTTAATTAACATGACGTTACATTTGACACATTCATGGCTTAAACAAAATATCATTGTGAATGATGTAATAACTATTATATGAACATAAACAAATGTGAAATATATCACTTTGAACGCTGATTCCGTTAAAAGAAACTTTTCATTTTTTGTTTTACACATGGAAATGATGATTTAATAAATTTAGTATACTAAATATACATGTTAAATATAACTCGTTTACTCTCCTGTACAATTTGTTATAGTTTTTCCTTTAATTATGTGTGCAGTAATATAATAAATCAATAGTAGGTACTAAAAGAATTTTGAAAAGGACACTGTACTTTTCACTCTTTGTTGCCATATCCTTTTAATGCATTTCTTCTTACTTTCTTGTATCTATCTTTTTCCTATATCATTTATTGCGTTTAAAAGATACTTTATATTTGTATTTGTTAGTTGTTGTTTAATGGTTGCTATTCTTCCAAAATAACGTGTAATAATAATTTTGAAGATGTCCTGAAAGATATGGCTTAAAATTGCCATAAATTCTCATTGTTCTTCTTAAGAAGATCATGAAGATTTTCCTATCTTAAAAGTAGAAAAAATACCTTCCCAAAGCCTATTTATTATACTGGCCTCATATAAAAAATGTCTTCCGCAAAGGAATCCGATAAAGCAATATTAAATATAGTGTATTGTTTGACATTAAAATATTTTTATCATGTAAATTCTACAATACATTGTTTAGATTATATTTACATATTTGTAAAATGGAAATAAGTAAATTAAAATAAATGGTGGGAGATGTTATTTAAATAATAATAAAAATAATTAAGAAATTATAAACCCCATTACGTGATTTTGCGATTTAAATACTTAATACTATATGAGCGGCATGTTTGTGACCGTTTTAGCATATTGACGGATTTGGCTGGACAAGTCAATACTTGGTCAATGTAAAGTAATAAGCCAGAGTAAGTGTTAGAAATTAATGGTGACGATCTATTGGAATTCGGCATTTGAAAATTGAAATCTTTATTGTCATTTACAATGATAGAATAGATTAAGAGTGAAATTTGAGTAATTAAGGATGTTGACTTTTGGATTGATAATATTTTTTTTTAATGCAAAAACAGAAAACAACTCAAAGGTAAAAAATACGCATTATGTTTGAAGACCGACACAAAAAAATATTTAAAAATCGGTATATAAATATGTGATGTTTTGCCAAAGTAAATTCTCTGTAAATCTGCCGATACTACTCTGGTAGTTATAACGGTTTTGTTAACTTTTTATACCATTTTAATCATTCATTATTCTAATACGTCAACATCCATTTGGAATTGTAAAATGGGCATAGTAAGTTGAAATAAAAAAAATTAGACCATTTGAATTTTCTAGGATACACTTTAAAGTTACTTTAGTAGCGTTTCATTATAGTGACTTAGTGTTGAAACCCCGAATCCGTGTAGTGGAAGTAAATTTAGTAATATTGATATAAGATTACATTTATTACACATTAATATTAGATTACCAAGAAAAATTAAATCAGAAAAATCTTGTATTTCGTTAAATTCATATTTTATTTCTTATGAAAAAATTAAATCTGATCAGCCTAAATAAATGAGTAAAGTAATGACGATGCTATTTATGGATTTTTTCATAAAATATTTTGTCTTTAGACAATAATATTATTTTGATTGCTATAGCGCGGGCAAAAAAATATATAAGCAGAAATAAGCACTTAATTGAAATAATAATTGAACCAAAAAGGAATTAAATATTGCAGATACAGAATTAATGAAAAAGTTCTACAATTTACAGTGTTTGTGTAACAATTTTAAAACGTCACATTTGTCCCCATGGAAATTGTTTAGATATAGACAATGTTCGTTCTTATTACAAGTAGCGATAACGTAGTATTTAGTAGATTCCGCCCAACATTCGGTTCGTTAGCAAACTTTAGTATTTGGATCAAAACATGAAAGTAAATGACTTTTAAATGGCATATAATTTATAAAATATATTTATTTGTAATATTCATTTATAAATGTTGTAATTATTGCAAATTCTATCTTATACTTTAGATGCGACCCTGAAGTACAATTTAAGTGAATAAGATATTTAGCGTGTCCTTCGTGTTATCTGTGTGACAGAGACAGCAATAAAATATAATTAAAAAAGATATATTTATATAATAATAATTTATTTATTTGGCGTGTGTGTGATTTTAGTGTTGTGAGATGTCGATATTTAATGTAACGTTAGGTCGATACGCACAAATTTTAGAGTAGCGGTTAATGTAAACTTGAGGATATTTTAGGTCACGCTTAGACAATATTTCATTACCAATTAAGAGCATATTGATGTGAGATTTTAGAACGTTTTTTAAAATGAATTGTATGATTTTTTTGGTTAATAGGAAAAACAATTCATATAAAAAAATATTCTATTACTGACCATTTCAAATTAGTCTTAATAGTGTTTTTTTTTAATAAGTTTAGATTTTCATACATATCTAAGTGTGACTTTTAATATTTTTAAGTTAATGCCCTCAGTACCATGGTGTCAAACTAGAGTATTTATAGATAAAACTAATTATAAGTAACATGAGCTTCGCGGCAATTGTCGCTGAATATCCTGTATAAGGTTAATCTTCTTGATAATCTGTGGCTTGCATTTATGATTTCACTTATTAATTTGCTCTTTACTAATTTAGTGAAAGCAATCTTTGATGTTAAATATAATTGTGTTATAATAATAAATACGATGTTTTATAATTAATCACACATTTAATAATGATTTAAAATTTTGTTGACGTTATTTTTTTTCTATACTTAAGTTTACTTTTTATTTACATACATAAATTGTGATGAATATCACATTTGATAAAGTGTTCAAAATATATACATTTTTATTATTATATTAGTTGGTAATTCAGTCATGCGCGTTATTGTAATGTCCAATACCAAATTATTTTTTGCATTATGTATATATTGATTCAATTTTATTAAATCAAGATAAAAGCAACATCTAAATTAAAATCATTTATGGAAATAAATTAAATATGTTATGGCGAGTGGTTTGTTTATTTTCATTTTATAAAACTGTATACAGGACAGTACATAATGGCGTGCATGGCATCCATTAAAATGCCATAAACTAAATACTAGTTAATGCTAAAAAAACCATTTCACAATTATTAATGGAAACTCCCCATAGGCATCTAGTCATTGTTAATTTAAGTTAAATATGGTAGTATAAATCTGTGTATTGTAGTAAAAAAGATCTCGAAAAGCTAAATTTTGTAGAACAATATCAATTATTACGTGTGCCGCCAAATAAAATATAGTTAAATTTATTACCTAATAAAGTTCTGCCGCTTCCTCATATAGATGGTAGGTGGTACGGACTAAAAGTAGAAAACGTCATTTACTAATAACTTTTCTCTGACTACCTGATAGATAGATATTGTAGTTTTTGTGTGTCCACGAAACATATCTTTAATTTAGTAACATAACGATGTGCTATTTTTTAAATAACCTTTTTATTTTAACGTTATTTATAACGATATGGTTATTTATACCGATATCTTATGTATAATAATTATAACAATAGCATTGGGCTGCAAATACATTATGGTGCTTTCGTTTTGTTTTTGGACAGCCCTTCCGTATTTTACTGCTTTTGTGTGTCTAGACATAACATATACTCCACATTAACTTAAACCCACAAAATCATTCATTGAAATTTACCACATTAAAAAGCAACACTTGTTATAATATGCTATTGAAAAATATTACTTATTTTTATCACCCTTTTAATATAACGAACTCTTCTATACAATAGTGGTCAGCGTGTACACGGTAGACGACAGTGGCAGTGCCGGTTATGTTAGCATATAGTCGTTGAATTGTGGCCGCTCTGAAGTTAGCTGCAGATGGCTGCGCGTATTTCATTTTAGGACTTTTCCTTCCTTTATACTCTTTTCTTTCCCAGTGATAGAAAAGAGTGTAAAGTAAGTAAGACGGCCACGATACATTGGTCGTGCTTACATACACTAAAGAATAAAACAACCAAATAAATTTGCAATTATCAGTATTTATTTCGAGATCTTTTTTATTATTTTTGTAATACTAAGTCCTAAATAGTGAAAAAGACGTTACGTTACGGAACCAATCCTCGTTGTTTATTAGAAATTTTATTTACTCTGTCGTCAGTATGGTTAAAAAGGATTGAAGTTTTAATGTTATTTATTAATTTATTGTAATGTTAGCAATTATATATGTTTGTTACAAATATATTGTATACATTTAATCGTGTTTTCTTAGTAATATTTTTAAAAATATTTATCATTTATGCATATAGAGAAAGTTTATCATGTTAATCTTTATGAATTAAAAAAATAAAAAAATGTTTACTTTTTCAACCATTGTCCCAGACCTTTTAATGTCAACGTATATTGTAACGTATACCATTATATATTAATAAATTATATTGTTAGTTTATTTTTTTTCAGAAATATTTTTTATGTTTATTTTATGTCGTGTTTAAATTAATATCGTATTTTTTTTAAATATTGTATTTAGAATATTTTGTTATGCAATTTAATTATATTAATAACACCAAATAGTACCTTTTCATATTTATAATAAATAATTTATGCGAAATTGTAAGAAGTGTGTAGAGGTTTTGTTGAATAAATGTCCTGTTTAAATGAATTTAGTTTTTTAATGTCTCCTTATTGTTTTCTTTTTATATTATGTTTGCTAATATATAATACAAAATATTATGGACTGGTACTTTGAACAGATCGTTTATTATAGAGCTTCCTACTCGTCGTGCTGCAACTCTAGTTAGGGCGCCGATCTCTGTAATCTGCTTCCCGAAACATTGCTTAATTTGATTTCTCCGCAAGGTATACAAAAAATCTTTCCTGCTCCAGCGCTTCACGCTTTACAATAAAATATTATAATTTAGAGCTAAATAATTAAAGTTTACAATTAAAGTTAAAGTTATAATTAAAGTTTACACTTGAGCCCAGAAATAGAGTCAAATTGAACGACCCCTAATTTATTTTTGACTTTTACGTGCACCTTATAAAAGCTTGTTTTTAGTATTTTTTAAACTATAAATTTTTATTATTTTTTTTTGCATCTATTACTAACATATGAATATCTCATCTCATGAATATAAGTGTCTAAGTCTAAAAATGGTGTTTTTTTAAAAAAAACGGTAGGTTTTGCCCACGGTGCATGCGGGATAAAGCGTGAGCTATTTATTGATATGTTTTAAATGTTAAACAAACTAAATTATTTATTAGACAACGCCAGATATTTTCGTTGTTAATGCTATATATATTTTAAGAGCTCTCAAAGTATTATATGGGGAATGTGTTGTGTCACCATTACGTTCATAACATTTCACACTAACAATACAGGTCGTAAACTTGCATTTAATGACAGCAGCCGACATCTTGACCATAGTGGCTAACCTTGCGAAAATACCTCTTGTAGCTTGAGATGCCTCGTTGTATAATAATAATGGAAACTAGGTATTACTATGAAGTAAGAAATGATAAGAAAATATATTGCTTAACATTTATTTATTTTTGATTATTTAAAAAAAAATTACAGTTACAAATCTAAAAAAAATATATTGAATACAACTAATAATACAACGTAATTGAAATTGATAACCGAATTTATGGCGTAGGCTTTATTTGTTTAAATAATATTTTAATACAAAATATACACGATTAATCCGGTTAATTTAGTTTAATTTATAATAAGTAAAATATCACAAAAATCTAATATTTTAATAACGTATTTATTTAAATATTTTTTTGCTATACTTACTAATATTGTCAAAATTTGTCTTTCACAAAATAACAATTATAAAATAAATGACATAAAAATGTTATAACGTAACATATATAAAACAAAAAAAACATAATGTCTTCTTATAACAGAATGATTGTTTATTGAGAGGGAATCTGTTAAAGCGTGTTCAAGTTATAATATCTCGAGCATTAATTTCACGATCTATCATCAAGGGTTAATGGCGAGGAATGGCGGGAACCTGTTGCGTCATTCGCGTTGCTTTGTCGTAGCTTCAGTTTCAGCTTTCAGTCAGTTTGTTGTTCGTATCCCACGAAACAGCACGCTCCTTTCCTATGTGAAAATACGAACGCGGTATCATAACTTCTTATTTAAATTTAAATAAGGATTAATTATTTATTATTATTAAATTTAAATTTTAGTTAATATACTATAACGTAAAATATCTTTAAATTATTAAGTAAAAAATAATTGAAAGATGTATTTAATAAAATTATCACGTCTTTTTGTAATAGCACAAGTGTTATCAGTCTGTCTGTCTGCTCGTACTGTATATAAGATAGGTGTTTTAATGGCTTCGAGGCTGGACTCTCCTTTTGATTTGGAAAGATGCGGCCCTGCCGTGGATTTGGCGCTTGATAAAGTAAATGAGAAATTTCTCGCCCATCATAATGTTGAACTGCAAAAAGTTCAAGGAAGGTAGGTTTTATGTAACGTATTAAATAATTTTAAATTTGTTATTCTACTACATGTATTATTTGATTGCTTTATACAATATATTTAAAAATTCTATCAACTGGGAGAAGTTACTGTGATATAATTTGTTTTTTCGCTTTGTTTCAATATCTGGTCTACGTGATACGAAAAATATTAGAAACATATTGTTTTGAATAGAAAATGTTTAAATAGAAAATACCTATATGTACAAAAATCTATATCCATATTCATAATTACACGTCCATATTTATAACAATATAAATATGTATTCTTAACAAACTTTTGTATAAATATTTGCTTTTCTTCATATAACTTCTTTTTAAATAAATATAACTTTAGTATGATTCAAGAAACTCCTTCCTGTGAAATCTGAATCTAATTAAGACGACATCAGATAACCAGTCGCTCGTTTGAAAATTAAAGTTTATAAGAAAATGTTAAAAGTAAGCTCTTGGCTTGATGTAGAACACGATAACCATCATTTTACAGAAATCGAAGGAATCACTAATCATTTATTTAATTGATTCTTTTAATTGATTGACACTTTCCGATAAATTTGAGGCATTGCGTGTTGAGTGATTTCCTCGGATGGGGATAGAACCCACAATCCATCGCGTTTACAGTCGAACACTGGAGCCCCTGAGTACACAAATATATTTTCTAATGACCACCTTCTAAATTTCTAAATTAACAGTTTACGAATATAAAGTATGAAGTATAAGTTTAGAAAATACCTACCGTTTCCCGCACACGGCAGGGACCTTGGGACCTAGTGTTAAAACACTCCGTTCCCCACCTTACGCTGAATTTGAGACATTACGTGTCGAGTGGCGGAACTTAACGCCGCGCTTTGCCTTGTAACCACAGCGAAGTGAAAGTGAAATGAACTGAATGAACGAAATTAACTTTAAATATTTAATTTGAAAATATTAAATATTTCATTTCCTTTTCTTATTTTATAATTTTTTACTTACTTACTTAGCTTCACGCTATATCCCTAGCGGGGTAGGCAGGAGGAGAACGGAGCGCCAAACGCTACGGTCTCGGCATACCTCTTTCGCCTCGTCCACTGTCATCAACCTCTTCATACATGCCCTCCGGGGGGTCCTCATGCTTTTTACGTGATTTTATAATTTTTTGAGTCATTAATTTTTTTAATATAAAAAAGGCAGATCTTAATTTTTTTATGCACAGTTATGCATGACTTTAATATTAGATAGATTTACAATATTATCTATTTAACAAAGTCACTTGTTCCGTAAGTACTTATTAGTTCTATAACAATCGCCTGCACTACCATATTGGCGTCATAATAGGTACATATCAAATTCATTTAACATTGTATAGGTCAAGGCTAATATTTATTTTGCTCTATCGTAAGACTCCTTTTCTATGTGAAAAGCTATATAAAATGCGATATTTTCCTTATTAAAGTGAAAACGGTATCTTATAAAAGCTTCGAAGTTCATGACAGCTATAAAATGTTTAGCGTATATTGTCACTAAAATATAACGTCGTAGATACATAATATATATTTTATAATTTTAATTAAAGATAAATCCGTCTGTTTTTTTAAATACCTATATATTATTATATATCTTTTATAATATAGCGTAAGTAATTTTAAAACGTTTTTTTCTCTTTCTATGCATTTTTTAAATTTAAATAACATTAAAAACTTATAAAAATATATTTTTATAAGTTGCGTTGTATTGGTTTATAGTATAACATACCTCACATATTTTATTTCCATAAATCTTTTATCATACAAATTGTTATTCAAAATTTAGATTTTATTATTTATAAGCATGTCCTAAATGTTTTTATGAAATCAATTTTATTCATCCAGTTACCCAACGTGCTCTGGAGCGCTGGCCCCGGGACTAGCCGCGGATATGCACTTTAAAGATGACGTTATAGCATTTGTAGGACCGGCCTGTGCTTTCGCCTTAGAACCTGTGGCGAGATTAGCAGCATACTGGAATACGCCTATCATCACTGGAATGGGAGATCAGGTAAGTTACGACGAGAACTAAGTAGTTCAGTACAATTTACAAAAATGCCCCGAATGCCGATTTTGGTTTTTTTTTAAATATTTTCTTTTCCTTTGAACAAAACATAAAAATTCAGAAAGTCTAACAAAAAAAAGTATGCATAGATTGTAGCGTTTGGTGCTCAATTGAAATATTAATATATTGATGTAAAGAACACGATCGGTTTTATATTGTTTTTGTTTTTAAAGCATCAGAATTTTCGTTAACCAGTAATAATTCAGTAGTGGTTGTGTGATTTTGTTTCAATTGCTTGTAGTAACCCACAGCCTGTGAGCAAGCCGAGTCTTGCATTTGTGTAAGTGATTACTAAAAAATTAGAGCCAGAAAATAAGATTCTAATAATAAATTATATTGTAACACATCTGTTAAAACAATTAAAACATAAAAATATATTATTGTTTTCGAGAATTTTAAGGTGTCATTTGCGTTAATGTTCTAACTCCATTTCTATGTCATAGAATCATGAAAAACAGGGATGTATCCACGATTTTAATTTGTTTTGACACCTTGGTCACATATATATCGACGGGTCCAAAGAACAAAATCGTATATGAAAAATGATGATTAATTATCAACTATTGAACAGCTATTAAACATTTTTTTTGCAATTATTTTGTATTTGCGTTAATAGTTGATGATTACATTCACACAGAATTTCAAAATCTCATACTGAAAGTCGATCATTTTTCATATACGATTTTCTTCTTTGGACCCGTTGATATATATTACCATCCCTGTACTGTGGAAGTGATGTGAGCCCTGTCGTGGCGCAGTGGCACAAGCGTGTGACTGTAACCGACAGATTGTGGGTTCGATCCCCACTCAAGGAAATGGTATATTTAATATTTTCAATTTAAATATTAAATATTTTCATCACTTCGCTCTGGTACAAGGCAAAACGCGGCGTTAAGTATCGCCATTTAACACGCAATGCTTTAAATTCGGCGGAAAGTGGGGAACGGAGTGTCTTAACACTAGGTTCCTAAGTTCCCTCTGCCTACCCTGACATGTGCGGGATACCGCGTGAAGCTGAGTGGGACAGTGACTACTTTGAGTATCAACTCTATCTTTCAGGCTTAACAAATCGAGCATAAAAAAGCGTGTTAAAAATATAAGCCGATTTATGGCAAGCGAGGGATGTGTCACGCTATTGAATTGAAGATTTACGTAATAACATATTACATAGTCCTACTGAGATTAAAAATGCAATGTTTTGTCCACCATAACTGCCTAAGTTGAAAAATTATCACAAACGAAATAAAATTATAATTTAAATCAAAACCTATCTCAGATAATAAAAAAATACTGATAAAATTTTAATACATGAAATTTTAAAGTTGAAATTTTATACAATCTACAATCGGTTATAGTTTGATGAGGGCTGCACTAAGTTAAGAACTCTATTAAAACTGCAGGACACAAGAGATATAACTTATTACTAAGCAAAAGTCGAACTCGTCGTGTTTTAATCTAAGAATTTAAGTTTTAATACTTTTCAAAATTATTTAGTATCCGATAGCGAGCGTCAGTCGTATTCGTCATAAAATTTATGAGGTAGTAAATAACTAAAACGGTAAAACAAATCGTCAGTGTAAATGTGAACTTGGATGACACGCCTCTTCTTATTGAAACACTATGACCTCTAGAGTTAAACAAAAAAGGAGATTTGATTCGAACTTAAAACACAAGTATATGTAATAGATCTAATATTAAAAATATTAAGCTCATCGTATTTTGTATCTCTTTTTTATATTTCACTACGACCATACGTGCCTAAGTATTTGTTTATATATGTATATGGTCAAAGCCACAAAACCTACACTTAACAGGTAACGTCTCGACAGTTGGATTGATTGTGGGAAACAGAGTGTTGTAACACTAAATTTTCTTTGATGCTTCGCAAAATCAAATCGTGATGTCTCTTCTTTATGAAGTTAAATAATTATTAGAGATTTTGTGTAAGATTTTCATTTATTTTATATCTTATTTACTTAAATTTCATTAAGTTTGTACTTACTCTAAGTCGACGGGCTTAATGAAGTCTTTGTGAAACGGTCCCTGTAGTTTTAGTGTAGATAAGCGATCTCCGACCTTTCCCTAATTACTTAACTACAATCTTTAAAGGCAAAGTAACGAGATCCACGAGAATATTTTAAATTTATTCACTTTTATGTGATTCTTTAAAAATTTTCAAAGAATAAATAGTATTTTTACTATGTTTTTAAAGTGTTATTTATTCCACACTTAGGACAGAAAATACTAAACTTAAATTTAAAAAGCGTATAAAAATTTTGAACGAAGCAGGTTTTGAACCCGCGCCTGTGGAATACCGTTCCAGCGCTCTGACCAACTAAGCCATTCATTCTCACCGAGCTCCGTCGAAATTTTTATACGCTTGTTGCAACTTATTTATGTTGTTAGCATCTCTGTAGGGAGATTTTTACAAATTTCCGCTACCCAAAGACAACTCGTAAGAATTATCGTTTGGCAAGAGAGAATACTATTTATTTTAATATTTTTACTATGTTTTTAAAGTGTTATTCCACACTTAGGACAGAAAATTTAAGTTTAGAATAAATAGTAGTTCACAAGAGTTGTTCATTAGAGATATAAGATACGTTAAGTGATTTGTGGGATATTTTATACTTTACTTTTCTTGTAAGTGAAATAAACGTCAACTCGAGGATTATAATTTTAGTAACAGAAATTACCTTTTCTAATATATGTTTAAATTATAAAAAGAATTCTCGGATGGACGTAGTGTATGTTGTATTTTCTGTTGGGAAAAATCTTGACGTGCAGTTTTCTTTTTAGAGCTTTCATATTTTTATACTAGTCCAGTGATTCTACTTAAAAAAATGTCCTACAAATTAATAGCCTCTTAAATTACGTTATGTCATACGCAATTTTCTTATGATGTACATATTTATGAACACGTGTTACACAAACACAACAGGAAAAGAAATTTTCAAAGCTCCTATTTGAAAGCAAATATGTCCTATATTGTCTTTGTAACGTACACAAGAGAAACGTTTTCTCTAGCGAACACTCATTACAGGCTCGATTTACCTTGTCCCGGTGGTCAAGGGTACAAACAAATCAGTGAAAGAGCTATCGTGGAATCCACGAACTTGGCATTGAGGCCGCAATCAAATTGAATTGAAGTGTAATGGCTTGTGAACACTGAACACTCACTTTGTAAAGTCAACCGTTAGATATCTCTTTGTTTAAGAACATTTCAGATTTTTTATTTACTCAGACAGTTACACGCTGTATCCCGCACATAGCAGGGTACAACCTAGTATAAACATACTCCGTTCCGTTCGCCACTTTCCGCCGAATATTAGTTTAAATTTGAGTTTGAATTTGAATAAAAATATCTATTCAGGAAAAATTGGAGGAATTACAAAATAAAAACCCAAATAAGACTGTTTAAATAAAAATTGGGCCTTGTGTTGGCGTAGCGGCACAAGCGTGTGACTGTAAACAGCAGGTTGTAGGTTCAATCCCCATTCGAAAAAGCGAAATCTTTAAATTTTCAAATTAAATATTTAGTATTTTCATTTCTTTCATTTAATATTTTCATTTCTTTGTTTCAATACTTACTTACTTACTTAGCTTCATGCTGTATCTCGCACGAGGCAGGGTAGGCAGAGGGAACCCGGGAACCTAGTGTTAAGACACTCCGTTCCACTTCAGTTCGCCACTTTCCGCCGAATTTGAGGCATTGCGTGTTGAGTCTTTGTTTCAATATTTAATATTTTCATTTCTTTGTTCCAATATTTAATATTTTCATTCGCTATGGTAACAAGGCAAAGAGCGGCGTTGAGTTCCGCCAATCAATGCCATTTCGCCATGCAATGCCTCAAATATGGCGGAAGGTGGGGAACAGAAGCGTCTTACACATTAAGACGGAGACCGATTAACGGAGGGTCTTTTATTGGGAATCGCGTGTCAGACACTGCCTTTGGCTGGATACAGCTTAGAGCTGAATAAATAATAAATAATGTTTTTGATCGATCTTTAAAAGAATATCCTTCGTATATGAGCTGATGTGAACTTTGTTAAGGTAGTTATTATCTATATCTTTATCAACGATGATATATGCCTGCCCATGAAAGGATGAAATCTGAGTTAAAACCAAAAAAAGAATTCTACAAAACATATTATGATAGTAAAGTAAGTTAGTCTATTCTTGGACACCCTTGATTGTATTATATGATAAAGAAAAAAAGTAATATTATGGGTAAATTTTGATGAATAAGATAAAAAGTTCTACTTCTACATTGAAAATTACAACAATAACAAAGATTTACTATGTTTCGTTTTCCTGGTTGAGATTAAATGTTTGCCGTGCTTGTGTACTATAATAATAGGAAATTTTACTTTATGTACACGTGGTACTTCAAGAGTTCCAAACGATACACGTGTAGGTACTAATAGAACTGATACATAAAGAGAAAAACTATATTTATTTATTTTGACACAATTTTAATTTTATCGTGTTCATTATTTTTATTTTGCATCACTAATTACATTAGTACCTAAATTAGTACCTCAATTGGTTTTAGCACATATATCATTATAATCAGAATCAATATTATGTATTTGTTATTTTGTTATAAATTTACTACTGCTTCTACTATAATTAATACACATTTTACAAAAAAAGGTAGGTAACGTTTAAACGTTTCTTTGAGAAATATTTAATTTTTTAGTGTTAATAATGATGATTCATTTTCTTAGTTTTTCGTATAAAAGGGAATAATAAAAAAAATAAAGAAATGATAAGCAATTTCATCACTATTTTACACAATAGTGTGTGACAAATATAATAACACTTGACTATTGAAGAAATATGACCATCGGGAAAAGCTTGTCCTATTGGAAAAATTCGTTACTACACAGTTTGACCACCAGGACGCATACGAAGAACATATAATTTCTACTATTGAGAATGCCTGCTAATGTAAATTTAATTACTGTTTACGCGACTAATTAAATATAAAGAAAATACTACTTAAATATTTTAAAATTATAAAATTACTGAATATATGATATAATCGTCATAAATTTTAGCCTCCTTCAGAAGGGGAATTAGCGGCTCCGGCGAGTGTCGTTAGTCGCATGCACAGACTGAGAAACTTGCGTAAGGGAACTAGGGTAAGTTAAATAAATAAGTATGTTTTATCTAAGTTCTATGTAGATGAAATATCTTGACATTTTATTAAATTTTACAATCGTAATTTGTATGGTTTTTGTTTGTGATTTTATTTTATGAGTGTCAAGTCACTAGCATAATTGTTCGATCTGCTATATATAATATATATTTATATATCGTTCTTTTCTAGCCTCAAACACTCTTTAATGACAAGGGCAAGTATCCAACGCTGACCCGCATGTCATACTGTCAGTGTCGCTTGCCACGCGTGTTCACCAGCGTTTTTGAGCGGTTTGGATGGGCTCATGTCGCTCTGCTATTGGATAAGTCAGATTTGTTTTCACTGACTGTTGGTAAGTTTAGATATTTAAGATATATATAATAATATTAATGTAAAGTATTATTTTATTTTTCGTGTATAA
The DNA here is from genome assembly GCA_019049475.1 of Eueides isabella. Lineage (NCBI taxonomy): Eukaryota > Metazoa > Arthropoda > Insecta > Lepidoptera > Nymphalidae > Eueides > Eueides isabella. Next base: position 4,791,467 of record CM032398.1, on the reverse strand, counting down.
ATTGACGTGGCGCAGTGACTCTGTTTGATTGTAAATAAGACGGTTATGAATGTTATTTTTTGCTTTTAGTTTCTATTTCTCTCTATCTCTCTGGTAATAAGACAACTATTAATATAACAATTAACATGTAATTTTCTACATTTGAGCGGAAAGTAGCACACAGAGTGTCACATGTTACATGCAGGGTATCGTGCGTAATTAAAAAGAAAAAAAAGTGTATTTTTGTTGCGTACTGCGCATAGAAATGTGAAATTTGTCATATCGGTTCCTTGACTTTTGACTGTAATGGAATTTTGCATTTTGTAGGCCGTTCATTAAATATTCAAAAGCAGATTCCAATTAAAATCTTATGAACCTTTATATCTGAAGCTGATTATCTGAACTTTATTTACATTCCTGTACAACGGTACATTATATTTTCATAAGTTTTGTAATAAATTTCGAACTTACGTTGAAGTAATACTTGAACACGAATTTGTTTCGAGTCATCTTAATACTTTGTAGAGTTATAAGGAAACTCTTAAAAGATAATGGGGTCGGTGTAACCAAGTAATAATGGAAATTAGTAAACTGTATCACGATTGTTATGGGTTCTATGACCATTTGAGGGAATGAACTATTTTTTCCACTCTAGTAAGAAAGTGTGTGGGGTTGAATTGCGATTGTTAACAAGAGTTGTAACTTATTCAGGCCGAACATAGAAAGTGGAGTGTTTTGACTATATTCTTAGTGCATGCGCTTATATGCGACGTTATGCGTGCGACGTGATGACGTACATGAAACTGAAAAAAATATCAATATAATATTTTGCTATTTTCTTCGCGATAATATTGTTTAAATTGGATTTAAATATGAGTTGTAATAACAGTACCCGGATGCCCAAGCTTTAGTCGGAGTGTTTTTGATAAATCAACATCAACATGTGCACTCGAATCAAGATTTTCAGAATCTGTGATCGCTCGATTTCCTAGTCAATAGCAACGAAATTTAAATTCTTATTCTAATGATATTTTATATAATTTATTTATTTGCCTTATGAAAACGACATGTTCTGAAAAGGTTCATGTACTAGACTAATCTAGCTAGCTAGCCACCCTATAAACTTAATTTTATGATAGTTAGAGGCGTATCTAAGATTCAGAAGCATTTCTCATTTCAAAATATTAGATTTGTAAGCACTGACATAACAGTTATGAGAAATTAAAATTATAGTATGAAACAAAAACAATTTATTTTACAAATTGAATAGGTAAATCTTTGGAATGGGGCTTAAGAAAGGAAGGAGTGCTCAAGGCAGTGAGAGAATTGGATGGAAACGAAAGGGAATCTTGCGAAGCTCTGTTAAAGGACGTCAGTATGTACGCAAGAGGTAAGTTGTTCCTAAATTGTTGTTTGAATTGAGATTACTTTAATTCACGAATTAGTTGAAGTTAATATTTTAAGAACATAGTCTGAAAATATCAATTTACCTAAACATCCGCAGTTTATTACAGCGAGTCCTGTGTTGAGCAGGGGGACGACCATGTGATTGATAGACGTGACGGGTTGTGGGTTCGATCCCCACTTGAAATTATAAAAAGTTTTAATTTCTTCGCTCTGGTAACAAGGCAAAGAGCTGTGTTGAGTGTCACCACTCAACACACAATACCTTAAATTCGACGGTAAATGGGTGAGCAATGCGTCAACACCAGGGGCCCCTCTGTCTACCCTGCCATGTGCGAGATACAGCTTAAAGCTAAGAAAAAAATACTTACAAATAATAATAAAATTTAAATCATATTACAATTAAATTATATAATAACGTTAAATGTGTAACAACCGTTAATCTGTAAATATTCTGCAATCAAACTTTATGATAATTTGATAATAACAAACAAGCCAAGTAAAGATATTGTTTACATGGGCTTAGTTTCAGCTCAGCTAGTAGCTAGCAAGTTTGCGGTGCCAAAACCAAAACAATCTTCTTTGATTAAAATAAACTATTTAGAACGCTTAAGCTTAGTTTACATTTTAAAGTATTTATTTATTTATCTATTTATTTTTTAAGGGAAACAAACAGTACATTACAAATAATTAACTAATAACACACTTAAATTAAAACAGAAACCAATAAAGTTTCCACAGCTTAATATATAGATAAGTATCATATCAACTAAATAATATATTTATATATGTTATTTAGTTGATATAATATGATAAGGACATGTATATTATATAATAGGTTTATGGAAAAACATATATGTATTCCATGTGCATATAAGCGAAATATTTTTTTGGGATTATTTTTTTTTTTTCTTTCTAATTACACTGTTAAATTGTTATTAATATTAACATTCTATTTTGCAATTGTAATTTCATAATCTGTAACGATTACATTCCTGTAATAGGATTGTTGAAAAAACATTATCTATTAAATTTATTAACTCACTTACTCAGCTTCACGCTGTATCCCGGACATGGCAGGGTAGGCAGTTGGAACTTGGGAACGTAGTGTTTAGACACTCCGTTCCACTCCCGTTCCCCACTATCCGCCGAATTTCAGGCATTGTGTGTTGAATGGCGCAACTCAACGCCGCTTTTTGCCTTGTACTAGAGCGAAGAAAGGAAAACATTAAATATTTAAATTGAAAATATTAAATATTTCATTTCCTTGACTGGGGATCGAACCCACAACCTGTCAGTTACAGTCACACGCTTGTGCCGCTGCGACAACAGGCCATTTAATTTATTTCTTATATATAATTTAAATACGCTGAATTTATTGTGATTACCGATTATATTGATCATTTAATTTTTTTATAAGAAAACCACAAAACTTACGTACTATTAAGTATATTAATTTAAGAGCAGACATCTAAAGAAATTTCCGTCGTTTACGACAAAATAATTCGTATCGTATTACTTCTTTTTTGCCACATTTAAAGCATACACTATAGAGTACGCTAGTAGGTAAGAGGGCTTACGTCCCAGAAATCCAGAGGCTTTCAAGCAAAGTTCAAAGTCAGTGCGTTCAGTGATTCGTGTCTAATTTAGAAACGTGTCGATATGTCCGATGTTAATAGCTTCTACATTTTGTTTTCTTTTATATATCATATGTATCATGTTTAGTTTTTAAAAATGATTGATTCTTTTTAAAATACCTTAGTTTCATTAAATAACTTGTTTCTTAGATTTTTACGATTAGGTATTAGACATTTCAGTTTACCCGTGACCGCAGAATCGTCGGCTTTCTCAAAAATTTTAATCCTAAATATATGCGATTAATTCGTTAAAATACTTTAGTGTCTTAAATTATACATTCGCCACACTTCGAATTATGCGGCCTCTTGAATTAGCAGTCCTATATATAATGTCTATTCAACAGCCAGTCATCGCTTTCGGTAGTAACTCTTTTCTGCCTGTTCTTGCACTGTTTTAAGGGAGCCGGTCTCTTAACCGACAACGATGGACCAATTTATTGATCATTACAATTTATTTTTACTGATCACTCTCTATACATACATAGACGATATAATTAAAAATATGTTATGAAAGAATAAAATGTTTGTCTGGCTAATAATATTTAAATACAGTTTTCTCTATTGTATTTTGCCAACCTTCCCACACAATTTAGTATTTTATTGAAATCGATTAAATTTAAAATATAATACTTATTTTTTTTTCATTTATTTTAAAAGTGCTGTTCTGAGAGCAAGAAAGCCTTTAAAGTTATCATGATAATTGAGATTAGTAAATAAAATTGTGTAATTCAAGCGGGCGAAGTCGCGGGCAGGTCGCTTAAGTTAATTATATTCCATTTATTATAGTTTGCAAAGCTATTTTTAGTAGGACTAATTGTTTGTATTGTTGTCTTATAAGCTTAGCATAATTGTCTTAAATTACGAATGGATCGACAAAAATAACTATTGATATATTTTTATAAGATGTTAGAATTTACATTTAATTATAGTAAAATCTTGAAATATATCATTTAAAATACATCTATCTTAAATAATATTTAATTAAATATATAATTATTATAAGAAATTATTAGAAACATAAACTATGTATTTATAAAATTCGTATATTCGTTTTTCTCATGATTATTATTGGATAATTATCATATTTTGACTTGGTGTCATGGACGTTGAGCCAGACTAGTAAAAAAGTTACTATTTAATGCCAACGCTAATGAGAATAACGCCTTTCAAAATAAAAATAGCTTTTTTTTAAACTCGGCTTACAAATGACGGAGAAATCGACTCATATATAAAAAATATTGTCGTTTAGTTTAGATCTTTTTTCGAAATCAATTAATATTATTGAACTATACGTACTTAAAGTGCACCTTAAACAATAAATAAGATATAAATATATTTATTTTAGTTGTTATATTGAGTGTACGAGGATCTCTGGTTCGTGAATTTCTACTTGCGGCTCATTCTTTGGGCATGACTCGAGGAGATTGGGCTTTTCTCGATGTGGAAATATTTCAGGTGAGCTAACAAATAATTGAATTTAAATAACACTTCCTTTATTTAGAAATGCGCCCTTAATTATAATATATAATATAATATTATATTATATATATAATATTATATCATATATATTGAGGCCTGTCGTGGCGCAGCGGCACAAACGTGTGATTGTAACCGACAGGTTCTGGGTTCGATCCCCAGTCGAGGAAATGAAATATTTAATATTTTCAATTTAAATATTTAATGTTTCATTCCTTCGCTCCGGTAATAAGGCAAAGCACGGCGTTGAGTTCCGCCACTCAACACACAATGCCTCAAATTTGGCGGAAAGTGGGGAACGGAAGTGGAACGGAGTGTCTTGACACTAGGTTCCCGGGTTCCCTCTGCCTACCCTGCCTCGCGCGGGATACAGCGTGAAGCTAAAAAAAAAACAAAATATATATAAATGGTAGCTGTAATAATTAGAAAATTATTATTTCACATTCTAGTCGGTAATTTATTATAAGCGAATAAAAATTACTCATACTTTGATAATCGTGATGCTATTTATTATATGTGATTCAAACGTTTACTTTTCAAGGAGGTACATCTATTGGTGTTAATTTATTATTTCATTTTACAAAGACGTAAATATTGTCAATTTTAAAATTTTACGTACGTTACTTGTTTAATAAAGAAATACCTTATTATTTTGGTTATTTTGTAGGGAGGTTACTGGGGAGAAACAGGATGGGCGGCAGGAGACGAACGCGATGCTGCAGCTCGTGTCGCTTATGAAGCGTTATTACGTGTATCTCTTAAATTGCCCACGGGTGATCGCTTCGATGAATTCGCAGATACAGTACGGGCACGAGCGAAAAATCATTATAATTATACATTTTCTGACGGTGAAGAGGTTTGTTGACAAAATTTGGAATTATTTCACATATTCAAAAATGTTTTCCTCTTGTATAATAAAAATATTAAAGCAGTAATGTCTATAAAATTTATTTAAGAATATAATATAGTTCTTTATTGATTTAATTTTAGCTTTTCATTGTTAACCGCAAGATATGTAGAAATCGAACCCAGAACCGTTTACAGTTACTGGTTCGTGCCATTCCGCCGCGGCGGTTTCTGGTGCTACCAGAGAGATTATCATTTGAAAACCACAATCTCGCTGTCTAATTTGTCTCTGAAAAGTCAGAAAAAATATATCTTATTAAGATATGTATTTTCTGACTTTTCCGAGATTGATCAACGACGTATTTAAATTACACTTATGTAAATAAATAATTTCTATTTGGAGGTCTAAGGTACCATCGTGTGATTGTAAACGCGACAGGTTGCAGGTTCGATCCCAAATCAAAGAAATGAAATTATTTAATATATTTTTATTTCTTTGCTTTGATACAAGACAAAGCGTAGCGTTGAATTCCGTTATTCAACGCACTAGGTTCCCAAGTTCCCAGGTCTGCCCACTTCGCCATGTGCGGGATACAACGTAAAGCTGTATAAACATTCTCCTAATACAAGACAATATGCTATATTAAGATACCGAATCGTTTAATCCGTCGTATTGTCAGCAGGTGAACTTCTTTATAGGCGCGTTTTATGATGGCGTTTACTTGTTGGGAATGGCGTTAAATGAAACATTGACCGAGGGCGGCGACGTCAGGGACGGCACGAACATCACCCGACGCATGTGGGGGAGGGATTTCCATGGTAAATATTGTCATTGTAAAAAAATTGGGCAATTGACGTAATACATTAGAAAAACAAGAGAATTACCAAATTTTTATTTACAGCTTGTTTTATTAATATATATACATGTGTGTGTGTGTGTGTGTGTGTGTGTGTGTGTGTGTGTGTGTGTGTGTGTGTGTGTGTGTGTGTGTGTGTGTGTACAAACGTTGGTTAGTATCGTAAAGCAATGAAAACACTTTTTATCACTTCTCTATACATAATTGATGAATGTACTAAGTTGAAAGAAACGTTTATAACGAAAACTTTAACGAAAGTAGGTATATTTATTAAATAAATTGCATTTGTCAGGTATAACAGGTCACGTGCGCATCGACTCCGTGGGAGACAGAGATGCCGACTACGCGATTTTAGACCTCGATCCTGTTACCGGAAAGTTTGAAGTGAGTTCAAATATTAAAATACTTGTATGATAATCAAATGACAACATAATAATAAGAGGAGCTGACCTAAATACATATAATTTCAGTAGATGTGTAAATATTATTACGCTTGCATAATTTCGTACAAATGTTCCCATTTTAATATTGAGCTATTTTATTTCATGCGAAAATGTCAATTTCACGAATAAAATATAAAATTATATATATTGTATTTTATTATATTGAATTTTTTTTCTAACATTGGTTATAAACATAAACAAAAATAGATAATAAGTATATTATATACTATAATGTTTTAAGCAACATTAGAAAAAGCATTCAATATAAATACTATTTCGTGCCATTTTATTATTCAGTAATCATATAATTTCGAAATGTTTACATGAAATAGTACATCCAAAAATGCACGAATATAGGTCGTAGCTTTCTACCACGGCTTAAACAGCAGCTACAAGCCCGTGGCCGGCAAGGCCATCCACTGGCCCGGCGGCCGGCGCGGCCCGCCGCCCGACCGACCGCGCTGCGGCTTTCTGGGCACCGACCCTATGTGTCAAGGAGGTAATGCTCAATTGTTTTAAGCTTCTGATTCTTCGATAGTTAGTATTTTTTCACTAATATTGTTGTTAGAGTGAAAATCTTGTAGGTACTGAGTAATGACTCAACTCTTAAGTGTTGAAAATATGTATGTGAATGTGGAATACCAAGTAAGTTTTTCACTTTAAGTATTTCAAAAATATTTATTAGATAAATCTTTGGGAGGACAACATAAATAAGTTGTAACAAGCGTATAAACGACGACAACGTAGCTTGATGAGAACGTATGGCTTAAAATTAGAAGGCTAGAAGGGTTCAAATCCCATTAAGCTTTTATAAATTTTCTAAAATGTTATCTAATACCTTATTTACCCCCATGTATCTACTACACCGTGAATAACACGTATGGACGATATGTTTGTTTTACATTAAAAATAAGTATAAAAAAAGTATCTAGTGATTTAAAATTTAGGTTTCAAGTAACGTAAAAGAAATAGTAACATCGTATCATTTAAACGAATAAAAATACATTACAGTACAAGTAAGTTGCTTAGCGAATTGTGACTGGACTACGACTATGTAAAGTTAAATGCTAGAGTAAAAGCTCAAATTTTCATTCAAGATATTGAGAAATTAAGCTTTATGTTAAGCTTAATTTCACAATATTTTATAAAATAAATTCCTTAATAAAAATTATAAAATGAGTAAATTTTAAAGCTTGAAATTTTAATGAATACATCAACATAAAATTATAATAAAGAAAATGTAAGAGACTTTTATAATAACAAAGTCCGTCGTGGCGCAGGGGCACAATCATGTGACTTTAACGCGACAGGTCTAGGGTTCGCTTCCTACTTGATAAAATGAAATATTTAATATTTACAATATATGTATCAAATGTTTTCATTTCTTTACGCTTGTAACAAGACAAAACACGGAGTTGAGTTAAGCCACTCATCACAAAATGCCTTAGACAGAGAGACCTTAGAGAATGAGACAAAATATTTTTCATAGACTCGTTAACGTCAAGTTTCGTGAATTTATTCTCTGAGATATAAAAGAAGCGATATAGAGTATTTTAGACACAAATTGTAATTTATTATCCATCCATTTTCACGCTGCTCAGAGGCCCAGGCAGTGTTGATATATTGCTTTATTGGCCTGGCTGTATTCTTGACATTCGCTTTTACTGCAGGTTGCGTGGCTTACAAGTAAGTATTCAAAATGTCAAAATATCTATTTAACTTTAATAGAAAAATAAATAATTATGTCTGTGTTAAGTATTATATTGGAATTTGTATAATCCATCCTAGATAAATTATAAATAATTATTATAATATGCAGAGTTTTCAATTGGAATTAAGGACAGTTCGGTATTTAATTACTTTCTGATACTTTATCATGATTAGGTGTTAATGTTATGAAATAAAAGCCGATCAAGTGCGAGTCCCATTAATGTACGGAAAGTTTCGTACCAAGTTCTGGATTGTAAGTCAGCGGATAGTACTATTTATTTATAAACGTGCACAAACTTAAATTTGTGGCCGTATGCATTTGTTTTGTATGCTCTAATTACAACTTAAAATAGAATATTTCCTTTATTTATCTAGAAATAAGTTTTTACTTCATTTCGAACTTTACGAAATTAATATGTCATGACATTAGGCCCATACCACGACTCTCATACAAAATATATGTTTAACTGAGAAGCTTTATTAATTGATTTTTAGCTTTATTAATTGATTTTTAATATTATTACCTGAATATTTGATATTTGTTTGAGATTGATACCTGCACACTATCTTGATATAAATGATCTTGACGGTCATTTAATAAAATGATCCTTTTAATTTTTAATTCGTCCTTTTGAGATACGGAATCTTAAAAAAGTAAATATAGTTACATTTGGAGGTACAAGCACATGTGTAAAATAAAATTGACTTAATGCTATCCTTTGTGTATTTTGATATTTACAAGGAAATATATGTAGACAATATATGAAAGCTTTTGGGTGGATGTTATTTGATCACGTCGTTTATGCCGCTACTCGTATGAGCAATTACTAAGTCGAATACACATTGGTAGCTCTATAAGGATTTTTGCTATAACTGTATGTTTTCTTATCGTACTATTCAAGTGAAAGGTAAAATTATCCTGATGATACCTATCCTATATAAAATCTAATCAATGTCCCGGATTATTTTTTGGATCTTAGAATATTAAGTAATATATAAATGAAATATACTATTTGGTTTGTTCAAATTATTTCGATATTCTAGTCGATTCGTAATTGGAGGAATGATATAATAAATATTTTATTTCCTCGCTCTGGTAAGGAGACAAAGCCCAGCATTACGTTCCTTCAGGTACACGCCATGTGTCAAGAATTTGTCGACAAGTAGGGAAAGGTGGTCAACGAAGTGTCTTAATATAGGTGAAACTAAAAACTAAAAAAACTGTACATTAAAAACCTAAGCTTGAATTATTTCAAATCCAATCTATTGTATAAATTGTTTATTATTTTACTAGGCAAGTGCGTATAGACGCAGAATTGAACAACACGGCGTGGCGGGTTCGCCCCGAAGAAGTTTTGGTAGAGGTTGGCACTGGTCTCGGGTCTAGTCCGGCCTTACATAGCATCAATGAAGTACTTAAGGTATGTTTATATCAAGTATTCCATTAACAGCTTTCTAATATATACAATATTATTTATTCCTTAAATATTAAAAAAAATAACGTAAAGGTATGTTTTTATGTTCACACAATAGTCATAAAGAACCTATTAACTACAACGTACAGTTTAAAGTAAGTTTAACTAAGATATAGCATATAGCTACTAAGATATACTATAGAAGCAGAAGTTGGCATTTTAAATTTTAATTGTCTTATTAGATAATTATAAAATAACGTTATATTTTCTTTATCATAATTTAATGCTATATGAAAGCGGACGAATTATAATTAAATTATCAAAAATCATATAGGTTCAATATTTTACTTTAGGTTTTGTAATAGGTTTTTGTATTGTCAAAGAACTGTAGAAACTATAATTAAATTATTATTGATCACTCATTTAATACAATACGCCTCATTAAGTTTCATATTTCAGCATGTCGCACCAAAGGCCTGCGGAACATTGCTAATTATAGTCACGTTATTATTGCGCTAATTAAATGGTCACAAAACGTTTGTTTTCATTGTTTACTCAATAATAATTCAAATGAAACAAAGTAAAACGGCTTCGGAAATAATAAAAAAAATATCTGGCTTCGGTTATACAAAAAATCATTGTGATTAATTATAAAGATAATCGTTAATAAATTTGTGTTTAGACGTGTAATTGTTACTTCAACTTTACTTTGCGTATATTTTATTGAAAGTTAGGATAAAAGTTATTAGGTATCAAAATTGTAACTAGTTCATCCGGAGTAATTTGTTAAATTGCCAGCTAACATCTGTTGTGTGGGTGTTAAAATTATTACTACAAGGATTACCTCAAAGCAAATTTTCTGTAGCTCATACATATGTATATACAACTCAACGACTGCATTTAAAGTATATAAAATTATGTATACAATTATGTATGTATATACTATACAATACAACATAGTTAGAATACAACGTAGATCGTGTCGTAAGAGACGGCTAAAAACGTGTGGAAGTATATTGTCATTAATGGCAACAAGTGTGGACAGACTCGACCAGGCATTATAGGCATTTAAAACCGTCGTTAAGTAGTAGCATTGGCACAGCATTTCGCATTGGGTAATGCCGGGCCCCGGTGCTCATCCTCAACCCCTTCCAGGAATATGAGAGCGGCTCTGAGAGAGAAAGTTCCTCAGGAGGAAAGAGAAACTACCATCACTGATGCTGGAGAATGAGTCCCCTTCCTAAGTCTTCAAACTCAGGCTGCCCGTCGAATTCTGGGGAGGGCAGACTTTGATTTGTTATTTCTGACGCAAATCCAGACACCCAACCGAGCGACACAGCCCAGCTTTAATACCCTACAAAATAGAACATAATTAATAATTATATTTTTATACCCCATGCCGAGGTTGCTGTGTTCGTAAGGAAGGAATTAAGTTTCCGGTGCCTTGTCAATTTTAAAGGTCTAGCCAAAAAAAAAACCATTTATCCTATCATCAGTTCTCGAGAATACTCCTTTTAAAGCCGCTCCCAGTATCAAAATATTGACCTTCAGCTTTTTGAGCGACTGCCACAATCGCGGTTATGTGGAAAGCAAGGCCAAGTTGACCTCGGAGAAACTGGTTGTCATCAGCAGAACGAGGCCTTAATTCACGCCAAAACACCGTTTGCCCTTTCTATGGAGCTGGTGCTTCCTAGTATCAGCTTGAACTATTTCATCGCATACAACGTAGAGCTGTTCGAATCGTTGGGAATTCAATGATCTGTCAGGGGTTTGATACCTTTGCTTTGCGTAGAGACGTATCCTTGCTGAACTTGCTTGAACTGTTTGACTTGACAACTGCTGCCCAATTTTCTAACCACACAGCACGTCACAAAATGAAGTACTATCTTCACGATCTAGACACATTGGACTCCACTACTTTGCCGCTTCGTAGGAATTCCCTTCCACGTGCCACACATCCTTTGAACTGCTTACCTCTGACAATGTTTCCAGGTCGATACGACATGGACCTTCTTACTTTCAAAAAACGCGTAAACCTCCACCACACGTATGTACTTGTAGCTCACGTGGTGTTACACGAGGCCGTGGGCGGCGGTAATCTGGTCCCCGATTGTTCGTTTTGTCGTGTCCTTTCAAAAAAAAAAAAAAACTCCTACGTCTTAAAGTTTTCTGCAATCGCTTGTAGAGATGAGGTGTTTGTTGTTATTAGCATGTATATTTTTATTGTTTACATGATATTTAAATAATATAACCATTATTACATCTTTTTAAACATTAAAGACTTTTTTTTTACTTTTTATAAAAAAGTAACAATATAAGAAAAATATTGAAATAAATAAATAAACTTAAATTAACACTTGCTAGAGAATTATTTTATACGTAAACAAGCAATATGAATCAAGCTTAAGCACCACTCGTCTGTACTTTGAAGTCTTATTTTTGTTTTAGTTATCTTTAGGGTGGAGTACACGGAGCTCGAATTCAGCTGGTATAAGTACTTCCGTTACACTTTCCTCTTTCACTGTCGGCCTGTACAAGGGCAATCGTGTGGCGGTAAAGAAGATACATAGGAAAAAATTAGATTTAAATAAAAAATTGCTTTGGGAAATAAAACAAGTAAGTGTGTAAATTATGTATAATATATTGATTGATTTTTCTTTTTAATTGTTCATAATAATTTAAAAAATTGTACTAGGCTCGCAACGTATCTCATGAAAATACAGCACGTTTTATTGGAGCGTGTGTCGATTGTCCTTTAGTCTTCATTCTGACTGAGTACTGTCCGAAAGGGTCTCTGAAGGACGTCCTAGCTAATGAGGAATTACAATTGGATTGGAACTTTAGAACTTCTCTAGTACATGATATTGTCCAGGTATGTTGTTTGTATTATTTAACTAATATATAGATTTTTTAATTACATTTGACCCAAGGTTAAACTAAACATAATTCTTGAACACTACACCGTTCTTATTATATCATACCTAATAAGGTCCGCCTATTAAATATGTAGAGAAGACTAAGGTAATGTTTAATAATATTTTAAAATTACTTTATATATACCATATATAACGTAAGCTAATGTAGAATACAATAGCGAACAGAGTGAGATACGTATCGATTATGTACATAAATGATTTCTGACTTCAAGATCAAAAGTTATAAAGTCAAGAAGAACCTGTCATAGGTCTCAAGTGTTACTAACAAGAACAGTTTATACTTGATCCGCACTTGTCAGCAGAGTTAACAATGAGCTTAGATTTTATGACTTTGACCTATAATGCTGAGCTCCTTCCATAGCTAACTTGTTGATTTATCTTATAACGTTATAGTGTTACAGTAGTTTTATATTTATGCGTGCTTTGTCTTAGTCGTACTTGGTGTTATTTTATACTAATTATCTTTTTTTTATGGTTTTTTTTTTCAACATCACGCTGTATCCCGCACATGGCAGAGTAGACAGAAGGAACTTGGAAACCTACTGTTACTTATACACATTTCCTCACTTTTTGCCGAATTTGAGGCATGGGGTTTTGAGCGGCGGAACTCAATACCGCGCATTGCCTTATTACCAGAGTGAAGAAATAAAACATTAAATATTTCATTTGAAAATATTGAATATTTCATTTTCTCGAGTGGAGATCGAACCCACAACCTGTCATTTACAGTCACATGTTTGTGCCGCTGCGCCAACACAGGCCTCTACTAACTACTAATTATCTTCATTACTATAAATAAAACTGATGCTTTATACTATAAATGAAAAGAGAGCTTCATTATATACTAACATTTTACTATTGTAGTATAGTTCTGTAGTACGTATCTGAACTTATTTTAATTTTGCGTAACCGTGACCTTTGCCGTAGTAAGCCGTTCGTACCTCAAATTAATTTGAACTTGCTGATTTGTTTTCGACATGGGAATAAGAAGACTTTATAATTACTTTTCTTTGTTACCTTTACAATTATTAACGTGTTTCATAAACGCTTTTAAATTATTAAGCTTTTGTACACCTACATATTGTACATATTGTTGACGTTGAAAATATATTATATATATATATATATATATATATATATATATATATATATATATATATATATATATATATATATATATATATATATATATATATATATATAATTAATCTATTTTTTTTATTTTGATATACAGGGAATGTGTTATCTTCATAGCGGACTGGGGGCACACGGGAAGCTGCGATCGTCCAATTGTTTAATCGATGGACGCTTCGTTTTAAAGATATCTGACTATGGTCTAAACACGCTCTGCACGCCCACCGACTTGATTAAAGACGATGCCTACTATTACAGTAATTATCTGAAACGTTTTTGTTTCTAAGTGTTTTAAAGTTCATCTCAGAAGACATTAATTTAAATGCCTGAGTCACGACAGTTTTTTAGGCTTTTAGCTTTTTGTTCATTTGTGTAGAGCCCGCTATTTAATTATTTTTTTTTTTAATTTTTATTTTTACACTGTATCTCGAAAGTACAAGGGAGCAGTGTTAAGATACTCAGATTTCCACTTTCCGCCGAATTCAGCAGGCATTGCGTATTAAGTGGCGGTTATCAACTCCGTGATTTGCTTCAACATCAGAATAAAATGAAAATATTAAATATTTTGTTCCCTTAAAAGGGAATTGAACCCACAACCTGTGTAGCATTTACAATCACATGCTTAAGCCCTTGCGCCACGATAGGCCCCGACTGCACAACGATAGGTTTAATAATATTTGAAATATTCTTTAAAATTATATATTTAACACTCTGAATAGGATTATATAAATAATGGTAAAAATTGTAGAAAATTATAAGGCATGTTCAAGTTACGAATAGAAGATTGAATCTGTCCTTAAATGGAATGTCATGTCGTAGCGGCGTAGCTCTCGTAGAAGTTTCCGTGTCATTGCAAGGCTGAAACATTCACTATAGTCAGAGAAGTGATTGTTAAATTAGTATATATATAAACATTTTATTAAATAAAACGTAATAGAGGCCTATTTGACTATAAACGCTATAGGTTGTGGGTTCGATCCCCACTCGAGGAAGTGAAATATTTATTATTTTCAAATTGAATATATATTTACATTTCTATTTGTTCGCTTAACATGGTAAATCGCGGCGTTCAGTTTCGCCATTCAACACACCTGAAATTCGGAGGAAAGTGAGGAGTATAATGGTTTGTCTTAACTCTAGGTTGCCAAATTCCGTTTACCTACATTGTAATGTACTGGACACAGCGTGAAGAAAAAATAGAATATAATATAGCAATATATTAAATAAAAACGTATTATTGTAAATGTATGGTACTTCATAGACATATCTTATTTGATAACTTTTATGTAAGAGCTACTTATGTTCAAACATACAAGTTATCAAATAATTATTTAATAAACTGTTTTTTTTATTCTTATAGCTTTTATAAATAATTTCGTATAAATATTACTTTTTATATATAATATTGTATAATATCGTATATAATATCGTGCTATATAATATCGTATAATAAATATTACTAAATATAAGTGTAAAATCTAAATTTGCTAAATAAATGAAATTGTACTGTTACGTATCTTGTAACGAACTTTTCAACATCTTCCGCTTAGCTTAGCTGTATTGACAAGTAGAGGTACGTTATATAACCATGAATATTATATTACTATTTTTAAAATCTTAAAGAAAATGTAATAATATTATTCAAATATAATTAATTAATGATAAATTATTAAAATACATCACAATCGCTCTTGCTAGCAGCTACGCAGCAATCGTAGCATCTGTGTAAAGGTCTGTGTAAAATGACGTTGCAGAGCTAGCGTAGATATCAATGACTTTACAATTTGAAGCATGTTCAGAGTATTTAATATATTTGTTCATTTTGTTTTTATGTTATTTTTATAATTAATAATATCTGCGATATGGAAATAACGTATACGATAGAAGATGTGTTTACGTGAAAAAATTGCGAAACGGAGGATGTAAGCTGCAAGTGGGCCACTAGTAAAATATATATATATATATATATATATATATATATATATATATATATATATATATATATATATATATATATATATATATATACATATACATATATATATATATATATATATATATATATATATATATATATATATATATATATATATATATATATATATATATATATATATATATATATATATATATATACATATACATATATATATATATATATATATATATATATATATATATATATATATATATATATATATATATATATATATATATAAAATATAAAAAAGAAGTAAAAAACATATACCCTAATCTTCTCTAATCATAAGCTTGATTATATACGTATTTTTAGAGTTACTATGGACTGCTCCAGAGCACGTAGCGGGCAGCGTGTATCCGGGCGTCGTCGCCTCTCCTAAAGGAGACGTGTACAGTTTTGGTATCATCCTTGAAGAAATTGTGTTGCGCGCCGGACCGTTCCATCATTATTCTGCCACTATGTCTAATAAAGGTGACAATTATGTTATGTTCATGGAGATTATTATAATGCTTAGTTGTTATGCATAATGTTATTAGTAACGCTGTTACTAAGTATAAAAATATATGGTTACTTCATTTATACGTACAATAACTTTGATATTACAAATTCTGTTTACACTTTATAATTAACATTATTTTTATATAAATACTTTTTTCTATTTCTGCATTAAATTTGAAGGTATATTGTTTAGAAATAGTTTCACGTGTGTGTGCCCACGAGAGTCCGCCGTTCCGCCCAGTGGTGGGACTGGGCGAGGTGGGCTCGGCGGGCGGGGCTGCAGCTGAGCTGTTAGAGCTGGCAGCGCGGTGCTGGCTCGATGCTCCAGATGACCGCCCTTCATTTGATACTATTAACGCTAATTACATCAAGTTAGTTTATTTATTAATCATTTATGGAAAATATTACCTTTTTGTTTTGGACTAACTTGAATTTATTTATTTATTTATATTTTAGAACGAGTTTGATTATTAAAAGTACTTACTTACTTAGCTTTACGCTATATCCCTAGCGGGGTAGGCAGAGAGAACGGAGCGCCAAACGCTACGGTCTCGGCATACCTCTTTCGCCTCGTCCACTGTCATCAACCTCTTCATACATGCCCTCCGGGGGGTCTTCATGCTTTTTACGTGACCTTCCTCCAGTATCGTCGATACTGTGTTTTCGAAGGTCAACCGAGGTCTCCCCCTCCCTCTCTTACCACTCACTTTTCCTTCATAAATCTTTTTACCATTCTTTCTGCACTCATTCGCTCGACGTGCCCAAACCACCTGAGCACGTTCTTCTTCATTCTCACTGTGACATTTACGCTAGTACCTGCCGTTCTGTATATTTCTTCATTGGATATGCGATCAGATAAACTGACTCCGCATATCCGACGAAGAGATCGCATCTCTACAGCAATCATCTTTCTTACTAAAAGTCTTTATCAATTATAAACATATCTTACATGTTGTAAGATATGTTTAAGGGTCTCAAGTCTGCAGTAATATCGTAGTATAGTTAAAGTTTTGCGATATTTAATTTCCTTAATGAACGTGTTATGACAGACAAAATAAGTTGAGATTAGATGGTCTTTACCGATTTAAATCTTGAAACACATATTAAATTTTAAATGTAATTTCCATTATTTTCCCTTGTTATCAGGGGGTACTGTGATAATTTGATGGATGATCTTTTACGTCGTATGGAACAATACGCTAACAATCTCGAGTCTCTCGTAGAGGAGAAGACGGAACAACTATCTTTGGAAAAAAAACGATCAGAAGAATTACTATACCAAGTACTACCGCGGTTGGTAATTTTTAGTTAAAAAATATTATTATAGTGATATTTTTTTAAATACTTTTTTAACCCCACGCTACGTCCCGCATATAGAAGAGTAGACAGTGGAAACTTGGGAACTTATTGTTAAGATACTCACTTTCTACCAATTTTAGTTGAGAGTTGAGTTTACAGTGCCATGCTTGTGCCTTAGCGCCTCGACAGGCTAATAAATATTACGTTACTACCGTATAAAACACTAGGAGATCGATGTTCGAGACTATGTTATCCCTCTATACCCTACTAAGTTGGAAGAATTTTTTTATTAAAAATCTTAATAAAAAAATTACGAACAAAAAAAATATAAATTATACTACAATATGTTTTTATTGCTAAATATAAATATTAACTAAATTAATGTTTAAGAATATAAATTTATTTTTATATAGACCTGTGGCACAACAATTAATGGCGGGTGAAGTAGTCCAGCCGGAGAGCTTCGAATGTGTGACGGTGTACTTCAGTGACATCGTGGGCTTCACGGAGCTCTGCGCCGCATCCACGCCCATGCAGGTCGTTGACCTCCTCAACGACTTATACAGCACCTTTGATAGAATCATCGGTTATTACGATGTGTATAAGGTAATAAATTAATTTAAAAAATAGACAAATAAAATTTACATTTCATTTTCATTATATAAAGTTATTTCTTGGAAATTTAGTGTTGTGACACTTCGTTCTAATTAAGACACTTCTATTTTCAAGTTTCCGCCTAATTCTAAGGGTATTGGTGTTCAAGTGGCGGAACTTATTTTGCCTCGCAACCAATCTTTTGTGTCGCCTCGTTAATAGAGCGAAGATATGAAAATATTAAATAAGTCATTTCCTCGAGTGTGGATTGAAAACACCAGGCCTCGTTTCGAAGTTAATTTGGAAGGGATTATTATTTTTATAATTTAATATTTGTAATGTGTGCACAAATATGATTTGGATTTGAATGATAAATAATCCTAGATTTAATTGAACATTTTAAAATAAGTCTTGTGTTTAAAGTAAATATTCTTTGAATATACTCTACTCAGCTTCACGCTGTATCCCGCACGTGGCAGGGTAGGCAGTGGGAGGTCGGGAACCTAGTGTGACGACACTCCGTTCCACTTGTGTTTTCCACTTTCCGCCGAATTTGCCGCAAATTGCACACAATTGCGTGTTTATTGGCCAAAATCTTCGATCAACTATTCACTAGATTAAGCGTTGCATACAAATACGGCTCAAAAAAGTGGCACCACTCAATATAAACACAAATGCCGAACATTATTACATACAGACTTATGACAAAGAATCTATTTAATAAAATCATACCTTATTCTCGTAACTTAAGGTTTAGTTTCGACTAGCGCGTAATAGATATAAGACATTTAGTTCACGTCATCGTCGTCGCTTTGTAAGTACTTGTAAGAAAATAGAAAATAGAAATCATGGAGTCACTTTATTGATAATAAATTGATAATTTTTGTACATTTTATTAAAAATAAAAGTAATTGTAATCTTGAAACGTCTTTTTTTATTTTAATACTACAATATACATTTCGTTAAAAAGTTCCGCTACTTCTACATTTTTCAATCGATCTAATAAAACAGTCATCGACGGATTTTTTTATTTTTAAGCACATTTAATTTAAAAAATATGATAATATTTTTTAACGAAGACTTTTTTTTCTTAAAACGTTTATTAATTTTGTTTAAATTATTAATTTGTTTCGTTTGAGTAAGTACTATTTAGTGTGATACGATTATTTGTTTTTTAAGTATCCTTTTCTTGGAAAGATGTAATGTCCGATAGTAAAGTAGTAGAAGAATTAGAGCTGACGGAAACAGCCAATGTCTTGATTCTGGTATCATTTAGAATTGAAGATGCAGCCTATAATATATATTTATATATATATATATATATATATATATATATATATATATATATATATATATATATATATATATATATATAATGTATTCTGTATATGTAAACAAAAAAAAAACATTTTTTAATTTATTAATTATACTTGTAATTTTAGAATCGCCACTTTTACCAATCTACGCCGTTGAGTATTCTTCCCTTCTTTCTTAGGCGACAATAGATACCCATTATGCACAGCGAAATGAGTCAGTAGGAAAAGTATAATACAAAAAATATATATAAAGTTATTATAAATATAATAAAAAAAAATTAAACATCTCTCTACGCATTTCTTAGCCCAAACTTACCATTATTTGACGAAATCGTTGGTAGTGTTATCGCCGATATTGGTCAAACGACGGAATTTTGTTATTTAATTGTTTAATATTGATTTTTAAGTATTTTAAAATTAATTCTAACGTGTGCTTACTGAAAGAAAGATATTCCTTCTGAAACCTTACTGTTGCGATGGTTATTTACACAACTTTTATAAGCACACGGAGGCATTTTGTCACGTCGGCACATTGGCTATGGTTGGAACATACTAAAAACGAATAAGAATACAAAACTTTTTGTGCTCTTATTTGTCGGGCCGTTTTTTGGAGTGTGACACTTAATCTATGAATATTTGATCGAAGGCCAAAATATTAAATGAGGCCTGTCGTGGCGCAGCGGTTCAAGCGTGTGACTGTAACCGACAGATTCTGGGTTCGATCCCAGGTCGAGGAAATGATATCTTTAATATTTTCAATTTAAATATTTAATGTTTCATTTCTTCCCTCTGGTAATAAGGCAAAGAAAAAAGAAACGACATTCTTTGAATGTAAGAACTAAATATTCATCTTACTAGTTTATAGTTTATTAAATAATAACCTTAAATGTTTTAATGTATAATTTTGCATTCATAAGACAGTAACTGTAAACGCTAAGGTAGCGACATCGATTTCCTTTTAAGGGAACGAATTATTTTCATTTTCTCGGCGTCATGTTTTGTCCCCTGATAGGCAGTAACAAAAAAATAACAGCGTGGGAAAGAACTAAGTGTGACTTAACACTAGATTCTCAAGTATCTTCTCCCTACCATGCCAAGAGCGGGATACAGCGTGAAGACACAAAAAAAAAAACAGTGCGTAAAGAACGAAGTTTCATAATACTAGGCTCCCTCTTCCTATCCTGCTATGTGAGTGATACAGCGTGAAGCTAAAAAAAACGTATTAAACAGGTAGAAACAATCGGAGACGCGTATATGGTGGTGTCCGGGTTACCGGAGCGCAATGGAGACTTACACGCGCGGGAAATATGTTTAATGGCGTTAGCCGTAGTGGAAGCGGTACGGAGCTTTGTTGTGAGACATCGCCCCGCTCACAGTCTTGAGGTAAAGTATATAATTATATTATCTAAGCATATGTTTTTCCTGTGTAATACATATATTTTTACCCTTCAAAAGCAGGAACTATTATTGCTGAATTTTAAATAAAATGTTATTTTTAATAAGTAAAAATCTGTCACTCTTCTCGGCTGCACTGTTTTGTTTGAAAGCTTTTTATTTTTATAACTACTTATGTTATGTATTGTTCTACAACCATAAACTCACTCTCTCTTTCTCACTCACTCACTCACGTTCAAGCCTGTATCCTACACATTGCAGAGTAGGCAGAGGGAACTTGAGAACCTAGTGTTTCGACACTCCGTTCCGTCTCCCACTTTCAGTCGAATTTGAAGCATTGCATATTGAATGGCCGCACTTAACACCGCGCTTTGCCTTGTTACCAGAGCGAATAAATAGAAGCATAATAAAATAAAATATTTGAATTGAAAATAGTAAATATTCCATTTCCTCGAAACGATCGAACCAACAACCTATCATATTTAAAGGCCATGTCAGGCCACAAATGACTTCGTTATATTGTCTAAATATACTCAATTTTAGTTGATTTAGAGTATATGTGAAGTAATAATTAGGTGCGCGTGGGAGTGCACTCGGGGCCGGTGTGCGCGGGCGTGGTGGGTGTTAAGATGCCGCACTACTGCCTCTTCGGGGACACTGTCAACACGGCGAGCAGGATGGAGTCTACTGGACAACGTGAGTACTGAAAGAAACTGGTATAACGTTTGTTCTTGTTGATTTAAATGATTTGTTCTTTTTTTTTTATTTACTTATTTATTCACATTATGTTTTATCGTTTTGCATTAAATATATATTTTGTATTTTTAGTAAAAACTAACGTTTGGTAAACTTTTCTTTAGTTAACAAGAGCCAATTAGCATTTAAGTTTCTTAAGTAGAATCAAGTACCTTTCATATGATCTCCTCTACTGTTTAAAACATTAATTGTATTTTTATTTTACGTTATTGAAGTTGTTGAAAAGTAATAAAATTATATAATTTCTAGCACTCAGGATTCATCTAAGCGAAAACACAAGGATATTACTCCAACAATGGGGCACATTCGTAGTGGAGAGGCGAGGGGAGGTGGAGCTGAAAGGGCGCGGTCGAATGCTTACACATTGGCTATTACATTGTTCTGAACCAGAAGCGAGGCTGGTCTCGCAAGGGCCCCAGCCTCCCCCGCAATACCCGATTTTGTTTCCAGCATTGCCCCAACCTCCTCTGTTGCATACGCCATATTTAGTTGTAGATCCTCCAACACTAGCTGCTTAAATTTATATGTATAAATTTATTGTGTACGGATATTTAAATAAAATAATTTATTTAATTATATAGAAGGATTTTTATGTAATAAATAAGTTTTGTAGGATCAAATAAAACTTTTTCTGGCAATCAAGTGTGAAAAACAAGTTATTATTCTAAGGAGACAAATAGAAAGACCAGTGATTCGTCATTAAATGCTCCTCAGCTTGACGAAAATGTCGTATAACCAAACATTAGAGTAGACATTAGTTCGTTATTATTATTGTATTTTCTTGCTTATGGATAAATAATATCACATTTATTTCTTAATACTTATATATAGATTTAAAATACATTTAATTTAAATTAAAATACTTAACAAAAGGTTTTAAATTACAAAGTACTTCATCAAAAATGTATAAGCTTAATACAGATTATATATCTGGGTTAAAATACGATATTTTGAACAAAGCATACTCTACGTATGCAAATTCTTACCTTTCGGGCTGATTTTACATTATATAATATTATTACTTCATACTATTATAATGATTATAAATTGCTTAAATTTAGAAAGTGTGGATAAGAACAGGAAGTAAGGCTGTTAGTTTAAATGGGTCCTTTCCGCAATCCCGGAAATGGTTTTCAGTTCCGTTCGTTTCTGTAGTTCGTGTTATGTATAATGAGCAAAATGCTATATTACATATTTATATATTAAAAAGAAATTATAGAAAAAAAAAGAAGAATTCAAATAAAAAAATATTATTTGTCGATGGATAACACTCTTCATTTGAAATGTTATGCTAATTATATTTATAATATTGTTACTAGTATTATTTTTATTATTAAATACTAATTCTAATAAAAAAATTCTCAAACTAATAAATGCTTACTTTTTATGTTTTGTAAACATAAAACAATAACAAAAGATAAGTATCTCTTACAGAAAACCTTCAAAGTCTCACTCTGACCAAAACGTTAATTTGGATATTCGTATAATTTTACATAAAACACGTGTAACTTGATAATCAAACTCAATTTGATTTCAATGTAAAAAGTGTTAATTAGTAGCAAATAAAACAACTCGTTGGCTGAAATAAGAGGGGTTGTTAGATATATTTTTCATTCTGTAGAATAAATACACACGAACGCTATCAATTAGCTTCTTGGAAAAAACGAGTGTGAACCGCCCATTTATATGGACAGTATAAGGCAAATTAAAAAGTCGTGTTGGTTTGACCTTGGCCTTGTATAATTTTACGATGGGTACATTTTATTTTTATTTATTCCTTAAGGGTTATACGTTCTGTTTGTAAGTGTGTAAGTAATTACCTACGCTGACAGGCTTTTGGTACACAGTAAATGTGTTATTTGAATTCCATTCGGAGAAATTAAGATTCATTTATGTATTTTATTTTATTTATTTCTTCAGCTTCGCGCTGTATCCCGCACATGGCTGGGTAGGCAGAGAGAACTTAGAACCTAGAGCTAAGGCACTTCGTTTCGCTCACCACTTTCCGCCGCCGAATTTAAGGCATTGCGTGTTGAGTGGCGGAACTTAACGCCGCGCTCTGCTTTGTTACCAGAGCAATGAAAATATTAAATATTTCATTTCATCTAATGAGGATCGATCTCAAAACCTGTCGTTTACGGTCGCACGCGTATGCCACTGCGCCACGACAGGCGAAATTCAATTTATTTAAAGTCTTTATACACAAAAATATGCGGAAAAAAATATGATATTAACGTAATATAAGGTACCTAATAAACTGGGAGGTAAGAAAACAGGAGATTAAAAGAATTTACATTGTGGAAAACTTTTTTAATCCTTGAAATCTTCTAAAGCATATATAATATTCGTCTGATGTTTTTTTAACGCCATATTAGGTAAACCTTAACTTCCCGCTAAATATTATTAAAACCGTTGAATGCTTATTTCGTGGCAAGCCCACGCCCCAGTGTGAAATAAGTAATTTATAAAATTAAAAAAATATTTTCGATTAATAAAATGAAAGTTCAGATAAAATACAAATAGGGCTTATTAGACCGGGAAATATTAGCAAATAAGTAAAAAATATATATTTTCATATGTTTTAAAAAATATGTAGAATACGACAGTACAGTACTAGACAGTACTCGTATTTAGTTAACATTTTGATAAAAAGTAAAAAAAATGTTATATAAATATATTATTATAGTAACGAATTGTAGACAGATATTTTCTATTTTTATATGTGTTTGACAGTATTATTACACTATTAATATTTATCTTAATATATTATTGAATAAAACTTAGTAAAGTATCCGAGTCGACATTGTGGGGTCAAATTCCAATTGAAAATTTATGGCTTCAATTTTCACTCGAGAAAATGAAATGTTTAATATTTACATTTTGCTTGCTCTGGTACCAAGGTAAAGCGCGGCGTTGATTCAATGCCTCACAACACGCAATGTCTCCAGAAATGGCCGGAAAGTAAAAAACGGAAGTTAATGGAACGGCACTCTGTTCTCAATACTAGGTTCTCCGTGAACTATCCTTCTGGTATAGGGATAGAAAAAAATAGCATACATATCCTGCGTAGAGCAGGGTAGGCAAAGAGACTTAGTGTTACAACACTTCATTTCCCACTTACCGCGTGATTTTTGAAATATTACACGTGAAGAACACTGAGTACATTGAGTAGCTTAAGTAAATGCGGTTCTTTGTCTACGCACTAGAACAAGAAAATTATATTAGTTACCTATTTCTGTATTCATACGAAACGTCAATTTAATGTTTCTTAGCAAATTAAATATTCTTCTAGTCAAAAGGACAATGGTGTTAATAAAATAGATATTGTGATTGAATGGCTTTTTATTCATAAGCGATATATGTACCTATATGTACCTATATGTTCCTCCACAAAACAAGAGCAAAGTTCTACATTTTTACTTGCACTATTTTAAACCTATCCAAATCTAAAAGCTGTTTATTATAAAATTTAGCAAAGTATACTAAAAGCATAATTTATTATTTTGAAATATGTTTTAAAAAAATACTACTCTTCTTAGTTATTGCCGATAGCTTCATTTTAAATCGTATTATTTCAAGAATAAAGATAAATATTGATATAAGATAGCCCATCCAAAGACACAAAATGCTACTTAAAACTTGTTCAATTTTGAGTGCTGTAGGATCTGCTGATTTTAATACTGATGGAGTACTAGACATTTTCATTGTATCTTTTTCCAATAAACCACTTTCTAAAAAACGTATAAGCCAAACCGACAGCGGTCTCTTGAAAGGAGAATTTTTCGGCATCCATATTACTAAAGGAACTGTCATAATGGAATCAGGAAGAATGTGACCACATTCATTCTCATTTATCCCTTGTGACATACAGTAAGCCCATACATATTCGAGGGATATAGCAAATATAAAAGTTTTCTTGCCTTCTAACACTTCTTGAAAAGCTTTTTCGAATCCCACTTCTTGTATTATCTCATATCCGTCGCGGATAAAAGGATCATGTTCAAAATGTGGCAATACTCCCGCTCTACCTCCAAATGAATATCCATTATCAACTGCTTCTTTTAAATCTAAAAATTTTCCCACTGCAATATCCGACTTTAGAGCTCCTATAAGAACACTCTGGTAAGCGCTTCGAACTACGAACGTGAACCATATCCAAAGATTTAAAATGTAGAAATCTCTAAAACGTTTCGGTTTGACTTTAACGGGTTGACCCATCATCACAGCCCATATTCGAATAACAACGCCATGTAATTTGTTTGAATTTTTAAAATTTTGCAAACAAAACCGCCTTACTCGGCCGATTTTCATTATAAACGGAATAGATTTAACAATAATTACAACAAGTAAAATGACTAACCACAAATATCCATTTAAAGGCGACAGTAATCGCCACCATATCGGGCCGGGAGACAAAGGAGGACCGAGCCAAGCTATACTTATTCTGAAATATGGTATAGAATAATCTAAAACACCAATTCTGTCCATACCTGGAGATATACTGCACGTTGATATATTTGCATTGCCAGTTAATATATCATCTAAAGTCTCTGACCAATTTTTAGCACCGTCTGAATCAATGCTTAAATAATCCCTACTTGAAATTATGGGTGTAAAATTCATCACGTCTCTAAGATATCGAATGATTGCCCTTTTAATTATTTCCAGAGGAATTTTCTGTTCTGTAGCAGGATGGTAAACTTTATTAGTAGATATATAAAGAGGACAGCCTTTCATGTCACTCATTTTATCTGGAAATAGATCTTTTTCGAGAACAGCTCCGTCATCCCAAAACCCAATTAGAGTAGGTTCTATATTTTGACAATCCAAATGATTTTTATATGGATAGTATGTGTAAAGAACAATTTTATTATTTTTATTCATGACAACTATTACAACGTTAGTGGCATAATAATTCCATAAAATACTATTTATACGCTGCAGTCTGTGCGGAGCTGCAAGAACAACGATCAAGAAATGGGCTCCACTATGAAGCAACGTCTTTCCTTTCAAATCAGGCTTTAATTTTCCAAGAGTTCTTATAAGAGAATAATAAGATTCAATTATAATGACAACTTGTTTAGGCGGGCCTCCAACTGTATGATCCAAAATAATAAGGCCTCCATACGACTGAATAAATTTACTGACTAGGACATCATCAACCTCTTTATTTACAACAACAGTTGGTGTTCTGAAATTAAAATAACTATTAGCGATGTCAATGGCACTATTAATAATGTGCTCGTTTCGTGGGTTATGTTCATTATTTATTTTTAAATATGCTGATACAGAAGTTATGAACAGAAAAATGATAAAAATCACAAAAATATTCATGCTTATCTGTTAAAGTTCAGATTCAGAATGTGTTTTGATTTTAAATTGCACTGTTAAACGTTACATAAAGTTATTTTCATTTGTAAACGTAATTAATCTTGTATTGTTCAGTAAAATGCCGCCATTACAGTACCTCCATTTGTTATAACCGGAATCGTTGCACATTGTCTGCATTATGATACAGTAACTACTACTGTGAAAAACTAATAAATCATATTGTTGCTTTAACATTATTTACAGGCCAATTTTTACTCCCTATTTATGTTTTTTATTGAGGCTTGTTGAGGTCCAGGGACTCAAACGTGCGATAGTAAACGCGATGAGTAGCGGGTTACAATAAATATTTTATATTTTCATTTAAGGCGCGATGTTGAGTTTCGCCACTCAACATACAATGTCTCAAATTCAGCGGAAAGTGGGGAGCAGAAGTTTCTTAACACTTACTGCCCCTCCAGCGTGAAACTTAATTTAAAAAAAAGATGATCATTGATAGATTTGCTTGCTTTTGATAACTTAATATTTCCATCGTTATATCGTTACATTAAACTATTTATATTTCACCTGCCTACTTAGCAAATATGTAATAAAAATAATGCGCATATTTGGATTTAAATAAACTACATCGCTTTATTAAAGTTTGGTTTTTATAATAATTTTATTAAATATTATTAATATATATGTAAGTTTTATTTAATAAATATATGTTTAAATTTAAATTTAAAATATGATGCTATTATTTTGATAATTTTGTGTACCGATCATAAAACTTTTATTTTAATTTAATTAATAAATTGAAATAAAAGTATTACACTTATATTACTTTCATTTTAATCATAAGCTAAGTAGGTTCATAATTCGTATATTTTACATTTTCGTAGTACAGTTGTAACAAACGAAAAAACAAATGCTTTATCAATGAAACAAAATATGTGATCCACCTCCTATCTACTAAGTTTCCCCTCCGTATGCGTCACCAAGCAACCCCGACACGAAATAATGCAAACAAACTCTATGGAGTATCTGCAAAGTGAATAGTATTATATCATTAAAACATCTACATATATTTAATTGTGTTGATTTTATTGTAAGTTATATTATATACGGTAAAAATAAACATCAAAAAATTTTATCAATGGTTCATTATCTAATGTCTATATGGATACTTACATTTTTATGTTGTGTTAATGGCTTAAAATTACCTGGCAGTTGTGAAGATGGTCATTATTATGAACCAAGCTTACTGGATTGTTTGCCTTGTTCTGAAAATGTATCGTTAGTTACTTCTGAAGATGGTAAGATTGTAAATGAAAATTATTTGAAATAATGTTTTTTTATTTATACATTTATCGTTTTTTTTTTATACTACTGTCATAATAATTTTATTACCATTCAAATATTTTATTTTTTTATTTAATTCTAAAATCAGGGTTCAGTTGTGTTTGTGAAGATCATGCCATATCATTATCAATGGGACGATGTAAGCCGTGTAATATGACTGAAATAGTATCATCTGATGGCACGATGTGTGTACCTCGTAGATGTCAAAGTTCATCAGGCAAAATAGTTTGCAGAAAATGTCCAAATGATTATATTTCCGGTAAAACTCAATTATGAAATAATTTATTTATAAAATTCTATAACATATAGTAATATTCTAATGTATAGTATATATTGAGATTTTTTTTTAAAATCATAAGTTAAATATGTCAAATACATTATTAAAGTAAAAATTATTTAGGCGGTATTTTATGCTTTAAATATAATTTTAAAAGATATTGAATATAATATGTAGATAATTAATGTGTTTTTGAAATTACAGTAACTCAAAATTTCGATGGTTCTCCTATGAAAGAAGTGCAATGCATTAAATGCGCTCGAGGCTACAAATCATCCAACAATGTTTGCGTTAAATGTGAAGCTTGTACGTGTAAAAAGCATGAAATTATTGTTAAAGGCAAATGTATATCAAAGAAATATGTTATGGATAGGCCTAAATATTCCGTGAACGAGTTACATCCAGACCAACTGTTAGAATTAGTGAAACTGGAGTATTTATGCACTGTAAGTTTCGTAAATTAGGCTCTAGAAGTATGATGCTTAAATTAAGAAATGAAAAATTGAAAAATCTCTTTTTATAACGCTTTTATTACGTAGAACTGAACTACTTAATTTAAGATTCAAAAGTTTTTAAGAAGCTTAACACTACCTGTTTTTTATTTCTTTTTCAATGTAGAACTTAGAAACTACACAGCTATTAAGTGATGACAATAGGTACATTAATATTGTGCCGTCGAGGTGATCTAATAACGGGAGACAAAATGCTTGTAGTAAAATTATTAGTTAAGTTAAGCTCTCTGAATTCGTCTTAATAAATTCTTTTGTCTTGAGTTCGTTTGAGATTTTTTTTTAATTATTAGTCATTAATTAAAATTATTAGTATTAAAAATACGAAGAATTGAGGCAAAGCAATTTAATTCGTTGGTTAGAAACAGAAGGGTACTAAACTCTTAATGTGAACAGAGTGTGTTAACACAAGTCTCCAGGTCCCCTCTGTATACTCAGCTACGTGGACGATAAAGAGTTAAATTAAAAAAAGATACAAAAAGAAGTATATGAAATGACTTTGAAAAATGTATGTAATGTTTATCGTTTTAGCAACACAATGTTCGCGCTTGTCGTGCTCTATCCGGCATTTGTGTTCGAAATTTTTATACAACTGATTTGGCTGGTCCCTGTAGACTTTGGTTACAGGGCAATTCAACAAAATATTCAGGTAAATAAGAAATAAATGGTTTTTTTAAAAAAATAATGTATATATGTATTATAAAATAATAAAACTGTTAAATTTTCCATTGACATTTAGGACTTCCTCTACTGTTTATTGATGAAGCCAAAACCAGCAAAAATGATTTGTTGTTAGATTTAAGTCATGTAAGTATTGTTATCCGTTTCGCCATTTTAAATAATAAATATGTATTTGAGATGAGCATTCATAAATGTATTTTTTACATATTCATAAATGTATTTTTTAACATATTTTAAGGATACGCTTAAAATAGCAATGGCAAAACATACAAGTAATGGTGGATTTGAATTTCTCGAAGACACAAATCAAAGTGGATACAAATGTTTTCCGCCTATTAAAATTAAAGTAGGTGAAAATACTTGGTAAGTCACAGAGCGTGCCAATGAAATTAATCCCTTGAGGAATATTTGAACGAATTAAAATATTACTCCAAGGTTCTTTGAGACTTAAAAACTTTAGCGTTACGAATAAATAATATATATTATTTTAGTAATGTTCTCTCTTTGTTTATGCTTATTATGAAACACGATAGATATGTTATCTTTTTCTGGACCATATAGAACATCTAATTTCAAAGTACTTCTTACTTCACTTTTTAAACGATTTTGAGACATTACGTTACTTATTCCATAGCGGTGAAACATAAGTTAATTTAAATTTAATCATTTCCCTAATTCGATTCAATATATTGAACACAGTCTCACTGCTCCACGTTTGCCTTAGAAATGAAAGAAATGAAAAAAAAAAAACTCCTATCTTATTCTCACGCTGCAACTCTAGAGGGTCAGGCACAGAGAGAACGGGGCGTCAAACGCTACGGTCATAGCATACTTCTTGCGCCTCATCCACCGTTATCAACTTCTTCATAACCTACATATACTTGGAGGGTATCTCCGAGGGTCCACATGCTTTTTACGTTATCCTTCAGCATCGTAGTTACTGTGTTTTCGAAGGTCAACCGAGGTCTCCCTCTCCCTCTAGAAAATATCGAATATAAATATAGATATATAGATATCGAAAGGTATAATTAAATGGTTCTAGTGTAATTGGTAATTGTTTTATAATCTCATTGTATGATAGTGTACTCAGCTAATGAAACGTGTGCAGTTTGTATGGGCGTGCAGGTGTTTATACACGCGAGTGACCACTCTCATTTATAGCTCTAACAACTATCTTACTGTTATTACAGAACGACGATATTACATTTCAATTGTTTTACTAATTTAATTTTATTTAAGGCAAAGCTGTTCAAGAAATGTATCTTTGGACAAAACAAGATACGAAGATATATTAGAATTATATTTATTTTCACCAAATAATGCCAGCTTCATACCATTACCTATTACTCTGGTTAAGCCGAACGGCCATTATGTGCAGGTAGTGTGTAATTAAGCAAATTAAAATAGCCATTATGGCACAGGTGACACATAATTGAATGCAAATATTAATTACTAACGACCTGTCCCAGGCTTCGCCTGATTGAATTACACTATTTAATTTATTAATATCAACTATTTTCTTGTTCTAACGACATTATTATTTATAAGACAATGTCTATATATTAAAAAATAAAATTCAGCCAAATTAATAAGTTTTAAATTGGCGTTTCCTTTTTTTTAACCGATATAAATAAAACAAACTCTGAATTTTCAATGTAGGTTACCATAATATTATAGCGATTACTGCATTTAAATTAGCCGTTTCAAATATTAGCGCGTACAAACACACAGACAAACAGACAAACGACAAACAGAAAAATCTTTTCAAATCACTATTTTGGACCCTAATAAATTAATAATAAAATCTTATAAGGGGACAATAAGATTTTTTTATATATCTTCCATATGCAGACAGCGATCAGTCACAGATCTATTATAAGTAATGATGAGGTTAAATTCTATCCAGAGAAGTATTCGCATTTGAAATAAATCTGTCCCAGAACCCAACAAGATACAATCTTCTTGTGGACCATCTTATACAACATTATTTTTATCAATCCAAACCAGTAGGGTCTCAGATTAACGCGATGAATATAGATGATTAGTTGGTATTATAAGTAGACGCTACACCTCACCCCCGCCCGCTCTATACCAAAAAATGTATCTAACTCATTTAATTGGATAAAGAATAATACTGTGTTTGTTTAAAATAGTTGCGAAAATGAATACTGTAATTTGTAAAATATAAAATGGTTTATCCTTGGGCGATAGACATATGCTTCATTTAGAAACTTTAAAGGTTTACGATTATTTCGTAGCTTTAGCGATTCACTTAGCACGTGCACGAAAAATTCTTAAAGATCATATTTTCAAAAAAAAATTCCCACATTTATAGATCTCTTTGTCATGCCTTCCTCGATAAATAGATTACGTATTTAATGCAAGTATATTTTTTTTAAATTATACCAGTAGTTTCAGAGTTTAACCCGTCCCGCTAACAGTTTAATATTTAGAATGAATGAATCATAAAAGAGTAACTTTCTATAGTAACACCCTATAATTATATTTCAGAAATCCGTTTGGCCATCCGGAAAATTTAGAAAGTTCTTTATGATTAACAGCTTTCTTTCCACCACAGAAAATATAACAAATACATTTTACTTACAAACTCTGCTTTTTAAAGTGCAGTGAGTGAATATATATTATTAAGTTATTTGTTTATCACACGTTATTGAAAAAGTTTAAAAAAGGTTTTTATATATTTAAAGGCTTGAACGAGATGTGTCCAAAATAGGATCTCTTCAATTGTGGCTGGAAGTTGAAGCACAATATGCTACGAAGTCTTATTTCACTAGCATTATTACAACAAATATTAAAGTTGAACATGATATGCCGAGCGCTGGAGTCCAACGCAGTTTGGAAGTTAGCAAATACAATCTTTTAGCTAAGCA
The DNA here is from genome assembly GCA_019049475.1 of Eueides isabella. NCBI lineage: Eukaryota > Metazoa > Arthropoda > Insecta > Lepidoptera > Nymphalidae > Eueides > Eueides isabella. Next base: position 4,758,761 of record CM032398.1, on the reverse strand, counting down.
AATATAAAATATATTAATTTTTGCATTAATTTTTCTATTGTTGTTTCTTTTAACTTTATTAATTTATTCTAATTAACGTATCCAAATTGTTTAAAACATACCTACTTTATAAAAATCGTTTAAATGTATTATAAAATCTTAAAGCCTAAAACCAAATCTGTGTTTGTGTTTTTACACCTTAGTCCATATTGTATTTAAAAATAAATATTTTAATTCAATTAAAAAATATGGAAAAGATGTAACAAAACATTTTTTTCAGATATGGGGAGGAGTTTTTGGTCTGTTAATGGTATTATATGCGTTAATACAATGGCGTGGAGTAGTGAAAAGAGGCGGGCTGTACATTGCGATAATTCCTTTAACTTTTAATTATATTGCTGACGCCTTATATTACGTAAGTATAAAGACAATGTTATATATAATTAACGATGTTTTTAAAAATATCAAAATTCTTTCATTGGTTTATTTGTAGAGAACGTAGTTAAGATTAATTTCTTCCTAAATGGATAATTTATTTTTTATTTGCATTACTCTCTTAGGTCCAAGGCTTGGCGCAGGGGCACAAGCCTTTGTGACTATAAACGCTATTGGTTGTGCGTTTAATCCCCAATCAACGAAATGAAATATTTAATGTTTTCAAATTAAATATTTAAAATTCTCATTTCTCCTGGTTACAAGGCAAAGCGCGTTGTCACGTCTCAATCAATCAATGCCTCAAATACGGCGAAAAGTAGGGAATGGAACGGAGTGTCTTAACACGAGGTTCCCAAATTCCCTCTGCCCTGCCATGTACGGGGTGAAGTTGTGTGTGTATCTTAGGTATGTAGCCTGCTGTACTGTAAACGATAAAAATTGACACATATCTACTTTAATATTCCATAAACTTACTGTTTCGGTACTATATATTTTAAAAAAATATTTTAAAAAAATTGTATTACCGATTTTTATCATTATATATGTTATAGGCGACTGTCATTTCAATGCTCCACGCACTCGCTGCAGAGGCAGGTACGCTTGGACTGACTCTACCGTTATCGAAGTCAGAGGAATATGTGGTCGAAGTAATTATCTATGTAGTTGTTACTTTAAAGGTATGTACGTATTAAACATAAAATTTTATAACACTTTAACGTTTAAGACTTTATATTCATTTTTGTAAATTGTAGGTTTCCAATGTGTTATGGGTGACGTGGAAACAATGTCGTTATGACATATTTTTCTTGGACTGGTCGAAATACAATCCGCCAACGACAGGTAAAAATAATGCATCCATTATCTTAAGGCCTGTCGCGGCGCAGCGGCATAAGCGTGTGACTGTAACCGACAGATTGTAAGTTCGATCCCCACTCAAGGAAATAAAATGTTTAATATTTTCAATTTAAATATTTAATATTTTCATTTCTTCGTTCTGGTACAAGGCAAAATGCTGCGTTGAGTTCCGCCACTCAACTCACAATGCCTCAAATTCGGCGGAAAGTGGGGAGCGAAAGTGCAACGGAGTAACTTAACACTAGGGTCCCAAGTTCCCTCTGCCTACCCTGCCATGTGCGGGATACAGCGTGAAGCTGAGTATGAGTAGTAGATAGCATAAAAATCGTATAAAAAAATTAACGTAGCAGGATAATTATAATACGCTTTATTAATAAATATTTTTGTATTCTTAGTGTGGATTTACACTTTTAAATCACTAAAAATAAATTATTTAGCTTAAGTTATGATAACTGCATATGTATGTTTTTAATTAGCCTTAATATAAGTTATAAACAATAACAATATTACTATGGATATTTTAGATGTTTTAGGTCAAAGTAATTCAAATGACTGGAAGCTGAGAATATTAGTTAGAGAGTGGTCGTCAATGCAAACAAAACGTTTCGTGTCCCCTGGATTTACTGCAACAAGTACGCTTCTAATATTACACGTAAGCAATTCTAAATATTAAAATGACAGTAGTAGACCCTCTTTATATTTACATAACAGAATATTTGAAAACTCTATAAATTTATTATATGTATGTAATAAATAAAGCATTCATAGGAAAATATAGAGTTAATCACTTTTATTTTCAGCTCCACAATGTATGCCGCACATGGCAGTGTAGGCAGATGGAACTTGGGAACCTAGGGTTAAGACACTCCTTTCTGTTTCCCACTTTCCGCCGAAGTTGAGGCTCTGCATGTTGAGTGGCGAAACTCAACACCGCGCTTTACCTTTTTACCAGAGTGAAGAAAATGTAAATATTAAATATTTATTTTGAAAATATTAAAATGTTTCATTTCTTCGAATAAGGATCGAACACACGACCTGTCACGTTCACGGCAGGTCTCATTAATCACATTTCATCGTATGAATATTTGTTATACGAGATAATGGGTAAACCCTTTTATTATATAATAATGTACTTATAATATCTATACCGACTTTTCATATTGTTGCGTTATTGTTACAATGATTTCGAATTTTAGATTTTAGATAATTATCATTCTGATATACCAAAAAGTCCAGGTTACAATTGGGTAATAGCCACTGCTACATGGTGGAGTTCGTATGCTGCGTTTATATGTCTTCGGTTTATGTTAGACAAACTATTTGAATCTTCTCCGAAGAGATTTTTAAAAATATGTACTGATCTGGAGTTGTCATTGCTAGTATTTCAAGAAGAATATTATGCGCATTATGTGGATGGAAGGTGAGTATTAGTTATATATAAGCTTGTTAAAATTTATTTATGTTGTTACCGTCTCTGTGGGGAGATTTTTACAAATCTCCGCTTAACAGACTTAGAATTGTCGTTTGGCAACAGAGAACGCTATTTATTAAATATTTTTACTATTTCTAAAATGTTGTTCCACACTTAGAAAAGAAAAATATTAATTAAAATATCCTGTATCCGTTCCGTTTTTACCCTTTAACGGATGAAACTCTAAAAATGAATAAAAAGTTTTGAGCACGTTCTTATAATTTGGTAATAAGCTCACTCTATCTTTTTAAGTAAATAATAAAATACATATCCTTTATAGAAATGAAGATTTAATGGGTTTTAGATCAAATACAAATCCACTTCAAACATGTCGACTGCTTTGCTCTTCACAATTGAGGTATATATATTGGTTTTTAAATAAAAATATCTTTTAATTCAAACATTATATATAATTATATTTGTGAAATATTGCAGGACCGTGTACAAAAAACTTGTAAACAATGGTACGTATTTTGTTATGGTTAGTCAATGGTTAGTCTAAATTAATTTATAATTTCTTTTTAACGTCGGAAATTAGTTAAATAATCTAGTATGTAAAAGTAGTATCATTATTATAACTAATATACATATGTGGTCATAATTATTAAAGCCATTGTGACGCAGTTATAATACTACTCGAGGGAATTTTTATGCCTCTAATATATGTAGGTTTTGTCTGATATGGTATGACGACATATTCCAAATATCTAACTTAATATTCTTGTTAAAATTCCCATAATAATTGGAAATACTATAGGGAATTGTTTATAACATAGGCCAATAGTAACACAAGTGCACAAGCGAGCGACTGTAGTTGCCACAGGCATTTTCCTCGCTCTGGTACCGAAGCGGCGTTGTGTCTTTCTTCAATTCAGTGGCAAATTCGAATTCAAATAATATTCTCCAATAATAAGTTAAAAGCTTAATTGTTTGAACGTCAAACAATTTACCAGCGATTCACCAAAATTGCTGTCTCCGACACGAGAAGAACCAGCGCAAGAAACTAAGCGTGACATGTCTTTTTTTTTTAAATTAAATATTTATGATATTATTTATAATTCATAAGGCATTCATAAAGTCGTTAATTTTGTAATAACACAATCTTTTCACAATATTTTAAAATTGTGAAATTTTCAGACTTTTTCTGGGATTCTATTATAATTGCGTAGATACACATTGTCCCATAAAAAAATACGGACTTGATATTATGTTGAATAATTATGTTGTAACGATGATCTGTGTTTATTGTAGGTAATTACGATGATTATGTAAGGAACCATGATCTATTATCAAAATTTTTGGGAGCATTTTTTGAAAGAGTGAGTTCATGGTATATTTTTATTATTAACTACATAAATAAATTGAGGCCTGTCGTGGCACAGCGGCACAAGCGTATGACTGTAACCGACAAGTTGTGGGTTCGATCCCCACTTGAGGAAATTAGATATTTATATTTTCAATTTAAATATTTAACGTTTTTATTTCTTCGCTATGGTTACAATGCAAGCGCGATCTTGAGTTCCGTCATTCAACACGCCACGCTTCAAATTCGGCGGAAAGTGGGGAACGAAAGTGGAACGAAATGTCTTAACCAAAGCTCCCTCTGCCTACCCGGCCATGTCCGAGATACAGCGTGCAGCTAAGTAAGTAATTAAAAAATTGTTTGACATATTATTTTATAAAGGAATAAATATATTTACATAGTACCTACTAATTAATCACAAAAATGACTCGTAAAAATTGTTCACTAAACATTTTAACTATGAAGTAAAAATGGCTTTTTTGAAGAAATAAAATATTAATTTAAATATTATTTATTTCAATTTACTGGTAACAAGACAAAGCGCGGAGTTGAGTTTCGTCACTTAACATGCTCATACCTCATTTTTGGCGAAAAGTGGGAAACCGAGTGTCTTATTAATAAGTTCCCAAATTGCTTGTTCCTACCACGCCAAGTGCCAATTATACATATGTATAACGAAAAATTTTAAAAAAGTATTAACTAATTCAATGATGAATTGACTAATTGATTAGGAAAAATAATATAAATGTGTGATGGTAGGCTCTAGATGGCCTAAACTGGGTAGCAAGTGAAAGGACTCTACTAGAGAAAATATTTAATGTGGAACTAATTGCAAGAGAAGGAGGTAAAACGAGTGTCCTGTTGTACGATACCAATGTTATGATACCCTCCTGTTTTGCAGTCACCTGGTACGTCTTACATATACATATCTTATATAATCATACATATTATATATTCTTACATAAAATAAAATGCTAAATACATTAACATATCAATATTGATAAAAACTTATGAGTATTTCATAATCAAAAGCAAAATAAGACGTATGAATTATTGGATATTGAGAAAGAAACTCTAAGTCTAATTATTATTTATGAGATATATTACTATTTTTATTATTATTTACCAAAATTAGATACTTATGCATTCAAACTTCAGTGCCTTGAGCCTGTTGGGTACGTAGTTAACTTTTCAGTTATTATAGAGCCTTTAAAAGTTCTCATGTTCTCTCATATTTGATAATAGTAGCTCGTATGTTACGACGAGCTACTATTATTAACCATATTTTTTTTGTAGGTTAGGTGAAGAATGGCTGTTCGCTACATTTGACGCTATACTTTTTGGTTTCATTTTAATTTCAACTCGTCAGCCTCTATTGGCGGTCTTAATTACATTGATTATGTGGCAGGTAAATAATAAGCTATAGATAATTTTATATAACAAAAAAATATACAAGTCAATTATGAAAATTGTTTCAGGTCATGAAATCTTTACGAAACTTGGTGGGAAATTGGAATGTAAATAATAAAATTGGTATAGAAAAATTAAAATGTTAATAAGCCTCGATTGAAATGCTATTGTTTTTTTTAATTAATTCAATACTATTTATAACTACGTAAAAATGTTCATACTTAGAAATGTTTGTAACATTATATTGTATGTTTAATTTAGTCTTTTTGTCTGTAAGTGAAAGTGAAGAAAATACAGTGTCTTTAATTCCTAGTTATGATTTAAGTGATGTGGAAATTGTAGACGAAAGTCGACTAATTAAGCCGCTTATATTCAAATCGACGACAACTCCTGTTCCGCCAATATCTGGACCATTATATAATTTTATTGTGAATTTATTTACAGTAATATTAGATCATCATTTCTCTCCATCAAGGCTTCGTAATTACCTGCGTGTCTTGAGTAAAAGTCTTAAAGGTTTAGGTACTGGGTACTAAATGAAAATGATGATTAAACGACTAGCCAGATTTTTACACAAAATATCCAATAGATTGCTTAGTAATGAACAAATAAAATTAAAGACTACAAATTTGAAAAAAATGCTTACTGAAGTTACGTCTAAGAAAATGGATTTATTTAAAGTGCTAAATTCTATTTATACTGTAACACAAGACATTAAAATGGATACATATTTATATCGTTTAAAAAAATACGGTCGTCGCGAAAGACGACATATTGGTAGACTAACCAGAGATGTGTTTGAGAAACTCATCTTTTACACTATAAAGAGGCAAGATGATGATATCAAAAATGATATACAGTTAAAATTTGCGCTTGCTGCTCTTGAATATTGGGAAGAACCACTCATCATTTAGAGATTCAATAAAGAATGAACTTTCAAAAAATATTTAATTATTGCTTTACTTTAAAATTATGGGGAAGCGATTAATGTGTACATTAAATGAAACTTTTTAACCGTGAAATTAGATGAAATAAAATTATACCTAAAAAGAAATATTTTCTTTATCACTTTCCTATTACTATTGCATTCCACAAAATATGATAAAATGTTTTACGAGTACATGTTTGGTTTTATTAATAATTCATATGAAAGTGTGTTACAATGTAAGCATTAAAGGTGTTGTTGATGCCAGAAATCCAGAACGTATGATACTATTACCTCACATGAAAAAGGAGAATGGTTTAACAACGGAGGGAATTTTTGAAGGATTTATTCGACGTTTGTTAGAACTGCTAACAACATCATTTCCTGAACGACGGTTGCCAAAGTACTGTAGAATTTTAAGTCGACACGTGTTTAAATTAGATTATAAATATGCCCAGAGGCTAGCTAAGCATCTTAAATATATATCAAAAATGTACGCAGAAGATTTGAAGAATGAATTGTTATTATACAAAAAATTTTTGGAAGAAAAACGACCGCAAAGTACAGCATTTTTTGAAGCAATAAACACAGCTTTTACTTTGCAACAATATATGTTATTTGAAGATTACGTTTACGAGTTAAAGAATTATGGCACGAGAGATAAGCTTTATATAGACGAAGACACCGAGAAACTTTTAGGGACTATTTTAGGAAGTATCCTCAAATTAAGTGCTCAAGATCGTAAAGATCTACAAAAAAAATTAAGATACGCTGTTAAAGAAATTGTTGATGACTTGGAACACACATTATATTAAAACAGATCTAAATGTGTCTTTTAAATTAATAAAATGCTTAATCGTTTTTTTTCTCTTTTTTTTATAGCCAAACTTTTTTATACTTACAACGAATGTGGTTATTGTAGGCACTAGTTGTTATTATACTAGTTTAACTTAATGTTAATTCGCTGATTTTGAAATCTAATGTACACAAGAAAGGACTTAAGTTAGTAACGTAGCCCCTTGTAAGTTGTACTCTATTTTTTAAGTAATAATATTGTTTAGTAGAGTCATGACTTTTATTTGTGATATTTAGTTTTACGGTACACAGTGGGAACGTAGTGCTAAGATACTCGTTCTCGACGCATCGCTTAATTATAGATATATTGTATATTAAGTGGGGCATCTCTTTTTCTTTTACCGGAACGAGAAAATTGAACTGAAAGCTGTTGCGTTTACAATCATACACAAACACATATCATATTCCATAGGTAAATTTTACACTATAATTTTTAAACAACTTTTAACCTTCTGGTTATTCCCCGTCCACAAACGATTAATAGTTATTTTGGCTATGTTCCGATATACACTGTGAGCACTGCGCAGTGGTCTCAGTGGTGAAAAATTCGTTCCGATATGGACTGCCAGTATAATGCTACAGTACTCTAGGGAAATATATGACGTCATAAATCACCGCCATTTTGCACTGTGAGCACTGGCATTTTCGAGGTAAGGTACTCGCAGTGCTTTGGTCACGTGATCACAAGCTTGTCGAAAGTTGTATGTAGTTAACACCAGTTATTTATTTACAAAGAGAAATTTGTGGTTAATTGTATTAATTATTAACCAATTTATTTAATGTAATTAATTATTTGTCGAAATATATATTTTAAAATTTAATTAATATACTATTATTAATTGCAAACAAAATATTAACTTTAACTATAACCTATAACCTTTTTTATAGGTTTACAAGTATTTGTAAAAAAATACTTTTTGAAACATAAAAAGGATACTTACTAATATCAGAAAATTATTTAAATTATAATTCAACATTAAATATTAATATTAAATATTCAAACAATAACTTTTATTATTTAACAGAGAACGTTTAAGCAAACATTAAATTAAAAAACATTAGTTTGAAAATAGTGTGAAAAAACTAGAACGACAGTATACTGGACCGCGTTTCGTTTTAAATAGTAACCAGTATAACTATAAAGAAACGACATCACAGTATACTAATTTGCCGTTATACTGCGCAGTGCTCACAGTGTATATCGGAACATAGCCTTTAATCAAAGTAGTTAAGTATATTATATTTTTCATCTAAAAGTTTTTCTATGTTTTAAGAAATATATGTTTATCAGAAATATATGATACGTAATTTAAATAAAAATTTATAATAATTTTTACTACATATTTTACTTTCTAAATTATTATTACAAACTAATAAACTAACAGTCGTATAAAATTTATTTTAACTTTGTTTTTATACACTTAAACAACATATATTTATCTGAAACTCTAATTGTATAAAACTATACTCATTATTAAGAGTTATTTTAATAATCGGTATGTAAATATTTTGATCGATTCATAAATAGTCGATAAAGCCAGAGACAAGGGATAGCTTGCTTTTTTAAGTGGCAACATTTCCTTTATCGATATAGAACAAATGAAATACAGCAACGTCACGCACAGCGGGCTCATGAAGTAGAGAACAAGTGATTTATACATTCGGCGTTACAAATAATTGTTAAATTTACAAATTTTAAGCTTTATTAGTGATAAAAATGGCAGATAATAAGAGGTGAGCTTGCTAATAATAGAAAATTATAAGTGTATTTAAAATATTTTTCGAATTGTTGCAAAATCATGGAAACCAATATTCGAAAATTGGCTTGTCATCATGTCCACATATTAGAAATATATTATATTGATGTTATTTTTCCATTTAATTATTCCATTGTGTATAAAAGTGCTACTGAATAAGAAAAATATGATTTATATTTTCGAAACTGCAAAGTAACGCTGTTGTCAAGCCGGGCATTTTGGGTTAATGATCTGTTTTATTTAGCCCTGATGATCTTTCCACCGCGATCTTGCGCCGCAAGGACAGGCCCAACCGCCTCATCGTCGAAGAAGCCGTCAGCGATGACAACTCTGTCGTTGCCTTGTCACAGGTTGGTTCTTTGTCTTTTTTAATGGGCAGTCCTAACTGGCTTCTCTAACAAAAAAAAAAAAAAACGAAAATCATATTTAGTTCACAAATCTTCCATCCTAAACATTGAATTACCAATTATAAGTAATAACTTAAACTATTTTAAAATTATGAAATTTATTAATTGTTTAATTTAAAATAATAGTTAAGATTTACATGTTCTAGTCATGTAAATTATATTATTTATTCTTCGATTATTCATGATAATAATTATTTTACACTGTATAGACTAAACATAAAGATATTTGGGTGTATCATTCTCCACTTGTAAGAATTATTTATTTCCATTTACTGCTGCTAAAAAAGGGCTGTAAATATTGAAAAAAAAAAAAAACAAAATTCAAATTTAATTTCTTATTATCGAAGTTCAAGTCTGTGACTGTAAATATGACAGATTTTGGGTTTGATTCCCTTTTGAGTAAACAAAATATTTATAATTACATTCACTCTGGTAATAAGAAATAGCATGTCATTGAGTACCAACACACAAAATGTAATATTTACAATTTGGTGAAATGTGAAGAATGGAACAGAGTGTCGTAAAACTCTAACTACTAATGAATAAATCTTCAATGTTATCTATTTAGATTTTAAGTTTCCATTTCCAATCATGTAGTTTTGATGTCTATGCATATACTGATTATTTACAATTGTTATTGTTAATATTAAAAAATAAAAAATATAGTGCAATTTTGTATACACAATTCTTTTTGTTATTGTTTACATTTCATATTAAAATTTTTTGAACATCAAATAATTTACCATTCACTAAAATTAATTTGTCTGACTCTAGAAGAACTGGCACAGAAAACACAGAATCTTTATTTTACAATAATTGTTTTAAGATTATATAATCTACACATTTTCAAAACTTTTCATCAGACTGAAATAATGTGATAATTGGTAACACAGTTTATTATCAATCAGTTTTTAAATTCAATGTTGGTTGGTAATTTTTCAAATCACAGTCTCATTAGGTTCAAACCCAGTGGTAGTAGTATTATAAAAAGTTTCTTATATATTTTTTTCTTCAAATTGATTATATTATTTTTACTATGTTTTAAAGTGTTATTCCACACTTAGGACAGAAAATACTAAACTTAAATTTAAAAAGCGTATAAAAATTATGAATGAAGCAGGATTTGAACCCGCGCCTCTGGAATACTGTTCCAGCGCTCTGACCAACTAAGCCATTCGTTAAAACGTTGAACGAATGGCTTAATTGGTCAGAGCGCTGGAACAGTATTCCAGAGGCGTGGGTTCAAATCCTGCTTCGTTCAAAATTTTTATACACTTTTTAAATTTAAGTTTAGTATTGATTATATTAATAACTACAGATACAAAAATGTGTACGATAAATTTAACATTGTAATATTCTTAAATCCGGTTAATCCAATTAATTTAGATTTATAATAACACAGATTAGGCAAAGAAAGTTCTTGTAATTTTTTTGTTAATTCTACTGATCTAGCTAAGAAAATAATCTGCCACAAATTATGTGTTCCTATGAATTTTTTGCAATTCTTTTCTCTGCAAACCAGACAAAATGCATTGTGAGATTAATCATGGTGCCACTCAATTTAACGCAAAAAATGAATGGAGAGTGGGGAGTTCTCTCTGCCTTGCCATATGCAAAAAGTAGATTATTTTTTATTAAATCAAAACCTTTTACTTAGGCTAAAATGGAGCAGCTACAACTTTTCCGTGGTGACACAGTGCTGTTGAAAGGGAAACGTCGTAAAGAGACTGTATGCATTGTTCTCTCTGATGACAACTGTCCTGATGAGAAGATACGTATGAACCGCGTAGTGCGCAACAATCTGCGTGTTCGTTTGTCCGACGTGGTGTCCATAGCGCCGTGTCCATCTGTCAAATATGGCAAGCGTGTCCACATTTTGCCCATTGATGATTCAGTTGAAGGTTTGACTGGGTAAGGCATTTTTTTTTTACTTTTTTAATTGTCATTACAAAAGCATATACTCCGTGAATACAAAATCGGATCTGAATCTGAACAAATATATTTTACTTCCTAAACTAAAAGTCTATTAAAAAAATATGTATAATTAGTAATGCTTATTTAAAATTTTGTGTATAGAAAGCTTATCTTTGCTTACTATATAGTAACAAAAAAATATTGTTAATAAATTGAAAAATAATAAAATAAACTTTTACATACAGAAATCTATTCGAAGTCTACCTAAAGCCGTACTTCATGGAGGCGTATAGACCCATACACCGTGATGACACGTTCATGGTCCGCGGTGGCATGCGAGCGGTGGAGTTCAAAGTGGTGGAGACGGACCCTGCGCCGTACTGTATTGTGGCTCCCGACACAGTTATACATTGTGAGGGCGAGCCTATTAAACGTGAAGTTAGTATAAAATTGTGTTTATATCTTTTTTCTTGACCAAATGGTTCTGCCTGCTTGGATTAAATACTACTTTATTTACTAATCTCAATTACGATCGAGTTCTAATAACATTATAACTTTTAAGACAATATCTATTTTTATATCATTTTACAGTTAACATTTCAGCTTAGTGAATTAAAATTTGTGGCAATTTTGTATTATTTAACAGTAATAAAGGATAAGATTCTTTTTAAAATGTCTTCCATTACCTGACAATGATAGGTTGAATATGTTATTAGTAGCTATTTGTATTATTTTCTATTAAAAATCATTCTGTCGCCATTGAAAGCATTAAAATATATTGGTTCTTTAGGGCTGGTTTCACTAATAGTACTGGGTAGCTGATGGTAGCCTGATCTGCTGGATAAGTAATGTCTTATTTACGCTGTTAATGTGATGTCACCTGTTACGTGGGTGATTATTGTCCACCTGATTAGTTGTAAGAGAGTTTGATAGTCTGACTGTAAGATAGCATTAACTGTCAGATTACTATCAGAAACTTTATTCGAAACTAGGGGAACTGGGTATCGCTTGCTTAGTAAAGGGAATTAAATTGTATGGAAAAAACTAATAATTGATACTTGCAGAATATTTGTTTTATCAAAAAAATTAAGTACCTTTTACTTTGATTACAATAAAAAATAAAAATATGAGTTACATTAAAATTATAATGTGTAGTAGGAATATCTTTATATAATTGTTACAAGATCATATCAGTCATTTTATAAACAAGGCAATTATGTTTATGGGATTGAACTTTAATACCATATTAAAAAAACTTTAAATATTATGGAATAAAAGATATTTCATAAAAAATATGTGCTTATATTTTAGGATTTTTTTTATTTTCTATATTTGTCTATAAAAAAATTATGCAATAACATGACTGAAAAGTGCCTTGTCTATGAATGCGGAAAGAAACATACCGTTTATAAATTTATTCTGTGAGGGGTGACGATGAAGTGGGATATATGTATATGTATATACACATATGTATATGTCGTGTCCGGACATTATTTTAACTTGCGTAAAGAATACAATAACATATAGTACAAAAGTGTTAAAAAAAGTTAATAAATTTAATTATTTTTATGTCGAAAACTTTTAAAATAACAGATTTTTATTGCAAATATGTACATATAAAAAATAAATAAAACTATTTTTTCTCTTTACCCATTATGCATGTTTAAATGAACACAGAACAACTTTTGCCATTTGTCTTTTCTTTAATAATTATGCTACTTGTCTATTCTTTAATAATTTTTCGTGAAAGTGAAACAAACATCTTCAAACTCAAACTTTTGTTTTATAATATTAATAATTTCTTTCTTATCTATTAAAACTATCAACAGGAAGAGGAAGAAGCTCTTAACGCAGTAGGCTACGACGACATCGGCGGCTGTCGCAAGCAGCTCGCTCAAATCAAGGAAATGGTGGAGCTGCCGCTTCGTCACCCTTCATTGTTCAAGGCGATCGGTGTCAAACCACCCCGCGGCATACTTATGTATGGCCCGCCTGGTACCGGAAAGACACTTATAGCTAGGGCTGTGGCTAATGAGACTGGTTTGTTATGATATTTGTAAATTTTATTTTTAGATTTATAGTTTGATTTAGTGATGTAGGTTAAAATATTTTGAATATTGTGGTGGTTCTCTAAAATTAATAGACATTGGTTACTTGATACATAACAAGCTCTGCTCTGTCTTATCAATCACAGGAAATAGTAGTGTTGTCATTAAAAACATTATTGCAAAGTCGTAAATGTTGTAGGCATATGTGAAGCATGCATGTCTAATTTCTGTCAAATTAAATTTACAAATTGACAATAAAAGGATAAAAAAAATGTAATGAAATCATTATTTGCATTAGATAAAATCTTAATAAATAGCATAAAAAAGTTTTATAATATATGTATATATGGTTTTTCAGTAAAAACACAACTAATGTCAATACTTTTACTGTGGAGATAGTATCAGTAATCTGACCTAATTATATACATAGTAGGTACAATACCGCATTGTATTAAATTTTTTATTAACTATTTTCTTTGTAGCCATTATTTTAAGCCTTTAGAAATGAACATTTTGTTTATATTCAAATTTATTGGTTTTGTATACATCAAAACATTGTTGTACTGGCAATAGTAAAAAAATAGTCAACATTTTTTGATTTCTTTCATTGATAAAATAATATGCATGGCATTGATAAAAAATTGTTCTAGTTCTTGAATTTTTCCATTTTTTTTTACTTTACTAAGGGTAGAGTCTAGCAAATGGAATATATTCACAAATAGTGTAGTTAGGATGCAATTACGGACTCACAATGATTTATATTTTTTTCCACCTTATGTTGACAAAGATATAACATGGAGTTGAGTTCCGCCTCAACAGATAATATCTAAAAGTGCAGAGAAAATATGGAAGATTCCCTCTGCCTACCTTCTAATTAATATTTTATTACAGGTGCATTCTTTTTCCTGATCAACGGGCCAGAGATCATGTCCAAACTTGCTGGAGAATCTGAGTCCAATCTGCGAAAGGCCTTCGAAGAAGCTGATAAGAATTCACCGGCTATCATTTTCATTGATGAGTTAGATGCTATTGCACCTAAACGTGAAAAGACCCACGGGGAAGTCGAACGTCGTATTGTGTCACAACTGTTGACACTTATGGACGGTATATCTATTTTTTTTTTTTTAAATATATGTATGTAACTAATGATAAAAAATATTTTTTTAAAAACTATATATAAATATGCGGTTCTTATTTATATAGGTTACGTTATGATATGTTTTCTTAAATATTGTACTTGTTTTTGATATAATAGTATTAAAATACAGATTTATTTACATAAATTAAAAAAAAATGCAAATTTGACTGATCTATGTAAGTCATACAATATTTTTATTAGTCATGGATTAAAGAAAAACGTGTAGATAATATTCTTTCCTTTTTTTTTGCTTTTAAAAAAACTAACTATATTTATTATTATGAAATATACACATTAATCTGAACAAATAAATTTTATAATACATTTTAAATTAAACAAATTTAACCGGATTAATTGAGTATATTGATTTTTATACCTTTTGGGAAATGTGGAGGAAAACGTCAACGTCATCAATTTATTTTACTTAAAATGTGTCATAATCGCGAAAATCACAAGAAGCTTATTATAACTACATTATTTATAAAATTGTACATTAGTAAATTTAACCTCCAGGCATGAAGAAATCCTCCCACGTGATAGTGATGGCGGCCACCAACCGTCCCAACTCGATCGACGCGGCGCTGCGTCGTTTCGGTCGCTTCGACAGGGAAATCGACATCGGTATACCCGACGCCACCGGCCGTCTCGAAATATTGCGTATACATACTAAGAATATGAAGCTGGGCGATGATGTTGATTTGGAACAGGTATGCGGTTAATTTGTTTCTTACATTTTTAAACAATTAGAAGCTATATATATAGTTATTGTTAATAGGATTTGAACTCGCACTTCTTGCTTAGCGAATGCTCTAACTACTAAGCTATATGTTCAGTTAAACTTCAAGTCATATCTTAATAATATAATTGTGTTGTGAGTTCCATTTTAATTTGGTTAAATGAACTATTTTCATTTCCCTGCTCTGGTAATAAGATTAAGCGATACAGTGTGAAGTATATACATAATATCTACAAAGACCAATATATTTTTACTAACAATAATTGTTGTTAAACTTAAGGATTTAGAACATTGTAAAAATATTAGTAAATCAATTCTTATTCTATTACGTACTTATACAGATAGCAGCTGAATCTCACGGCCATGTCGGTGCGGATCTTGCCTCGTTGTGCTCGGAGGCCGCCCTGCAACAGATCCGTGAGAAGATGGATCTCATTGATTTGGAAGATGACCAGATTGATGCGGAAGTGCTGAATTCTTTGGCCGTGTCTATGGATAACTTCCGTGTAAGTTATAGCTGTTTGATTAAAATAAGTATTGTTATTTTTTTTGTGAAGTTGGTAAGTATATTGTAATTATATTTTATTTTTATTGTCAGTGAAATTAGTGTTAATATCATATCAGTTCTAGTTATCAAAATAAATGTATTAAATAAATATTAGCTTTTTTTAGGCAATGACAAGTTTTAGTTTTGTGTAAAAAATATTTAGATGTCTAATATTATTTTTCTTTATTACAATTTTGTATGTTATATTAGTAGTCAGAGACAGAGGCCTGTCGTGCCGCAGCGGCACAAGAGTGTGACTGTAACCGACAGGTTCTGGGTTCGATCCCCAGTCGAGGAAATGAAATATTTAATATTTTCAATTTAAATATTTAATGTTTTATTTCTTCGCTCTGGTAATAAGATAAAGCGCGGCGTTGAGTTCCGCCACTCAACACGCAATGCCTCAAATTCGGCGGAAAGTGGGGAACGGAAGTGGAACGGAGTGTCATAACACTAGGTTTCACTTTCGTTCCCTCTGCCTACCCTGCCTAGTGCGGGATACAGCGTGAAGCTGAAAAAAAAAATATATATATTAGTAGTGATTACCTGTTTTTATTTGTGTTGGTGTAACAAACTCTTATCTTATTATAATGATAAATGTGAAAGTTAAACGATGGACTTGCTCCACTTCACTAAAACTACTGAACTAAAATTTGTTCTATCTAAATAACTCTTACTCTCAATTCAACTTCACGCTGTATCCCGCAATAAGCAGGAAGAGGGAACTTAGGAACCTAGTGTTAAGACACTTCATTCTACTTCCGTTTCCCACTTTCCGCCGAATTTGGAGACTAGAGGCTCTCGTGTGCTGTATAGTTCTATGTAAATTAATTAATCAAGCTTAAATATCAGAATAACACAATTTTAAACAATAATTTTAAACTGGCGATAAAATTATACTAATTTTTTTAAATATTTTTTTCTTCTATAAACAGTATGCAATGACCAAATCTTCACCATCGGCACTGCGTGAGACAGTGGTCGAAGTCCCCAACGTGACTTGGACCGATATTGGTGGTTTACAAAATGTCAAGCGTGAGTTGCAAGAACTTGTCCAGTACCCGGTGGAGCATCCGGACAAGTTCCTCAAGTTCGGTATGCAGCCGTCGAGGGGTGTGCTGTTTTACGGACCGCCTGGTTGCGGTAGGTTTATTTTATACTAGCTACTTCCACGCGGCTTCGCCCGCTTGAATTAAAATATTTTTTTTTTTTCTATTTTAAACTACTTTCTTGTTTTAATTACATTATCACTATTAAGCTAATATCTATAGTTTAAAACTAAAAAAAAAATATCAATTTTGTGGAACTTAACATTTTAAATTGATATAACTTTGTTTTAGTTTTTAACTGATTTAAATAAAATAAATATAAGAGTGAAAATAATATTTAAACCTGATTAGCCGTTTCTGAGATTAGCTGTTATTATTATTAGATTAGTACAAATAAACAGACAAAAAAAAATCACTAGTTTTAGCCCTATTACATGAATAAAGGTTTTTTTGTATATATATTTTATTGAAGTTTTACAGATTTAATAAGTTTTAATGCATAATATGCTTGGCTAGTTTCAGAGTTTTTTTTACAACTGGTTGTAACGTATAATGTAATTTGAGTTTATGATAAATACTCAAGTAATAAATTCCGAAAGCGTAACGTTAGAGCGGCCCCGATTTGTTAATCGTACAGCAGTTGAAATACAGTGTTTTTAAAAACATCATGTCAAAAATTTCATTTCATATCCTCATCTTATTTAATAAATTATTGTAGAATTATTATCATTAAGTGAAATAATTTTATATAGTTCAATAGAAAAACTTAAATATATGTTTTAAATACAGGTAAAACATTGTTAGCTAAGGCCATTGCTAACGAGTGCCAGGCCAACTTCATATCAGTGAAAGGTCCTGAACTGCTCACCATGTGGTTTGGTGAATCTGAAGCCAACGTGCGGGACATCTTCGACAAGGTATGCTTCTAGTGTTTTTAGGTAATAATTTAAACACTTTATTTAGTTTCACGCTGTATCTCGCACATAGCGAGATAGGCAGAGAGAGTTTTAGGGCTAAGTCTGTGACCTGATGTTAAGGCACTATATATAATACGTTTTCATCAAGCTACGTAACGGCTTAGTTAGTGGTTTTAGCACTTGAGCTGAGTCATACAGGCGCGGGTTCAACGTCCCGCTACGTTTTTATACGTATTTATATAATAAGTATTTAATAGTTTAAAGCAAAAGATATTTTTGACGGGTATATCAGTCGGGCAATATGTTGTCTTAGAAAACTTTAGGTAGAATTCATATCGCGCATGTTAGGCTCATAATATTTCATATATAGCTTAATAAATTAAGTAATATTGTTAATAATGATATATGAATCTGAATATCTAACAAATTTATTCATAACAAGGAGCAACAGAATTCATAAGAAATCGAATGTTTTGAAACCATTCTCATCATTTACAAATGTGGCATTCCATTACTGTGGATTTCGTAGGCATTTTCTTCCACGCCGCTTATTTCTGTAGAATGGTCTGCATGCGGCAGTATTTTCAAATCGACACAATATATCGATATTAATATTCAAAAATATTCTATCTTCACCTTAAAAGTCAGTATCGCACCTGTAGCTCCTTTGGGTATCACACACCATCAGATGATCCGTACACGCGAGTTTACCTTGTCTTTTTTAATAGAAAAAAATATATTTAAAGCTATGGATTTAGAACATTTTCGATTCGGCGTAATGATATGCGTTAATGGCGGCGGTGCTCCAATAATATACTAGCTGTGCATAATTCTGTGTGAACCTCACTAAACATCATAACATCCTGCTCGACCTAAAGGGAAGTCAGAGGGAACCTCGGAGGAGTTAGTTGTCTACATGTGTGTGTGTGTGTGTGTGCAGGCCCGCTCCGCGTCGCCGTGCGTGCTGTTCTTCGACGAGCTGGACTCGATCGCGAAGTCCCGCGGCGGGTCCGTGTCGGACGCGGGCGGCGCCGCGGACCGCGTCATCAACCAGATACTCACCGAGATGGACGGCATGGGCGCCAAGAAGAACGTCTTTATTATTGGTTAGTCACTATTTGAATTACACAAATATATTTAAATTTATTTTAACAAAAAGGTTTTAGTTTTTGTATGTCGTTTTGTTTTATATAGGTTGTATAAAATCTTAATATGTATTAGTAAGTATTAGGATTTTAATTAAAAAAATATATGTAAAATTACTCTAGGCACTATTTATGTTAAATATCAATAGTGTTTTATGAAATTATTTCAATTGTAGCGTTCAATCAATTTAAGTGTTTTATTTCTATATAAAAATAGTATTAACAGCAAAATTGACACATTTTATTGGTGTTTACCATCAGGTGCAACAAACAGACCAGACATCATCGACCCGGCCATCCTCCGACCGGGCCGTCTCGACCAGCTCATCTATATCCCACTGCCTGATGAGAAGTCCCGTGAAGCCATCCTCCGGGCCAATCTACGCAAGTCACCCATTGCTAAGGATGTTGATCTGTCTTATATTGCTAAGGTGATGTATTGGTTTCAGACACAGTTTAAAGTCTCCGAAACTTAGTCTAAAAGAATATATTAGCAGTAATTCTCTTCACAGACTGCCATTATAGTATGCTTAGTAATGCATCTTTCATCAGCATAGCTTGAATACAGATTATTAGTGGAGAACTTTGATAAAGCACAAAGCAGAAAAGTTTTGTAAAAAAAAATTTTTTTTTTTAATTTACATGCTTTTCGATATTTTACTATTATGAGTAGGTTTGTTGTGTAAAAGTATGTTTGGTAAAATGTATTTATAGATAGATCTTGGAAACAAAAGAAGGTCGTCGCTATTGCGACTTCACCTATGTACGTCTGTACTAACTAGCCCACGTTACGCCACCGTTTAGACGTATAAGGGGTTAAAAATGTATAGAGAATTTTAGTTATATGTTTCTGTGCCATATTTTCCTGTTTGTTTTTTAGTTAGGGGTAGGCTAGATAATTAAGTACTCAAATATTATAGAAATAACTTATGTTATGATTTGTAGTGCACATGAAATAATATATAAATTATATAACCGCAGGTGACCCAAGGGTTCAGTGGTGCTGACTTAACGGAGATCTGCCAGCGCGCCTGCAAGCTGGCCATCCGCCAGGCCATCGAGGCCGAGATACACCGCGAGCGCGCGCGCCAGCAGCAGGCCGCCGCCGCCGTCATGGATGTGAGTACTATGTGCTTTACGTACTATTGTATACTAAGGAGGCAAAAGGAACCTGGTGTTCTCTGCGTACCACCTGATTTATAAGAGGCATTTAAGTTTAGGCATTGAATCTATCAGTGTCTTGTTTAGTATTACGATGCATTAAATATATTATTATTGGATATTTATCTTAGTATTTGTACATTATTGTGAAAATTTAATATTAATAGGATTTGTTATATGACTATTGCCCACTTACGAATTTCAAATATACTCGATTGTGTTAATGATTTTTAGTTTTTCTATATACATACATTTTATGTTGAAAAAAGTAATGATATACACTAAACTTGTGAAAGTATACATAACATTTAATTATAATCATTATATTATGAAAATAATAATATATTAATATAAATATTGAGGCCTGTTGTGGCGCATGAACGCAAGCGTGTTACTATTAAAGCGACAGGTTGGGGGTTCGATCTCCACTCGAGGAAAATGAAATATGTGATATTTTCAATATAAATATGTAATATACAAATTTCTTCACTCTGGTAACATGCCAAAGCGAGGCGTTGAGTTCTGCCACTCAACATACAATGTCTCAAATTCGGCGGAAGTGAGAAAAGGAACGGTAACGGAAAGTTCCCTCTGTCTACCCTGCCATCTGCGGGATACAGCGTGAAGCTGATTAAGCGTGTGAGTAGTATAATAATTTCGTTTCCAGATGGACGAGGAGGACCCGGTGCCGGAGATATCGCGCGCGCACTTCGAGGAGGCCATGAAGTTCGCGCGGCGCTCCGTCTCCGACAACGACATACGCAAGTACGAGATGTTCGCGCAGACGCTGCAGCAGAGCCGCGGGTTCGGCACTAACTTCAGGTTGGTGCTGCTTTATTTTGTTAATGTTGCTAATCAGACGCTATCGTGCGTGCGCACAGTGCGTTGATACCCACTCGGGTGAATTAATATATTTATTACTTTTTTAAAATTGTAAAATTTGTCATGAAATTAAGTTAATTTTTATTTTGTAATATAAGATATAGTTTTAGTTCTGAATGTGCAAGTTGATGAAATCTTTATACTCTCTCATTTGCACCTGGACGGGGTTCGACGGAAATCACGAAATATCCAAGGGGATACGGAGGGTACAGTAAAATAACACGTGTACATAAAGTAAATAATTAATAAGTTTAAACCTCACCACGTATTACCAAAGGAGGGGCGTTAAAAATACTACAAAAGACATCGTGATTAATGGACTGCCCCAAAGGTGTAACTGAAAAACAGCGTTTAAGAATCGAAACGTATCAGCATTAGCTCAGTTATACCTTTTGCCACTATGTATAATTATATTTAAAAAATTATCTTCTATATATTCATTTAAATGTTAATGTTATGGCAATAAATGATTATTAATATTTTTATTTCTAAAGCGCAGCGTTTGGCTTCGTCATTTAAAGTTCGGAAATTGGGCGAAAAGTGGATATCAAAGTGTCACTTCTGTCTACAATGCTTAATGTGAGGTGCAAAGTGAAGCTAATAATAACATGTTGATCCGCAGGTTCCCAACATCGGGCGCGGCGTCCGGCGGCACGGGCACGTCGGGCGGCGACCAGCCCACCTTCCAGGAGGAGGGCGGCGACGATGACCTGTACAGCTAGACGCGCACACGCTGACATTACTTACACTACTTACATTACTTACATGAGTTGAGCTGATGCTACTGATTGGAAGCTAAAGTGGTTCTATTTTATGTTACATTTTTTTTGTCACTTATCAAGTGTTTTCTTTTTGTTTAATTATTTTAAAAAAATCTGTAGAATTTCTTTTAATAATCCCAATAGATCACTTTAGTGCAGATGGCTCAGCGAGATTTACGAACATTGAACCTGTTACCACCTGAAGCTGTTTTATAAAAACATTTCCGTAGTGTTAATTAGATATTGATATATACAAATATACAAATAACTTTTATTCGGGTTTCCAATAGTGTTGCTTGGGAACGTGTGGCTCGGTAGTTCAGTGTTCGTTTCTTTTGAAATAACTAAGTTGGTAGTATTTTTTGTCTTATATTACATTGGTTTAATTAAATTAAGTTTAACTGGGTGTTTGGAGGTCGGTCCGACTGTCGCAATTCCAAATATATTATAAATGTGTTATTTTTTAATTGTATTAGTTCCAATCGCTTATGTTTAGTTCTGTGTTATGTTCCCACGTGGTATGTTTAATGTCAGGTCGTGTACGCGACTCACAGCGCAGTGATTTTTATTAAATAATAAAAGATTTTTATAGTCGAATATTGAGTGTTTTATTTGATCTTTGTTTGTGATCCTTGTAGGAACCTGGGGTGACCTTATAAGGACACTGTTGGATTCCCTATATTTATTTATTAATAGTGATTTGAATTGGTTGCCTGTAGCCACAAGCAATAAAGTTAAGTCGCGTTTTAATTGTTTCCATTAACCATGATATCTAGTAGATGTACAATTACTCAACTCTAACCAAAAACTCTAAAAAAAATAAGTGTTACCAATATAATGTAGACTGGCATCGTGTTCTGATATTTATTATCTGTAATGTTTATTATTAAGAGATGAGCTATCAAAATTATTACATACTTAAAAGAAGAAACCAAAATAGTGAATAAAAAAATCTTAATGTATTATTAAAATATTTTATTTAGTTTCTATTATTTTTAAACTTGTAACGGTGACAAGTGCTTGTCAATGTTTTATATTGCTATAAACTTTTAGAAATCATATTTTACAATTACAAAATGTTTAAACTTAGCGATGATTATTATCTAAGAAAGTCCTATTTCGACTCTGAAACTGTTCCCACTCAGACTGTCATGAAGGAGAAGATGTCTCCCGAACTCGCTGAAGTGTATTTCAAATCAATGTTACCTAAACTAAAAGAGCTCGCTGGACTTGAACCACCCCTGAAAGGTGGTGGAAGCGATTGGTATGTACCACCAAAAGAATTACTCGATGGCAGAGCCGTAATGAAGCCTGTAAAAAGACAATTTATAACAAAATTAGGCTTTAAAGGCATTGATTACCTAGGAGAAAAAATTGTTAATGATCATCACGAACAAATGGAGGAAGAGAAACGTAACGCTCTCTTACAAAACGATATTAATTGGAAACACATCATTGAGGAAAGTTGCAATAAGCAATGGGATGATACATCTAGAGAACAATCCAAAGAAAATACGTCCAAAATACAAAAGGCATTCCAGCAGTATACCATACTGTACATGACGTCGATAACAAAAATAGACAGCTTACTCCGCGACGCGGCTAACAAGGAAGTGGAGCGTGTGAAGCAGGAAGCTTTTGATATGATGAGTTCACATTACGAAACACTTTTAAAGCAACAAGCAACCATGTTGTATGACAGATACGCTGATAAACTATTAAAAGAAAAGAATAAGTTAAAAGATAAATTTGTTTTAGACGTTGAAAACGCAAGAACAGAATTGGGAAATAAAATACATGATATAAACTTAGATAAACACGTGGCTATTGAAAAGTTACGAGTGTTGCTAGAATGTCAGAACTTAGCGTGTCAAGTGTATGTAGCTCTGAAGGAGCGGGAGGAATGCAAAAAAGATATGGAACTAACAAAATACGAACATGAAAAAACTATTAAAAAGTTATCAGAAAGGATCAGAATGCAAGATTTTGAAATCAAACTTGAAATGGAAAAAGAGAAAAAACGCAAAGAATTTATTCAGATATGGCAGAAGAAAATCTGTCACGTTGTCAAAAGATTTCAACAATTCGTTAAGTATTGTTTAAAAACTTTACCTGAACAAGCAGATTTTTTTATAAATATGGAGAAGTTAATGCTAATACAGCTAAGCGAAGCTATGGAAAATCCTAGCGCTGAAAGTATTTTTGTTCCCGAAGAAGATGGCTTTCATACACCTGTACCAAAACCACACCCATATTACGTGTTTTGCGATAAAGGATTTAAGCCTAAAGTAGAAGAGCACTTGTGTCCTAAGCACTGCACTTCTAGTGCTTCCCAGCTACCAGTCATCGTTGTAAACAAGAGACTGATCTATTCCGCTTGTGATAATTTCGAATTGTTCGCCGATAAGTTAACTGAATTCCTCGAAGGCCACCGAGGAGACGACGACGACTTTGTAGATTCCCACGATTATACATACGATATTCCTATAAAACCTACTGAATCGACGGATAAAGAGCAAGTAAAGCAAGAGAGCTCCCTGATGCAGATATTACAAAATGAAATCCCAAATCCTAGGCAAGTGAAAATCGAATGTAGTGTTTGTAAAGTTTCAACATGCTACTGTGAAAGTTCACCTAAAATAGTACGACCTTTACCTACTGATGATTACCATGAATATGTTCCGTGGCAGTCAACAGACATAGGACGGAAGATAAAATATAGGAGAACGGAATTGGAACACGAACGTGAGCCGAAATGGGATAGTTATCTTAATTTTGTTTTCCCAAGACGATGTCATTGTCCTCGAAGAGCGAAAAAACATTTACATGAACACCTCCCTGCGTATATGCGCAACATGTCTTCATATGAACCTCCAGATTTACCATTTTATGAGAAATGTCCACTTGACAAATTAAAGAAATTAGTTAAAAAATCCCGAAGACAGCAGCCCTTATTACCGGATATCGTTAAAGTCGAATCGAAAACAAGGGATGTTAGTACCCAGTACTCAGATCAAGAATTTGAGTTTTTATGCACATGTTTTTCAGATGAAGAAGTAAAAAAAATTCTTAGGAATATCATCAAATGCCCTAAAAAAGAGAATGTAGAATCATTTTCCTCGACTAATCTTTTAATGAGCCCTCCAGCGTTCGCTCGCGATCGAGCTCGATCTTTACGACGCTTACTAAACGAAGCTCCGGAGTTAGAAGAAATATTCAAGAGAGAGGATTGCACATTTTAAATGTCATTTTCAATTTGTGTCACACAAAAAGAACAAAGTAATATATTAGAAAATTCATATATAGTTTTTTTTTTTAATTTTTCAATTATCTGGTGTTTTCGGTTCAATTTCTTTTTAAAGTTTTCAATAGTACTCATACAGCAAATATTCATCACTCACTCACTTGCGGTGTTGAGGAGCAGAACTCAACGTCTTTGCCTTGGAACCAGAGCGTAGAAATAAAAAATTAAAGATTTAATTTGAAAATATTAAATATTTCATTTACTCGAGTGGGTATCAAACCCACAAACTGCTGTTTACGTTTCACACGTTTGTGCCGCTGCACCAAGACAGGAATTAATTGGGCTTGAAATATCAAGTAATTCTATAATCGTTTATAAATTATTCCTATGTTGTGATTATTTTTCATTTCTCTTGAAAATATACGAAATTTGGCTGTTACACATTTTTTATTCAGTCACCGTTTATGTTATAATTTTATAGATACTTTTTAGTTAGGATTTATTACATTTGTTTTTGCTATACTAGAGGTTTTATTAATTGAGTAATCTTATTATTTTTCTCGAGGAATTAATATTATAGGCTAGATATATAGGCTATAACAATAGTAGAAGACTACTGGTACTATCCCTGCGTTGTTACAACGACAAAATACTACAAAAAAATGTTTGAGTATAGATTATTATTTTGTATTACAGTATTACGTTGTTAACTTATGTGTTTATGTATAACATCTACAATATTCTTAATTTTATTTTATATTAATATATTTTAAATGAGGACCCGAAAAACTTCCCCCCAGGAATCTCATTTGCATCTGTCTCTTGCTGTAGTTATTTAATTTTATCCTGTATTTTCTACAAATCGTCTTACCACCAAGCGCGCGGATGACTTTTTCTCTTCGTGCCATGCGGTCATTAATTATTTACATTTTATGGTGTTGATTGCCCATCGGTCGTCTACGCACCCCGCAACGTCACTAGACCAACCACCTCCTTTTAGGACGTTGAGCGAAAAGCAATGCATCATTTACCTTGGTCATTTTTCGAATTTCTATGTTTAATTCTCTGTCACAGTTAAATATTTAAGCAGCTCCTTAACATAGCCCTCTCAGTGGTCTCGATTTTGTGTCCTGCCTTTTCAACGTAGTTCGTATTTGGCAGCCCAATGGCCAAGACACAAGGTAAAATTGCTGTCTCAAACTAGCTTTTTTAATCTATTGGTAGCATTTATTTCAGAACTCTTATTTGAGCCGTGTTTTTCCATGTAATAGCTACTCTCTGTTAATTAATCGTCATATTCGTCAGTTAGTTCGTCAGCTTCGATAAGGTATCAAGCTAAGGCAATGTAAGCAATATCAAAAAGCTTCTCAGAAATCCCTAAGGGCGTACAATATGACAAAGAGCTCCAGAAAAAAAAAATAATACTGCCAGATATTTTGCCTCTTTATAGCCATCTACCGTTAGGATAAATATCTATTTCATGGGCCAAAAGTAATCTTATTGGTCAATTTACGGAAGAGTTAACTGAAATTAACATAAGAATTTTAAGCGCTACAGGGAAGACCCTTCTAGCAAATGTAATAGGGAGGAATCGAGAAGAGAAATTTGGGATTATATAAATACCAACTTTTGATAATACATTAATAATTCGGTCTAATGCTGAGGCGCAAAATGAGTCTATAGTTTGATAATTTTTTGATATGGACATGGTAGATATAAGTAATTAAAAAATCTTATAGGGGACGTTTATTAATGCAGTAAAACGGTGTTTTTTAAATTTTATTTATTTATCTATGTGTTACACGCTTATCTCAGAAGCGGAAGATTTTAACGACTTTTTCACTATTATATTTTATCAACCAATTTCAATATGGTTTTAAAGGTCGAAAAAGTTGCATCTAAATATGTAGTTCGACAAAATGACTACAATTTTTTTTTATAATATATCTCAAAGTTTAATTTTCAATGTATAGATAAAGTTGATAATTTTATTAGAATAGCAAATTAATCGAGATAATAAGTATATACCTAAGTATCGTCCAACCGAAGCCGTTCGTAAATATAATAAAACCACAACTTAGTAAAAATATTTTTTTAATTTCTATCGTATATAAAATTATAAACACCAACTTTGATTTAAATATTAATAAATTCATGATCTACGTAATCTCTCCGACCGCCATTTGCTGCAACAGATTCATAACGTGACAGAATCTCTCCTTTATCTCCGTCGCACTCCTATGCGGGAGCACTTCGCTGATCCTACAAAACACTTGCTCCGTAACAGATTCACCTTTCAATATTTCTAACATAGTTTTATCCTCGTCTCGAGTCCAACTTTTAATTTCTTTCTTTTCCTCTTTAAATTTGATTTTCTCTTCTTTTTTTCTATCTTTTTTCTTTATTAAATCATCTTTTTTGCATTTGCTTTTTGTGTGTGGTTTTGGTTTGACACTTCTAGAGTTTATTGTAAGGCATTCTTTTTTAGTATTGTCATTGACATCTTTAACGCTTTTAGTGGGTGATTTAAGTTGTTTTCTACTTCTTTTTTGTGGAATTTTGCATATATTTTTGTTATTTCTTCTAGGTGATGCTCTTTCTGAGTCCGACTCTGGTGGGGAAAGGCAGTGGTTAGGCGCTAATCGCCTCGAGTGCACTCTATAGGGCTCCTTACTGTAGGGATATGTGACACACGCTGTACGCAAAAACCTGCCATGTTGAAGGAACACTCGCCCGTGTAAATACTGAAAAAGAATAAATTAAAATTTATATATATGTTGTGATGCCGCAATAAATATTAAATTTATACGTTTAAATCGTTAACATAAACTACAACAAGACATATAATAAAAATTAAATCGCTTTTTGAGTAGGAAACACGTATGAGAAAGTTTTGCTATTGGGCCATATCAATGTAATAAAACTGAAACCAATGTTTTTTAGGATTTTTAGATACAGACAAATGTCTGCGAGTTAACGGCTTAACCTATTTAAATGCAGTTTATTTACTCAATTTACTGTGATAATGTGATATATAATTATGTAGTTCAAGCGGACGAAGCCGCGGTTCGTTAGTTTTAAATACCAAACTAAAAAACTAAAAATTTAAACAATTTCAATACTGGCATAACTAAAAATAAATAAAGTCAAAAGATATGTGCTATACGTACGTTAGAGACTTTAAAATCGATAGAAAATGTGTACCAAAATTCTTCATTAAAAATCATTTCTATTATTAGATTACAATTTTTTATGCTAAATGTAATGTATTGAGCATCATTCGAGGTCTGTCGTGGCGCAGTGATACAAGCGTGTGACTGTAACCGACAGGTTGTGGTTTCGATCCCCACTCGAGGAAATGAAATATTTAATATTTTCAATTTAAATATTTAAGGTTTTCATTTCTTCGCTCTGGTACAAGGCAAAAACGCGGCGTTGAGTTCCGCCACTCAACATGCAATGCCTCAAAATGGACGGAAAGTGGGGGATGGAAATGGAACGAAGTGTCTTAACACTTTCTTGTGCGTGCATTGATTTATT
This sequence comes from Eueides isabella, assembly GCA_019049475.1. Lineage (NCBI taxonomy): Eukaryota > Metazoa > Arthropoda > Insecta > Lepidoptera > Nymphalidae > Eueides > Eueides isabella. The sequence continues at coordinate 4,730,282 of CM032398.1, read as the reverse complement.
TATGTATTTAAAACTTTTATTAATTAAATAAAAAATATTAGGCTATTCTATAGCCTACATAATATTCATTTTTTATATATATATATATATATATATATATATATATATATATATATATATATATATATATATATATATATATAAATATATGTATATAAAAATATATCACATAATAACGATATAGGTAAAGAAATAAGGACAACATCACATATACGGACAATAATTACATAGTTCATGGATTCTTATTCCACTATCATTGTTAGTATATAAAATGGGAAAATTTTTTTTACTCTTTATTTCATTTTTATTAGGCATCAAGCTGTATCTCGCACATGGCAAGGTAGACAAAGGGAACTTGGGAACCTAGTGTTAAGACACTCCGTTCCCTTCTCCCTTTCTGCCGTTTTTTTTTCTTTCTTTGTTGCCATTTGAGGTATTACTTACCGAGTGGCAGAACTTAACGCTGTGCTCTGCCTTGTCACCAAAGCGAAAAAATTAAATGTTTAAATATTTCTTGTCCTCGATTGAGGATTGAACCCATAACTAACCATACGCAAGCTTCGGAAAATTAACTAATGAGCATTTAAATTTAAAATGTTGACATATACTCACCTCAGAGTCCAAAAGTTTAGCGTCAGCTTTCCTTTTATTATTTTTCTCCTCAAACTCCCACACATCGTAACCTTTGTCGCAAGTTAAGAACGTATCCTGAAGAACATCTGTCCCAGTGTCGTAAACGCTGTTACAAGAAAGTAAAAAATAATAAGTCATTTTGTTAATACTATTTAATTTTTATCGAACCTACAAATATTAACAGAGCGTAGCGAAAGAACCTTTAGGGTTATAAACTGAGTTCGCAGTTCATTCAACGATTTAAAAGTCGTTATTTCTTTAAAATATATCGTTGAATATTTGTTTAACTATCGGCTTCTCCTCGCTGTATCCTGTACATGGCAGGGTAGGCAAAACCTAGTGTTAAGACACTTAGTTCCGTTCTCCACTTTCCGCCAAGTGAGTGATGTTGTTTGAGTGGTGGAACTCAATGCCGCGCTTTGCCTAGTACCTTGAGCGAAGATAATGAAAATATTTAATTTCCTTGAGTAGGGATTGAACCCGCAACCTACGGCTTTCACTTAGAGACCATTATTTAAACTAATTACAATTAATAATAAAAATGTTGTTCCTTCAAAAGAGTTTTTTAACGTAATTGGCATTTAGCATTGACATATAAAGATTCAATATCTGGAAAGTTGGATGAAAATAAATTCAGTTTATGTATAAGAAATATATCGGTTAAACTTGGAATATTTAATGACAAACCAGAATGGACGCGCTGATCTATAACAAGAAAGAAAACTAGCAAGTTATTGTTTGAGGTAGCTTTCGTTCACAAATAAAATTTATTGAAATTTCCTTGAAGCTGTTTTAGCGCAGTAGGATATTTGTTATGGGGTTTCAATTGTAGCACGATTATATTTAAATAAAAGCTCTGATAAAAGAAACACAAGCAATGTTAAAAGATATTCCTTTTTTCAAACAATTTTATCTCTAAATTAACAGCCATAAATAGAAGTACGAAGAAGGTAACGAAATCACACGCAAAAGATGTTAGAGGCGGCCGTTACTGTAATATTATATATGAAATCAACAAAATCTGAAACTTGGCCGTCTATAAAAACAAATAAACGCTAGCTAGAATAAACTCACCTATCTGGCGGGCGTTCATCCGGAAACAACGACCTAAATATCTGTGTAAGGCGCGGGTTCGACCTCAGATGTGGTAGGACTCTTGTCTTCATGTCTGTACTGTTCCCACTGTTGATACCTGTTGTGATAGCGCGTATTATCTTTCTTAGCACCGTTGGTTTCCGGTTAAACGTTGACTGAAACAAAATGGCCGCTGATGATATGCTCTTTAACGTCAAATTAATTTTAAATATAAAAAAAAAACAGATAGATTTACTATTTCGACAAAACAGTTTTGTTAAATTATAGAATCATACTAAGTAAATGTTTTTATCAACATTATAGTATTTTTATGCTTTTCCTATACGAAACATTCTTTGAAGTATTGTAATTTCACTACATTTGTGGATGCTTTTTCTTTATTAATATAATAAAGTAAAAAAAAAGGTTCGGTTCAAAGAAGCTAATCTTTGGAAATACTCGTTCAATTATTTTTTGTTCTGGAGATAGCCCATTTATTGAATTACGTATACGATTAGAAGTGAATTAAAAAGAAAATATGTTGAAAAATTGGAGGATTCGAGTAATACATAGATAGTAGCCATTTTTATGTAATACAAATATAAACAAAAGGATATTTTAGAAAAAAAATTAAGCGATATAACATTGTCTTTTACAATTATAAAAAAATTCTTTTACAGCATATCAATTAGAAGGTTCCAGTTTAAAAGTACTGCAGCAGATTGGTATTTGTATCGCTGTGCGATCATCGCGCGGGTGAGAGGTGTATAATATCCATTTTTTCCCATCAAGTTACATCTTGTATCTTGTACATATCAAGCTGGGAAGTAGGGAAGTATTAAGATCCTTCCCTTTCCGATTTTCTCCAAATTTTTGAGGCATTGCGTGATAATTTGCGCAACCCAGAAGCTATCGCATTTACTGTCGCGCCAATAATAAACTTCAAATAATTTCAACTATTTATTTACACTAATATTGTAAAATGCATTAATTTCAAAAGCTAATTACTGATTTGAATTGAACAAAGCATTTTTGTGTTGAATGGCTCGTTTATCGAGGAAGGCTATAAATATATAAACAAAATTATATTTCATTATAATTTGAGGCCTGTCGTGGCGCAGCGGCACAAGCATGTGATTGTAAACGACAGGTTGTGGGATCCCCACTCGAGAGAAAGAAATAGGTAATAATATTTTCAAATTAAATATTTTGTTTTCATTTCTTCGCGCATGTAACAAGGTAAAGCGCGGCGTTGAGTTCCGCCATTCAACAAGCAATGCCTCAAATTAGGCGGAAAGTGGGGTACGGAAGTGAAACGGAGTGTCTTAGCTAGGTTTCTAAGTTCCTCTGCCTAATCTGTCATGAGTGGGAGACAGCGTGAAGCTAAGTTAAGTTAAATAATATTTCGTGAAGTGTTTCAATTTAACGAAGTATACCTAAATAGTGGAATTAAACGCAACACTTTATCTTTTTGTCAAAGGAAGGAATTTTTATTTTTAAATGAAAGCACATGTAAACTTACATAATATTTCTCATTTCTAATTTTAATTTACAAAAACTGCAATTGGTTTTGGTAGCTTTTTATAACTACATTAAATTTAAAAAAACCCTTGAAAAAATGTCACTACCACATTTCAACAAAGTGCTTTTATAGCTTTTACACTACTAACCCGACAATTATAAAATATGACTAAGACAAGGCTTTCTAATAAAAAAAAGCACTTAAATCGGTCCATACATTCAAACCCTACGGTACCACAGACAGACAGGTCAAACGTAACCTATTGCGTCGTTAAAAAAAGAGGGAGAATTTTGAAAAGTTTATTAACATGGAAAATAGATGGCGTTGATTGAAATTGAATCGCGCTATCTTTACGTTCTGTTTGAAAGCATAAGTACATTCGGTTTTGGTATATAGCTTAATTATTTTCATTTTCCCTCTGGTGAAAATCAATTTTTTGTGAGACGCCTTAAGTGTTAACTTAAACGCGTCTTGATATATATTATTACTAATACTAATATTGATGATATACAATACATTAAAGAAAAAATTGTAATTGGTAATTGGAAAGTATCTAATAAACAAAATATTTTCAAACTCAATTATATACATTTATCTTTAGCTATCTGAAATACGTAAATCATTTAAAATGTGTTAAAAAATATAACTTCACTCTGTACCCCACGCACATGCCATCAGGGTAGGCAGAGGGAACTTGGGAAGCTAGTGTAAAGACACTATGTTCCGTTTCCCACTTTCAGCGTAATTTGAGACATTGCGTGTTGAAAGACGAAACTCAACGCCGCGCATTGCTGAAGCAAAGAAATGGAAAATATTCAATATTTCATTTCCTGATTTTGAACCCACAACCTGTCGCGATTAGTTACACATGTGTGCCCCTCTGTTACGACAAGCTGATTAAAAATATAGACCTCTAAATATTTGTAAATCTAAATAACATAGAAAAGCTTATAATCTCGCTACAGATGCTTCGATCATAGTTTCATAGTCAGGACTAACGAGATTTTAGAGTGTCGTGCCTCAAACACAAGTTAGTTTTTTCTATAAAACTATAAAAGTGGAGTTGTAGACGAAACTTAATTTTGTATATATAAAAGTCTAATAATTTGTGTGTTAAAGGAACCATATTAACGATTTTATAAATTATAACACGCCTTGGGAATGAAATACTCGCTCTGGGCTGCTTCGAATGTATCATTGTTACATAATTATATGATGTAAAGTTTTGATAAAAAAAGACATGTCCCGCTGAGTTTCTTTCGCCAGAATTCGCATATTATCTATATTATAATACCTTTAAAGATTGCTTGAGAGGATCAGCATCGAGCATGAGAAGTATAAAATATTGAAATTTACATTATCAATACTATATGAACGAACTACTACAAGGAATAAACAAGATTGACCATAGTAAGTTCGAAGTAATGATTGTCAACCGCGATAGCAACGCGACTTGTCTACTTTTTGGAGAATGTGGCGGTAGTACGGAATAATAAGTTTTCATTTTCAAAACTTATAAGTAATTTATTGGGCCGACTTAATAATTTAGATAAAGTGTTTATATCGTTTAAGCAAATATCCTAATCACTCATTTCCAACATATTTTTTTGACGATTATGGTCAAAAAGAACACAAAAAAAAAACAGTAATTTCACCATATATAAACATATACAAAACGTTACAACATTTTTTCAAAATATACAATTCGATAGCACATTGAAAAAAACAATTAGCATTATATTAAAAAAGTTTGCTTTTGACCTATGGCAATACGTAGAATCTTTAAAAAAAAAAATATCGCAAAGAATTTGCTTTAGTAGTTCGATTAGTTTTCGCTAAATGGTGTTAAAGTCATTTCATGTGGTAAATACTACACCGATACTAAACCAGTGAGGCCCCGGCCGCTAGAAAGAACGTTATTTTGAGCTATGTGAAAAAGTGATATATTTTGTTTAGAGTCATTTTTTTTATTTCATTTATAGTAACTAACAATATAAAATAATATAAAATTGCTTTTGATATTTTTTGTAGTGTCATTTTTCATAAGTGAAGTTCCAGAAATAGATGATATAGAAATGAAGCCACCAGTCACTTGAAAAAGCACTAGACAGTGACATACACTCCCAGATAAAGTTGATTATGATACCATAACGGCTTGAAATCGTTAGTTAGCTAAATGTTCAAGTGAATAATATTAACATTCATGGATAAAAATATAATAAGACAAAGAAAAAGAGAGGGAATAAATTAAAAGAATCGACACTTAAAACTAAGCGGGTGTTTTCGGCTAAAATTCTTAACCAAATTTATAGTTGTAGGAAGGAGGTGTCGTCAAAAAAGTTCAACAAAAATCAGACTTGACGCCGCGCCTCTCAGACCAACTAAATTTTAAATGTTTTTAAATTATTTTTTTTTCTTTCCAAACAGTGGAATAACTCTTTAAAAATAATAAAAATATTTAATAAATATCATTCTCTCTTGCCAAACGATAATTTTAACGTCGTTAAAGTTGTCTTTGGGTAGCGGAAATTTGTAAAAAAAATCTCCCTACAGACATGGTAACAACATAAAGTTGTAACAAGCACAAGTTGAAATAACAATAACTGAACTGACTGGTTTCGTTGGTCAGAGGATTTGGACGGTTTCCAAGAGGCGCGGGTTAAAAATCTGTTTCATTAAAATTTTTATTCGTTTTGAAAATTATCATTTTCCTATCCTAAGTGTGGAATAACACTTTAAAATAGTAAAAATACAGTGTTCTTCTACTGATAATGACCTCGATATAGTGTTTGTTATATTCAGACAACTGTAGTAGCCAACAAAAACATTTTTTAATAGGAATATAACGTAATATGCATATATTACGCAAAGCAAATCTTAAAATAAAATCTATAACTCATAAGTTTTTAATTTGCGGCAACGCTCAGAAAAAGGAGACGCAGTACATTCATTCTATGATTGAAACAGGACTGGACACATTTACGTACTTTATCAATTTGTATATGCTATTAGAAAGGTTAAAAAAACGTGGATAGCTTTACATAGTGAATTTGAAGCAACTCCTGGCTTCTAGGTTAGACAAGAGTGTACCGAAGGCGAAGTTGCTTGATTTAAGTATTTAAAATTGAGAAAAAATTACAAAATGAAATACAAATAACGTTTAAAACCTCTTACTCTGAGGATTGCAAGGAACTTGATTTGGCAACGAGAACATTTAGATTTAGTTCGGTCGGCTACGCAAGGAATAAAGAAATTGTATGAGCAAAAATTGGATGGATCCTAAAGAAAGAAAATTGATGTGAGAAGCCTTGTGAATACGGGATTGATACTTGGATATTACCGACCCTAATTTGAAAGTATTTTTAATTAAAAATGTATGTTTTTTATTAGACACGTAGTGGCTGTTTTCATGATAATTTATATGTAATTTTAGTTGAAATTTGATTGAAACATACTGTGATGATTAACGAGCGACGACGAGCCGAGACGAGCTAAAGTAAGAGTTGTTCCCTTAGACCAAATAAATACTTCAAAACATTCAAAATATATTTCTTTTATTTTACTCTAGTCATTAGAAATTCAAATTAACATGTCGTTAAACAAATAAAATACTGGTGATATAAAAATAAAAGTGACACTACACTGAACTTTTTTTCAAAATGTTTTTTTCGACAACTACTAGTTAATTTATCTAATCCTTATTACAAATTATATAAATCTAGTAATATAGCTTATTCTCAATTTATTGTCAAGATATGAGCATAAGAAATATATGAAAAACTTAAAACTACTGTACTGAAAAATAGATTTTTTGATATAATACCATTTACGTTTTCAATGTGCGATATGATAAATATCACAACACGGATAAAAGGACATATGGATAAATGGACGGCCCCTATGCTAAGTTCAATAGCTTTATAGCATACAAATCGTATTAACATTATATCAGTCATAGTGCCTTTGTATAAAAAAGCGTAGGTTCAAATATAAATTGCGATAGATTAATTTGATTAGCTTAAGAAGTAGAGTTAATTAAAAAATATTAATAAGAAGAATGCAAAAGAATAAGCAAAGAAAGAAATAAGCGTACGGGTTACTTGATGGTAGGTGATCACCGACGCCTACGGCCTTGTGTAACTCTAGATGAGCTACAAGAGCGTTGCCGGTCACACGTAATTTAGTCGCCTCTTAAGACACCAACAGTACCAGGGTGATCCTATTCTAAGCCGGAATCGCACGACATAGCCGGAATCACACGAATAAGAATAATAAAAATGAATGATGACGTTGGGGACGAATTAAATAGCTACGAGTAGCTACGCTGACTTTGATTCGTAATGATACGATGTGTTATTACGTATGTAATAATACGATAGTTTTCTCAAAGTACTGATTACTCAATACTGGCAGTACCAAATCTTAATAAACAACGCAGTAACTAATGCCGTCGATTTATCGCTATACAGTAAAATTAAATGAAATCCGAAACAGCGGCAAGGAAAGGGGGGAGGTAAGGAGCTAGCTATAACTACGTCGAATTTAAGACAGGTCTGAAACAGAAGACGCCTGAATTATTAGACAGAGATCTGTATGTTGTTTGTGTCATTGAGGGCACGGCCGATTTACCGCGCAACCAGATCATTTTCTGGGCCAGTGTACCAGAGAGCGAGCGAGAGTTTAAATGTGTATTATTAACCTCAGTTTAGTAGTGGAGCCACAGAATATTTAGCTTTTAAGCTAAGGATATCAAGAGTAATCTTGCTAGCTGCTTATGCATTAGAGTAACCTTAGCTCCATTTACAAGTGTATAAAGAGGCGTTTTTGGGAATGTCAGAGACGTTCTAGATTATCTTAGAGAACTTTGATAAATTAATAATATGTGCTCTTTTAATGGATGGGTCGGAACTGCGCAAAGCAATCACGAGGCAGAGCACTGTCCCAGTGATAAAGCAATGGATAAGGCTGGAACGCTTATATTGGAAATTTGCAAGGAAAGAAAGTTGTTTTGGCAAGCACGATGTTAAATTCATTTTTTTTTAAATAAACAAATTCACTTATATGAATGGGACCGAACGGAAGGAAAACTACGGGGGTCAGAATACCCGCATAAATATTCGAAGTCAAGTTATGGGGAAGTGAGGGTTTTGAGGTGCTGAACTGGGATCAAATTGCGAGTTGACACTGAATGTCTAAGCTAGAAGCTTCAAGATCTACTGATCCAAGAGGAATATCAAGAAAGAATTTCCAAAAAATAGATTGTTCTGCATCTGGAGATACAAATGTTGAAGTATTCTGGCAGAACCTCAGGTAAGTACAAAAGTATAAGAGTTATAAAAAAGAAAGAAAGATTTTATGTTGTAAAGGATAACGCACAACTTCCGGAAAGACGGAAAGACTAGAAAAAAGAGAAGAATTGAGTCATTCCGAGATTGCTACATTTTGGAATAAAAAGGGAGCTTCAAAAGACAGTGAAATTTGAAAAGAACGACCACTCATTTCGCAGCGATGAGCGAATTTCTACAAAATGTGTGACATTCACACCTTTCCTTCAAGATCGATTCCTTCGATTCGTGCATCTTAAAAAAATTGAGACTGCACATATGAAAACGTACGTTTTGCATTGGCATTAGATGGCTTGGATCTGTATTGGTTTTTGTAAAATATAAATATGCTGGATCAACACCTGGATCGATCAATCGATAGGGAATTGGCGTTCAAAATTATCCCCCTCGATGAGCGAAGTGCAGTTATCGTTCCTTTTAAATTTTCACTGATAAACTGGGCAAGCTTATTTATTTAAGCTTTATTAGCTTAACTTATATTGTAAGGTTTATTCTATTTTTTTTAATTCTAGAAAATTTAAAGGTCTTTAATCTTTAAAGATTATGCTAGACCCATCGTATCTTAAAAATCTTAAATACAACTAACTACACACTACTATGTACATAGTTTAACCATTTCATTAAAAAATAACTTAGCTTCTATGGTTACAATATTACTAAGTATTGTACGAAATTGACCAACATTTTTTTTTTTTTAAATGTGGTTCGAAAGAGTACAGTCCGTGCACATTCCACTAAAATATGATGAACATCTTCTACAGTTCCACAAGTAGTACAATTAGGTGTGGGAAATTTTTTCATTAAATATTTAAATTTATTAAGTGGAATGTGTCCGGATCGAAGTCTAAATGCCATTACGACAGCTTCTCTACGCATTTTACAAATTACAAAGCAGGCTATACGAGGAGGCTCTTTTTGTATTGTACTATACCAAATGTCTTTAACCTTTGAAACTTCACTGAACTGTTTGGACCATTGATTAAATATTTCTAATTTAGATACTGTTAAAACTTCTGTAAAGTCTGGAATAACATAAGTGTCCACCCCAGATAAAATTGCCTCTTTCGCTATATTATCAACTTCCTCGTTACCACTAAGTCCTATATGTGCCGGTATCCATTGCAATCTCACAGACAATCCAATGCTAATTAAATGTAAATTTTCTAATAATTGCATAGGCTACCAGTACACCTCTTCGACCAGAGGCGCATCGAGCCAAATGCTGAAGAGCACTTTTGCTGTCCGAGAGGATAACTACCTTTTCAGATTGAACATTATTAATAGCGTATGATATTGCCTCTGAGATTGCAAGAAGCTCGGCTGATATAATTGACACAGGTGAAGTTATTTTAAACTTTTGTTTCACATTGTGATTAGGATCATAGAAAGCTGCTCCTATACCATTAATTGTTTTTGAACCATCCAAATTTATACCATCCTTCATAACTGATATTTTAACAATATATTTATATTGTTATTTTTAAACCCGCAAAAATCCTCTATTTCCGTAGAAAGCAAAATACCTTAGCAAACATATTAAGTAAGACACGCGTTATTTAGTTCCTTCAACAAGGTCATCGTGTTACTTCTACTACTAATCATAGATTTTAGATAATATTTATTCACTAGAAATTTACGGCTAAACTGAAGTGGAGGAACATTAAGTTCACATTCCATATCGTGAAAAGGAGTTCTTTAAAAAAGCTACTAATGATACGCAGGGCGCAATTCTGCACCCGATCCAATTTTGTTAAATGCGTATTAGCCGCACTATCAAACAAAAAACAACCATAAACTAATCGGCTACGTATCCGATATGAATCCCCCAAGAGCTTCTTGCTAATATTTTAAATAAATTTATTTATAGTTTTCTCTTTGATTTCGTTTATATGTCTACCCCATAGTAATGATTTATCTATCCAAAGTCCTAAATATTTAAAGCAATAAACGTTTTCAATGTTATAATCATTAATTTTAAGGGAAATGTGATCAATGTTCCTCCTTCTGGTAAAAAATAGTATACTTAGTTTTTGTTGACGAAACATTTAAGCCAATAAGTTTTAAATTCGTTACAACAGTATTAAGAGAACTGTGTAAAGCTATAAAGCTATAGAGCTTTGTAAAGCTATAGAGAATAATACTTGTATTTCGTATATAGAAAACGAAGTCATCGGCATATTGCAAGATATTAACGTCATTTACCCCGGTACATGCCTGACAAGTATCTATATTGAAAAGTAATGGTGAAATTGGATCTCCTTGAGCTAAGTCTCTGTTAGCCCACCTTCCTTCCTGTTCAACCTCTTAGGTTCTCCATAATCATTAAGATGCCGTTCATTTAAAAACTGCCATAAATAATTGCATATTTTAGTTCCCACAGAATATAAAATGTTAAAGAAAGGTATGCAAAAGGGATCGACTGTTGTTGTGGAAGGCTCAAGGAAGGTTTAGATCTGGATGATAGTATATGCACAAGATCTCTTCCCTGACGATGAAATTCTTGGCCTTAATCCAAAAAAAAAATCTATACTTTTGGGTACTTGCGAAAGATGCTTTGACAGGGTTGCGAGAAAGAAATGATGGGAGATACTAGCCCGGTACAATGTCAGCGGAATCTTGCTGTAGACTGTAGTTTTTTAACATAGATCACCCAACTAGGGACCGATACGGCAACGAAACGTGGGTATTATAGAAGGAGAATGAAAGAAAGATCTTGATAGAGAATGCTGTGGAGATGTGATCTCTTCGTAGGATACGTGGAGTCAGCTTAGCTGATCAAATCCACGATGAAGAGATACACAGAAATATAGATACTAGCGACGATATCACAGTAAGAATGAAGAAAAACGTGCACAAGTGTGTTGACCACATGGAGCGAATTGTAATACAGTATTGTGGCTAGAGAGAAGTCAAATAAAGCATGAGGCCCAAAAATATGAAATCCACAAAAATGGCAAATACGAAGATGCTGATGATAGTGGTTGATACGACAGAGATATGCCGAGACTGTGACGTTTGGCGTTTCGTGGCCACCTTGCAAGGGTTACAGCATAAAGATATAATAAATAGCTACTTTACAAATTGCAAGGTGAGATGTATGTATTAACCTATTTAAAAAATGTTTGTTTGTGCATGCTATAATGCATGTACCAAAATGAACTCTGCTTCCCATGCTATTTATAAATAGGCTAAAAGAAATGCTGTTTTAAGGTACCTATGGTGAGCCTAGTGTTCTCACTCCATTCTACAGACTTCAAAATTTGGGTATTGCCCAGTCTCTGCCCAAAGACAGATCCAAGATATTCATTAATTTGAGAGTTACTTATTTTAAATAAAGTTTAAATGATAACATGAAAGATTTAAAAAATATACAAAAAGAAATATGCAATATCTCAATTGCAAGCATAAAGTAGAAAATATTGTCTTAGCACTAAGTAAAATTGGATGTGAAAAAAAAACATCCTATTTTAACTTACAAGCCTGAGCAGAGCCAGAGCACTGTTAAGTACATTTGAAAACATAAATTTAATAAGTAGATAATTGTTATAGTTGTTACCATACAAACTGTCATTAGTCTATCTGATAGTATTTTCATTTAAATTAGTTACAAATTTTTAACTTATTACAACATTAACACCAATTTACTTTTTTCTCGTTTGACCTAAATAATTTGGCAATGACACAAAATATATTATAATATTGTATTTCTGTCTACAAATACTTATGTTTCGAGCATAGAAAAATATTAAATTTACATTAAAATTATAAATAAAAAACTACAACAGTATTTGAAAAAGAGAGCCTAAAATATTTTTTTATAAAATTCGCATTTGCAATTGTGAGATCGCAAGCAATGTATAAAATTTAATGATATAACCCAAAATGTAAGAAGATTTTTTACTGTACTAAATATGACGCTAAACTGATGATGTAAATTTATTTTACAGCCACTTTCAATAAATAAAATAATTTTACTGACATCTGATGTTACCATTTTAATTTTTTATTAAAACTTAAGTACTACAAAATTTTCTTATTTATTGATATCTTTTATTGAAATAGTAACAATTATTAACAAAATAATATAATTTTCATACTTACATGTAAAAGTGCAATAAACCCTGTCATTTGTGTCAACATAAAATGGTCCATAAACCTCCCAGCTTCGGCTGCTTGGCCTGGCTTCAAGAATAACATGAATTCTTCTACAATATCTTTGTGTTCACTAAATAGCTGCTCTATTTTTTTATATAAATCTATAGGACTTTCCTTTGAGGGATCAAATGTTTTTAAAATTTCTCTAAATTTAACAAATTTGTTAGTCGGTAAAGTGGAGTGTGAGGCAAATCTTGATTGTATCTTTGTATAATATGATCTAACTAAAGCTGAAAATAAAGATTATATATTAATCTATAAATAAAATATAGAATGGTATTAAATGTGTAGATAAATAGAAAATTCATAAGGTATACTAAAGTATTATATGATAAGAGTTAAAGCCAGAGTCTTGATATTTAACTGCACTTGTGACTTGTTTGAATTAAAATTTGTAAACAATATTACAATCAAAATAAATAAATAACTTAATTATTTCTTGAATAAGCAGAATAATTGTAGATAATTTTATACATATGTAATGATATTTTAGTAATTCAATATCTTTTTAAAAATATTGCTTTAATTGTTGTTACTGTTTACCTGTTTCCAAAGGATCTTCATGTGTTTTGGGTTTTGTTGATTTCCCTTTTTTTAGATTACTTATATTATTCTTAGTATCCCCAATCGATATTTCATTAATACATTTATCTGCTACCTTCGATTCAAGAGTCTAAAACAAGTAATATGTATTAAAATATTTTTATCAAAAAATAAAATGGCAGACGTTACTCGAACGAATGTTAATGATAGGTGTTTATTTCGTAAGAATACCAAATTACAGCTCATTTACACGTCAGAAAAGTTATTGAGAAATATACAAGCAGCTGGGATGTAAAATAAATTAATTTTAAACTACAATTTTACTTTAAGAAAGTTATATAAATCGTGAAATTTAGTCTGACTCACCGTGGATTGGATGATAGGTTGATTTTGATTAATTTGGCTAAAAAAACTTGTACTGGGTTGTATTTTGTTTCCAAATGCATCTTGACTCTCTCTCGTAAATAAAATGGGCATAGAAGGCAACATCTGGTTGATTTAAGATCCCTTCTTGGAAATCACAAAACAAAACAATCTTTCACAAATTTGCTCCTTCTCACGATAAACACTATCTCAGTCAAAATAAAAGATTTAATAAATTATTTTGTATATCCATGTAACAATAAATATAATCTAAAAGCCAAATCATTATTATTTTAATTATCACTGTAGAAATAACACGCACAAAAATATAGATATATTTTTGTTTGACAGTCACTTTAACACAACATCAACGACGCGGAGAGGGCGGGAAGAAGTTAGACGTTTCATTTTATGGATAAAAAAATATTATCTTGCTACCTATCAGCAGTTAGACTTTAAAAATATTAAAATATATTTTATAACAAATGCACTCTAATTATAGTAGTAATTTGAAATGAAAAAAATGCTTTTCTACCTTTAAAAACAGCACGTTTAGAAGTTTCGAATTTGTTGCCCATTACACTTTAAACTAGTAAATTTTCACGCAAAGTTTAGTGTCTCTTTTAGTATATTAAATATTTTGTGTCATTTATTAACAGATTTTATTGTTAACAATAGTAACTAAGTACTATTTCAATTATTTTAAAATTGAAGTAATGGGTAGGATTGTAGCATTTAGTGTAAGCATGTATCATTTATAACGATGAAATTGAAACGATTTGAATTTAAGATTCCATTATTATACAAGTATTTCTTTTCAAATGCCTTTACAATTTAATTTTGATAATATTTACAATCTTCCATTATAATTACACCAAAAATATGGCATATAATTAAGGAAGAATCAAAGTTTTTAAAGATTTTATAAGTGAGAGGAAAATTAATATCAAACTCTTATTGTGTACGTTAAGTTTATCTTATGTATAATAAAATTTAATTTAAAGCCACATTTAGTGTAATTCAGTATTTTATTTAAAAATTTACATTGAAACATTTAGATGCGTATACAGAATGATTCACATGCATTAAACATTTTGAATTCATTATTGTAACGGGAGATTCTCAACCAACAATACTAATAATAAAAGAACAAAAATAAAAATATTAAAATATACAATGAAAATCTATTATGTACATTTTAAAATGTTAGTTCGTATTATATGAACACCTGACTGTTACTGCTTCCAATAAATATTGTTAATGTGTTTTACGTTAGGATTTAGTTCACCTTATGTATGCTAACACTGAAACGTTTGTTTTTATTCATTTTTATATTTTCTAAGAAATATATAAGTGATAATACAAAACTTTTTGAACTGCTGAGTACAATTCTAATTTTTGTTCTTTCAATTTCGAAATTGAAAATCTTACGCTTCTAAGGTGTTTTGGGAGATTCTTGGCTGTAACACGACGGGTATAGTTTGGGTTAATTTTTTACTCGAGAAAATTAAACATATATTTAACATGGGTAACGACGCAAAATGAAGGCTTGAGTACCGCCACTTTTTACACGCAAAACCTAGAGATTCGGTGAAAAGTGTTAAACTAGAGTGTCTTGATTTTTAGATTCCCTCTGTCTGCTTTGTTATAAATCGCAATATAACTAAAGATTATATTTTCTGACTATGGACAACCACTTTATCATTCCTATACCTGGAACAACGATACGACACGTCTAAACATTTAAATAGAAGAGCTATTTTGTTGGAATAGTTAATTTTAAAAAGTTTTGACTAAGATTTTCTTATAAAAGGCAATATTGAAAGTAACCAGAATGTAAATGATTGTTGTTCTTTGAATTAAAAAGCGTATAAATATTTCGAACGGAGCAGGATTTGAACCCGCGCCTCTTGAAGACCGTTCAAGCGCTCTGACCAACTAAGCTACGTCGAAATTCTTATATAGACACAAAACACTCCGACCGCGTTCTGTGAGTTTTTCCAAGCGATTTAAATGTTTTGTTGATCTACATCTAGTAAAACTAATCCGTGCTTTATTTTAAATACTTTGTCTTATCGAAATCACAGATACCTAATTGTATAAAAATATTATTTTTAAAAATTGTATTCAACGATGGCAATACAGACACAAGTCCATAATTTCTGGGATCACTGATTTCTCCGTTCTTAAACAATGGTACTACTTTACTGTTTTTCATGAAATCGAGAAAAATACCTTTGTCAACACATTTGTTAAATACTCGTATCATCGATGCACTTGATGGAGATGATTTTAAGAAAGAATTTACTTCAGTCGGTATTGTTAAATATTTCTCAAAAATATTTACAACTTTAAGATCTGCGTTAATTATTTTATTATCTAATTTTTGTTCTACTGACTCATAACTTTTCAGAGTTTATAATTTTATTTTTTATATATAGGTGGGCCAAAAATTTTTGCACATTTGTAACATGAATAAAAATAAAACTACAAATATAATTTTTTGATGATTTATTTAACGTAATAAACATTTATTGCAATTCATTTCTCAAAAATGACATCGTCGAGATGTGTCCAGTCTAATCACTGGCACTCCTGCAATCGACTGTAAACTATTTAATTACTTTCAGTATTTCTAGTATTTCATGGTTGATTCAACATGAGTACCTTCAAAAAGCGCGTCTGCCTCCACCTTAAAGGCAGGCAACGCACCTGTAGCTCCCCTGGTGTAACACGGGGCCGTGCGCGACGGTGATCACTCACCATCAGGTAACCCGTATGCTCGTTTGTCTTGTGTTTTCCATAAAAAAAAAACTTAAGAAATCTCGTTGACACATGCTGCGAGGAATCACGGCTGTCTCCTCGCCGATGTTTTTTTTTAATTAAGATATGGTCGTTGGTTTATTAAGGTACACTCGACTCTTTAGACATCCCCACACCCCACAAGAAAAAATCACAAGGTGTATGGTCTGGGCTTCTTGGAGGCCATGGAATATCACCTCTGCGAGAAATTAATTTGTTAGTTTACATTTTTTTGACCACCGGTATTACATTTGGCCAATAGTATGTTCCTTTATCTTGTTGCATCCTAGTCCTGCTGTTATACCCTTCAAATTTATGTAACTGTGGTGTCAAAAACTCCGGCAAGAGTTTACAGTTACACTATTTAGTTGACGATTTTCAAAGAAATACGGACCGTTTATGCCCTTCGTGCGTCGTTTTAGGCGAATGAAGGGACTTTTGATGTTTAAGGCGAGAGTTTATCTTGCTCCAATATCGACAATTGTGCTTATTTACGTGTCTATTGATGTGGAAATGTGCTTCGTCCGTAAACGCTTCAGCATAGTGTCTTCTGGGGGTTGAAGTGGATCAAGTTCTTTTCACCCCATCCGGAGACACTCTCGAGGGTTGCCCCAACGGAAGACACAAGTTTATTTCGACGTTTTCCCGAGAAGGACTTGCATGGCCGGCGTATACAGCGTCCACAGTGTTATCATTTGCATAACAATGTATGTTAGAGTCCTCCAACATATCATTGATATGCAGAAAAAACAGCGTAGGGGACAGCACGCAGCCTTGGGGGACGTCGGCGTTCATGGACATGTACAGGGTGGACCAATAGAGAGTTAACCTTTGAAATAGCTATAAAAATAAAAGTAACTGTTTTTGTAAACAAAAAAATATTCTGCATGAAAGAACACATCTTAAGGTTTTATTTTTATATATGACATCTTTTCAATTACCGCTGGACAAGTGCTCGTGAAAATGTTCTGCATCTCATTGCAAATGTTTCTTTTAACTGTTCAATAGAATGTGGGCTATTTATGTAGATGTAGGTTCTTGTGTAAAATGTGATTTAAAGATGTTCTAGGCAAATTCAAAACACTGGCTCTCTTACGCGTCGATAGCCTAGGTTGCTCCCGAATAGACTCTCGTAATCGCTCTACGTTCACGGGTTCCCTGGATGTCCGGGGTCGACCAGAATGTGGTTTATTCAATGGTGATACCGTCACCTCAAACTTCTGTACCCATTTCTGTATAGTTTGAATTCTTGGAACATGTTTTGCATTGCGTATATTGTAATGAGTATAAAACTTTCGTCTTGCTTCGGCTGCAGAATCGTAATTGCGATAATACTCGCGCACGCACAAAGCACGTTGCATTCCACTGAAAGACGCCATGGCACTAAATCCCTATTGACTATGCATGCGTTTGGTACCCACCCCGCCCCGCCGAACCCACCCGCGCCCAACTAACGGCCATTTTAAAAGTTAACTCTCTATTGGTCCACCCTGTATTTGGAGCAAAAACCGTCGACAGCGACCTTGATGCTGCGCCCAGTGAGAGAGCACGTAAAATGGAAGTTTCGCAAGGAGCGCCCCGTGCCACACACGATCGAAGGCCTTCGCTTCTCTAGGTGAGTAAATCAGAAGATCACCGGTTGAGTGACCCTGACGAAAGCCGTTTGGCGGTCGTTTATCAATCGGTGATCCTCCAGACAAGCCATATTGGCGGTCGTTAATCAATCGGTGATCCTCCAAGAGCTGGTTATTTATTACGCTCTCCATAACTTTTGAGAGCAGGGAGGTTATAGCAATAGGCCTGTACTTAGTTGGATCAGCACCATCGCCTTTTTTCGGAATCAGGTGGATAAGAGAGCTCTTTCACGCGCTCGCCGCCGAACGTTTACGCGTAGATGATTCCAGATCGTTCCTTACGGAAATTTCAACCTCCCGAATGTTCTCTTAGCTTTTTCTTGAACGTGGCTGCCCTGTTTGCTTATTTAATATTCGTTGTCGCTCCTGTTTGCACAAATTTCGTGACGCAAGCTTTAATTAAGGTAACACTTGGACACTCACACGGCGTAATCCATATTCAACTCTAATTAGGCGTCGTATGGTAACGTAGGAGTCGTTGTTTTTGTAAAATTGTTTCACACAAAAAGCACGCTGTTGTCCCGTGAAGCGCTAACTAAATTTATGGTCCATCCTGTATATACATTTAGCTAGAATGCTAATCTTTTTTAAATATTTTTGAAAAAGCACTGCTTCGCTTTAGTAAGCTTGGGTTACAGTTCCACTGCTTCATACCATACAGTTCGTATAATTTATTTATGCCGAATGCATACACCCACAGTTGCCCAGTCAGTAAATATTTAAAAACAGTTTTGGATGTAAATATCAAATTAAACTCATTTTACAGTAAATTAACCATATTATTAAGTATAAGACTTACTCGGATTTTCTTGAGAAGTATCAATTTTTATATTTTCTTTTTAATGTTTTCTTGAAATAAATTAAGTCTACTATTAGTGACTGGTCTCCATGTAATTTTACGTGTACTATTTACTTGGTTACCATCTACTGAAAACTTTAATCCACAATGGCCAGAGCTTATGTTTTTTTTACTAGCATATCCTCGACGTCACAGTGACAAAAAATATGATATAATTTTTTCGCACTTATATTATATATTTGTTCTTTAATACTTCCATACCCTACCTTACTTATATTTATGCCGTGTAGTTCCGGTTCAGAATAGGATCACCCTGATACTACTGATGTTATCGTAACAGGCGACTAAAGTACGTGTGTTGCGTTAACATGCATGTTGCCATTACATTCACGTTGTCAGTAAAGGCAACACGCATGGGCAGACTCGACCGGATTATTACTATACCCGGCATTTAAAACTAGCGTCAAGTAATGACTTCGGCCCCGGTGCTCATCTACGTTAAAGATCGGCAACGCTGCTGTAGCTCTTCTAGAGTTACACAGAGCCGTGGTGATCACTTACCATCAGGTGACCTGTACGCTCGTTTGCCGTCTTTTCCATAAAAAAACCAAAAGAAAACAAAGCACTACTCTCATACATATTGAACAGGAGACCAATTATATGACCCACACCAGCAATTCACACAGGATTTTTTGTCCCGCAAGTTGACCATGGAATATAATCAAGCCGAATAATACAGTAGCGATAGCGTTAACAAGAATCTATATTAGATGTTTTTTTTTTTTTTTTTTTAAACTTTAATCTAACTACTAACCACTTATAAATATTAAGGTATATTGTAAGATTAAATTTGCTAATAGCCTAACCCTACGGCACAACACGAAACAAAAAAGAACAAGCAAAATTGTTTATTATGATTAACGACTGGGACCTACTCTACACGCTATAAAACTTCACAAGGAGACTTGTGAATGTGATACTTAAATGGGACCATGACTGGGACTCGAGGTTTTTGTTTTTTTTTTGTCCCATTTCTGTTTTGTGGCTTATTAATTTTATTTAATCCGTTATAAATACAGATTAACGAAATATTAAAGTATTACCTGTTATAAATATGTAAAGAGCCGGGTAATTGTAAAGAATTTAATTTTATAAACAGCTTCACGCTGTATTCCTCACATGGTAAACTTCTTCTTCTCACTTTGCACCGAATTAAACCACATTGTGTTATTAAGTGACAGTAATCAACGCCACACTTTGCCTCGTTACCAGAACAAGGAAATGAAAATATTATATATTTCATTACCTTTAGTAGAGTATCCACAACCTGTCACAATTATAATAATAATAATAATAATAATAATATTTATTTATTTACCAAGTAAGAAGTTGTTACAAATTTCCTCTATAATTAAGAGGTGAGCGTTGGTAGCCGTACTAGTATAAACTGTGTCACAGCCACCAGCATCTTTACCCCTTTACACTTTTAAGGACGTTTTGAATATTAGAATTATGTAAGTTACACAATATAAAGAAAATAAAATAAAATAAAAAAAAAAAGCAAATCAGAACAGATCCTTTTTTTTTTTTTTTTTAAAAAGAACATGTATGTTACTTAAACTGTTATTTAATATCGACAAAACAATCAGGTATATCAATCTTGCTAATCTAATTATGCATGTTGGCTACGACAAGCCAATAATAACTTTGAATTATTATACATCCGAATATGTTATACTTAAAATGAGTAAAAAACACGATGCCGGTACGTATGTACCACGATTAATTAGTTTTTTATAAATCTAGAGATATGAGGTATTAAAAAACATAATCTTCATACATATATTCATCCGGGAAAAACGTAGCACTTCCTCTATAGTCTTTTGTACGGCTTGCTTTTTACCTCTTTTCCGGTTCAGCTTCCGCCTAGGGCGCCAAGGATTGTGGAGCGCCAACAAGCACTACCTTTTCTCTTTTCACTTATGACTAAAGCCCAAGATATTTCTAAACGTAGCGGAAAATCAAAAGAATTGAATATATGTCGTCATCGATAACCTAATGAGGAGTTTACTGAGAAAAAAATCTTGAAAAATAATATTTTACTATATTTTGTTTAATATATCATATAGTCATGCATAGTTAATACACAGTCATGGGAGATTTCAACTCAAAAGTGGAGCAATTTGAATTCGAGGAACGAGGAAAGTAGACCTTAAAAACTCCAGATTGTAAAGTGAAAATGAAACTCACTTTATATTTGATAAAGAAGCATTATTTTTACTAAATTCATATATATCTCACGGTCTCGCCTGCGCTTTTTTACGGGTGCAACATATTGGGTAAAATATATTAAGTCTGTTCCTAAAAAAATATCAAAATTCGTCAACAGCTTAGACGTAATTATTATTTTTATTTCATGATTATTTTCAATACTGGGTTACGTATGAGGCAGTTATAAATAGACACCGACGCTACAAACATCTACTACTACCAAAATACTAAATACTAAATAATAATATCTTTCGTTTTCGCGATTAATACATATTTAAAATGAAACAAATTAAACTTGATTAATCTCGTATAAATTGTGTGACAGAACGTACTTCAGGTAGTCCTATTGCTATTTTGGAATATGTGGGAAACAGAGAGAAATCTTTATCTTTTATGGACACAAGTAATTATATAATTTATGATAAAAGATAAAACTTCTCAATGATTATGTGAGGGTGTTATTTTCTTTCACGCTGTATTCCGCACATAGCAAGGTAGGTAGAGGGAACTTAAGAACCTAAAGTTAAGACACAACGTTCCGTAGTCCATTTTCTTTGTAATTGAGGCATTGCGTGTTAACCCATTAACCGTCAAATTTAAAGCAATAAAAATATTTATGCAAAACTTTTATTTTACTATCATATAGACATGATATATACTTGAGCAGAAGAAAAAAAAATTAAAGAGTATTATTAGGGTTCATTATATCAGGGCATATACAATTGAGTACAGCGGCGTATTATGGGTTAAAATTTTCAAAGCATATTTTTTCTACACTTAATGTTTTAAGACATTTTCATGCATTGCCAACGTACTCTTGAATGATATAAAAATATTGTTGTGGAAAGATTAAACTTTACGGTAAAGATTAAAATTAAGGGGAAATAGTCCTATAACATCTTGAGTATCCAATCCTGGTACCAAAGAAAACGAAGGTCGCTCCTTGTATTGTGCTTTCTGGCACAAATAATTTTCGTTGGAACGTCGAAACACAAGTTGATCCATGCTAATAAGTACTATTGCACACGTACCTAAAAACACACTAGTACTAGTACACGCGTACCTCATAATACAACAGTACTAGTGCACGCGTACCTTATAATGCACTAGTACTGGTGCATGCTTACCTGATAACAAAACAGTCGTAGTGCACGTGTTCCTAATAACATACTAGTACTAGTGCACGTGTACCTAATAACTCACCAGTCCTATTTATTTATTTATTTATTCTTGATTGTACACAATTTATAGCAATAAATTTGCACAAAAGGAGGGCTTAACGCTAAAAAGCATTTTCTACCAGCCAACCTCGTCATGTGGGATATCTAGTGGTAGGTGTACAAATATTATATACATACATACATACATACACATACACACATATATATATATATATATATATATATATATATATATATATATATATATATATATATATATATATATACATACATACATACATATATACTTATATATACTTATACAAACATATTCTTAAACACACAGATACATAAATATACATAACCATATAAACGCATACTTGTATACCAATATATATGCTATAAAACAATAAATACAATTCCACATACAAATACAAATCCATAATACATATATTATTATTATTATATAAACTATATTAATATTACATTATGGTTTAGAGAAAAATAATTGTTTCACTCGGCGCTTGAAATCCTCACGGGAAGGAGCTCTCTTTATATCTTCCGGTAAGTTATTCCACAGCCTGACTCCTGCAACTGTAAAGGAGTTGGCCATAAAATCCGAAGTGTGGCTGGGTGTTGAGAGTGTGAGGTTATGTTGGGATCGCAAGGACTTATTATGGAAGTCGGAAAGGAAAGAAAAGTCGGGGGACAGGTAGGAAGGAGAATTAGGATTAAAAAGGATGGAATAAAGTAAACATAGGACCCTAGACTTCCTACGATCGGCTATCGAAAGCCAACCAAGCTGCTTCCTATAAGACGATATATGATCATACTTGCGTAGGTTATAAATAAATCGTATGCAGGTGTTAAAAATCCGTTCAAGTTTTTTTCAGAGTTCTTTATTCATATGCAAGCAACAAGCATCACCGTAGTCAATAATAGGAAGCAACAAGGTGCTAACTAGCAGCTTCTTTGTGTTAACCGGTAAGAATTTTTTAACCGCATCATAGAGTGCAGGGATGCGTATATTTTTCGCGAAACCACAGTGACATATACGCCCCAGGACAATTTATTGTCAATTATTTAACTTTATTGTCAATTAGTACATGCGTACCTTATAACACACTAGGACTAGTGCACGCGTACCGAATAATGCACCAGTCCTAGTGCATGTGTACCTAATAACACACCTGTACTAGTGCACGCGTACCTAATTACACATCTGCACTATTACACTCCAGTCCTAGAGCACGCGTACCCAATAACACACCAATACTAGTGCACGCGTACCTTACAATTTACCAGTCTTAGTGCACGCGTACCTTATAGCACACCAGTACTAGTGCATGCGTACCTTATAATATACCAGTCTTAAAGCACGCGTACGCTGATTCACTTAGAATAGATAAATCATACTTTTCTCTTCTGTTTGCACCCATGTATTTTAGTTTTCCATGCCCTGCAGCACTACCTAGAACGTCCCTGATTGTCTTGCAAAACTTGTACAGTTCTCATAAGCCCATACGCCGCTAACAAGAAAACTCTCTCAGCTTGAAGAGAGCCTCACAATGCAGCCTCCGGTTGACACCACTAACCAATCGAGAGAGAGTACAATAATACGCCTACACCTTGACTCCCTCGATCGCTCTGGTCTTCTGGTCCGTCGGCCCAGGAAGTGACCTAGTTCAGATCTCTTTCATCCATCACATCTAATAATCTTCCATTTTCCATCCCTCCTCTTACATTCCAACTATTCCAAGTAGCTATTTATACCTTCCCACCGTTCGGACATGGCGTGCTGGGTGGTGGGTCCCAACGCCGCATTTTTCTCCACTTATCACACCAGCAGATATACGTTTATATTATATCCCAGTTGCCAGACTGTTTTATTGGTATGTTTATTAAGTTAGACATATTAAAAGTCGTAATAGTTCTTTACAAAACATTAAGTATTTTTTTTATTTGCTTTGTTTTACAAAATTCTCGAATTAAATAACGAATCACCAAATTTTATTAATATTATATACAACATTATTTAACATAAAATTATATAGTCCAATTATTTTTCATTATAAATTGTAAATTATTTGGAGTGGTTAAAATAAATTATAACAATGAATTTTAATAATCCTTACTAGAATATTAAAACAATAAATAATCATATTTAACCAATTAAAATCAAATTTTAATAATTATAAATCATGTACATATGTTTTTGTTTTGTTTATCGTCGTTGTCTAGTAACCGCATCGATTTTATCATTTCACTTCTTGACGAATGATAGCAAGACACATTGTGATTCTTTTTCCAATAAGAAACAATGGCACATACATTAATAATAAAATTTGGAATGTTCAAAAAAATCTTAATTCACTAATATCGTTAAGTAACTACACCAAGATTTAAGAGATAAAAGTTATTTAGTTAAAATTTTAAATTTCGAACTACTAAAATGGCGTCTATATTTCCCACAGGATTACGGAATGGGGTAGCTGGGGTGAGTACTGAAATATGTATGTTTTTATATTTCTAAGTAAGTACAATACATGTCAATATATGTCTCAGCGCTTGTACAGTTGAAATTTTATTATAACTTATTGTATATTTTTATTATACTAAAAGACAGCTTTGCCCTCTAAATGCCGTAATGAAAATAGAAATTACAAAAATAATTCTGTTACTGCCACTTGTAAATTGAAAAAAATGCTCATGACGTCTTTCTGTTCATGTGAGGCTTTCACTAAAATTGTAGAAGGTTAGGTAATAAAGGTAGCCATCCTAATTTATATAAAGGAAAAGAAACAAATATATATTTTTATTTTTTATTTAATACTCATATAAAGTTTTAAAAATAAGGCTCATAATATTTGGATTTTTTGATTTTCAATATATTATGATTTCTTAAATGATATTCCACATTTAGCAAATAATAATTCTTTTGTTTAAATATTAAATTTTTAAATTAGAGGAATTAAAATCGCTTCTTTCTTAATCTTGCTTTTCAAAGGGGCTCAAGGGGCTACTATAAAATATTAATATATTTTTAAAAAGTAAATATAAACAAGTTCGGATACAGCTTATTTAATTTTTTTATTGTAAGTACGGACAGAGGGGGCAAAGTAATATTTTAATTTTTTTTCTCATATAAAACTATAGTTTTCAATGAACACACATTGAAAACTATAGTTTCAAATAAATGAAACAACAAATGTACCATTTTTGTGGAATTTAAAATTTTAAATGGACGTTACTTTTTTAACACGCTTTTTTATTTTTTACCTATTTAAATAAAACAAACATTAAATGTTAAGAAAAGGTTGCCAAAGTAAAAAAATAGTCAAAAGTGAATTTAAATCTGGTTAGCTGTTTCTGAGATTAACGAGTGCAAACAGACAATATTTTTTAAAATGACTATTTTGGACCTAACATAAACAAACGTTCCCTTCAGTCTTCTTTTAATTAAGTTTATAGATGTATTTTTAGGTGATTTGTTTATATAGGACAGTGTAGGCAGAAACAACTCGGGAAATTAGTGTTAAGACACCACGTTCCGTTCCCCTTTTGTTTGCTACTTTTCACATTTTTGCTTTTGTTGTTCTACTTTTCACATTATTTCAGGCATTTCGTGTTGAGTCGCGGAACTCAACGCCGCGTTTTGCCTCGTTTTGGGGTCGAAGAAATGAAAATTAAGTATTTCATTTGAAAATATTAAATATTTCATTTCTTCGAGTTGGGATCGAACTAACAACCTCTTGTTTACAGTGGCCCGCTTGCGCCCCTTCGCCACGACAGGGATTTGTAACATAGACTTTATTTGAAAATAAGATTTTAGAAAAAAATAACTATACATATTAACCGTAACTTGAACATCATCATTAAATCATGAATAAATTAAGTTGTTTCAAGAGTACTTACGCCAGTTAGGAAGATAAGATGTTGTTGAAGCAGATAAGTTACTTAGTTAAATAACAGTTATTAATAATGAGCGCATTATTAATAACTGTTATTTAACTAAGTAACTTATCTGCTTCAACAACATCTTATCTTCCTAACTGGCATTTTCATTATTGGTACTAGAGATGTTATGAAAACATGCGCATGTTTATCGTGTGAAAATTATATAAAATAATTAGAACAAATGGAATCATATTCTTGAATTAAGTAATGTTTTATTTCCGGATCTTATTGGCCTTGTTGAAAGGAAACCGAATGATTTCCTTCAAGATTGTGCATTTTCTATTCTACGTTAAATCAGTATTCAGCTTAATTTAGGTTGTGATCGCACGCATTCTTGCGAAATAGAGCGTTGTTTAAATTAAATGCAATTTTAAGTTAATAAATATAATTAGAATTAGTGTAGTTGTAATGGAGGACAATAAATCAGGAACTAGTGGAGATCAAAATGATGCCAAAGATGTCAGCATCAGCGATTTTCACAATGAAGATGCATCTACAGAAGTTTGTGAATCAGTAATTTATTTTTTTTATATTTTACATTAATTTTAAAAGTGTTGTATTTTTAAGTATAACTAATAATAAACTGAAATGTGCAATTTTAAGAAATAAGAATCACGACGTAGTAACACGAAAAATAAATGTATTTGTTACTATCTTTAAAGTGCTATTCCACACATGGGAAAGAAAATACTAATTCAAAAAGCGTATAAAACGTAACAGGATTTAAACCCGCGCCCATTGATAACAGTGACGCTTTTTTCGAGTAAGCCATACGTTCTTATCAAGTTACGTCGATATTCAACACGGCGCGACATCGACGCCGACGCATTGACAAGAGGCGCGGGTTCAAATACGTTAAATCGTTACGTTTTTATCCGCTTATAAATTTAGTTTAACTACTGTTTCGGAATTCGTAAATATTCTTTAATATAAATAATAAATAATAAAAATGACAGTGTCATCTCAACTTAAGTCATTTGCTTTTATGTTGAACATCAACATCACAATATAATATTACCGTTTATCGGTATATATATTATTTATACGAAATACTTTTATGATATAAAAATTAAATTAAGAGGCCTGTCGTGGCGCAGCGGCACAAGAGTGTGACTGTAACCGATAGGTTCTGGGTTCGATCCCCAGTCGAGGAAATGAAATATTTAATATTTTCAATTTAAATATTTAATGTTTCATTTCTTCGCTCTGGTAATAAGGCAAAGCGCGGCGTTGAGTTCCGCCACTCAACACGCAATGCCTCAAATTCGGCGGAAAGTGGGGAACGGAAGTGAAACGGGGAGTGTCATAACACTAGGTTTCACTTTCGTTCCTTCTGCCTACAGCCTAGTGCGGGATACAGCGTGAAGCTGAAAAAAAAAATATAAAAATGCCTTAAAAAAATATTTTCGATACTTAACATATTTCCAAAAGCACGAAGTGTGTTCAAAATTAATTGTTTTTCATGAATATCTATTTTGTCCCCATGAATGTAATCCCCATTAGATATAATATATTTTCGCCAACTATGCCTGCCTAACTGCCTAATTGCGAAGCACTTTTATTTTTTTTAATTTTTTTATCTTGTTCAGTGTTTTGTTTTTGGACAAAAAGTCTCGCACAAGCGAGCGGTATCGTGGAGCCAAAGCCAATTCTTATTCTTTCATAAATTCAGGCATTTCTGGCGGATTGCTTTGCGCAAACTGAGCATAACTTGTGGGTAATATTCCTTATTTACTGTTCTACCCTAGTGCAAGAACTCATGATGCATCACGTTCCTGCTATCAAAGAAAACTGTAAGCAAAACTTTCATATTCGACTAACTTGACGCGCTTTCTGTCTTGGTTCGTGTGGCAGCTTCTATTGAGACGATTGATCTTTTTTTGTTTTTTTTTTGGTTTTGACGTCATAACCATAAACCCAAGATTCGTCACCAGTCATAACCATAAACCCAAGATTCGTCACCAGTTATAACCCTCTAAATCAAATTTGACTCTTTGCGCATAAAGTCAAACAAAAACATATTATTGGCAATGCTCATGCGATGCTGTTTTTGGTCGAAATTAAGTAATTTTGGTATGAATTGCACGGGGACCCATCACATGTCTAAATCATTTATAAAAATTCAGCTGTTCTCATGCAATAGCCAATCCAGCTCATCCAGCCACAACCAGGCGTCCGGTACGCTCTTTGTCGTTCACATCTTTTAAGAATATTTTATACCATATATAAACGTTTCGGAGGTAGTTTCATCGTATGCCACAGTCAACATTAAATTGGATAAATGGTAGTTGCGTAAGCTTATTAAGAATTGGATATAACGTAGTTGTGTAAGCTATGTTTTGTGAATACATATTTTACTTGGGCAGAAAATTGGCAGATATAAATCAAATCTTAAAATAAAGTAAATATTTAGGTATAGTTTTGATACAAAAAAAAAAAAAAAATGTATGTTCGTTTCACATTTCAGGTGAAAGGCCTCGACGCCAACCGCTATGCCACGAAGAAAACTGTTGCTCAGGGAATGCTCGATATTGCTTTACTAACTTCTAATGCATCCCAATTGAAATATGTTCTTCAAGTTGGACCAAAACACGAGTTTTATATGTTACTTGTGGTCCTCATATCAATCTCTATCGTATTACAGGTAACTAATAAATTTTAATGATATTTATCTCAACTACTTATATATAAACTTTCTTATTTAAATAGCAAACCAAAAAGTTTAACCACCACCTATTCGACATATAAATAATAGCAGCTCGATGCGACAAAGGAAAAAAAATATTGATCAGTTTATATTGAATTACGTATTAACTAATTAGGAATCATAAACACGTTGTAGCGAGATTTAAACCCTGTGTAGCAAAATTCATCCAAGTTCTTCTTTAACTGCGGTGTTTTGTATTTAAGTTAAGTTTGCGAGTGGTTCACTATCGGGTTATTTTTATTATAATTAGATTTATTTGTGACAATATTTACTAATAATAAGTATTCAAAAGAAAAACAAATTACTACTTATAGGACCCTTCGTTTGTCTAAAAGGCATTTACATCTAAATTAAAAGTATTTTAGGTGGCGATGGGGTTTGTACTACTATCATTAAATTTGCTACGTGACTGCCGTTTCCATGACCCACAACATCGGACGTCGGCTCTTAATATTAATTACGCCACTACAGCTATAGCCTTTATTGTTACAGTATTAAACATTCTCGTTTCTGCTTTTGATTCATCGCTCGCAAGATATTTAGAACTTGATTACAATTGAATTCATTGTCTTTATTTATTTAGGTTATTCATGTATTATTTATAATTTTTAAATTTATTATTTACTTGAGTAGATTAGCTGATACCTATACACTTTTTGTAATTCAATATAAGCAATATTGTTTTAGCTTCTAGTTGGATTATTGTTTGTGGTAATCGGAGGCTTGGACCTGAACGACGACAACGACCAGCCTTCTGCTCTTGTACTTAATGATATAATTGTTATGTTCATATTTGTTATTTCTGTCATTAATATCGTTATATCTGCGTTTGGTATAGAATATTCCAATAATCCACTAATACTTGATAGATTAAAATATATCAATAATGAATATTTAAGGAAAGGTAATGTTACTACAAATTAGAATACCTAAATTAAAACTTGTAAAGTTAGGTAGGTAATCAGTAGGTAAATTAAATAGAAAAAGTAATCCCTATTGAATGACCAGAATATTTTATTAATTCAGGCAAGTGCGGGTATTTTGGCTTTAGTGATATCGGCTTTGGATGGAGAAAATAGTAATAAAAAGAAGAAAATTGCCGATTGGTTATATCATATTTCAGTGGGTATGATGACTTGTGTAGTGTTTTGTGACGTTATAAAAATGACATTTGGCCTTGATCCTGCATTGTCTCATCAAGATTTTTTCAATAATACTACAATGTCTTTATTAGAATGGAAAACTTAAATTAATTTATTATGTATTTATTATAAAAGGGCATTTAATTATTTGACAATGTAACAGTAACACAAATTTCACATATTTATAATATTTTATTTATTTTTGTTTTATATTTTAGGTTCTTTCAGCGATTTCCTGCGCTATTCTTGGTTTTATTTTTAACATTAATCATCAACCGCATCAACGTAGTGCTGAAATATTAAACAATACATCTTTATTATTCAAATTCGTAGCCACAACGCTGAATGTTGTTATATCAATTTTTTATTCTATTTCATTTGATACAATGCTTTTATAGTTTTAATTTATTAATTATTTTGCTACATATAATTTGCTTATTTTTTGTTTTTTTGTTTTTCATTATTCTTTATTTCTGTTTCATTTTATCACCTTATGTTATTAAATTTTGTATGTTGTTAAAGTATGTTAAAATATGTCAAAATACTCAATAAAGTAATATGCTTAACGTAATGCTTTTATTAAAAAAAAAAATTGGTACCTGTTTTTTTACAGAACCTTATAGAATGAAAATATTTTTGTAATGATATACATAAAGTTATACTTAAATAATAAATTGATTTTAAATATGTTTGCCCAAAAATTGCTATAACCATAACAACCACAGCGTAACACACTTTAGGCAACCAAATTAATAATCTGGGTTATGGACAAAATATTAAAAGTAGTATAAGTCATAAAGTAATAAAACTATAGCCAAATGAATTATTTAATAATATGAATTAATGAATTTATGAATTGATAATTGAATTGCAACTATTGTTCAAATTATATTTAACTTACGACATTACGATTTTATAAATGGTTGCAATAATTATGAAGAATATTCTAGACTACAATAACTAATAACTTATTATGTAATGCTATTAGAAAAAGTAAATAAAATAAGTAATTTAATTTATATTTGTTCTAATATAAGTAAGATCATTTATTTTTATTATCTTAATTAATACCATAGTATAGTAAAACAATAAATGTAGTTTATGTTCACGTCTTACGTCAATGTCACTGTCATAATATGCATAAGCGCTCGAATTTCAACCTTTATTTCAATGTTATACTTAAAATACGCTTGTATTGCATAAATGTTCGCGCTTTATATTAAAATGATAAGCGAGCTCATAAAGAAAACTTAAATAATAGTTTGAAGTAAACAATTTTCCCACGTTATTAAATAATTACATCGCGGCTTGTTGTCATCTGTGCCACAATACGATAAAAAGTGAGTGTCGAGGCTACTTTGTCATACTCGAACGATATTGCCTTCCACTTATCTTGCGCAGACCTATTACGTTGTCAGTTGCTTGTGTTACGCTGATCAACTAAGACGTTAAAATGGCCAGCGGACGAATTGTTGTATACGGTGGACGGGGAGCTTTGGGTGCGGCTTGCGTAAATCACTTTAAGAAAGCAAACTACTGGGTTGCAAGTGTTGATCTGAATCCTAATGACAGCGCAGATGTAAACATTACAGTCCCTAAAGATGCCTCATGGGTTCAACAAGAAGAACATGTTGTTAATGAATTAGGTGTAGCTTTGCAAGGTCAAAAAGTGAATGCAGTAATTTGTGTGGCGGGTGGTTGGGCTGGTGGCAATGCGGCCAAGGATTTGAGCAAACAGGCTGATCTAATGTGGAGGCAGTCAGTGTGGAGTTCTACAATTGCTGCTTCTTTAGCATCAAAATATTTAAGTCCTGGTGGAGTAGTTGCTTTGACAGGGGCTAAAGCTGCATTGGAAGGGACCCCAGGAATGATTGGTTATGGTTTAGCAAAGGCTGCAGTACATCATCTTACGAAATCTCTTGGTGCTAAAGATTCCGGTCTACCAGAAAACTCCCTTGCCGTTGCTATATTACCAGTGACCCTAGACACAGAAATGAACAGAAAGTGGATGCCCAAAGCAGACTTTGGTTCCTGGACACCCCTGTCATTTGTGGCTCAGCTATTCGATAAATGGCTAAAAGGAGAGGAAAGACCTCCAAGTGGAAGCCTTGTTGCGCTTGTGACTAAAGATAATGTAACAGATCTTATCGTCCAGTAAATCTTGCCAAAATATCTAACCATAAATAACTTAAATATGATCTGAATATAATATTTTCAATAAAATATAATGCAACTCTGGATCTGCATTTAATCTAAACTCATAGTCTAATTGCTTTTGATGTCTTTACATAATCATTCTTAATTATCATCTATAAGGGAACAAAAAAGTATACATGTTATAAAAAATATATTAGTTATAAGTGTTTAATGTGATATGTTCAAACAATAAATGATCTAAGCACTTTTGTGTTTTATTATAAACTTATACATTAAAAATACACATAATACATGATCTGCTGTCAAAGTTCTTAAATGTCTTAACTAACAAAAAAGACTAAAATATGAATTAAAATAAATATATAGATACAGAGGTTTATATAATAAAAAAAATGTATCTCAATTTTGATGATTCCATAAGCTATATTGGTACTGAGAAATAATTCAAGTAACATTATTTTTTTACTTAAATGCCTAATACCCAATGCTTAATACCTCACATAGTAGGGCATAGGTTAGGCAGAAACTAGGGACAATAGTGTTAAGACACTCCGTTCCCATAATGACACTTGCGATTCCCACTTCACGACTAAATCTTGCCTGTTGGGTGTCTGAACTCAAGGCCGCGCTATGCCGGGTCATTAGAGCGAGGAAATAAAAATATATTATGCCCTATTGCGCTAGTGGGAATCGAACTCATTAGGTACCTGTCGCATTAAAGTCGTACGTTTGTGCTTATACGCGTCGACTGGTCGCAAATCCTTTTCTTTTTTATTTTTAAGAATTATAATATTAATAAAAAATTAAGGTATATATTATGTTAATTTAAAAACGTAATAATATTCAAATATATTACTTACAGAATATAAATTACGGAGCCTTTAAAAAAACTGTACAACCTACTCAGATATTTCATTTTTTCATATCACGGTACATAATGATATTATAGAATACATAATGAATTAAAACATTCAATTAATATCCCAAATTCAAGGTGTTTAACGTTTAGAAGTTTTTTTACGGAAGTTCGATACTCTTGTGCATTCCGGTTCCTTTTCCTTATCCACCAATCCACCATAGTTTTTTTTATTGTTCAAAATCATGAGGAAAAATATTATTACGGGAAATCCAGCCGTAAACGATTGACATAAATATACATACAATACATTATCTAGTATCTACTCATAATTTTCTTGGAATAGTCTTTCAATCACCTTTAGTTGAGTATTTAATTAACACTTACAACAGAAGTGTATTCAAATTGTACATAAGCTTCAGGCCTGAAGACAACAAGGTCCTGTAAACGACTGGTTGTGGTTTGCCCACGCGAGAAAATGAAATCTATCATAATTAATCTGTAACTGAATACTGTCTGTACATGGAAAAATTATAGAGGACGTACATTAATGTAAGAAAAATTATAGGGTACGTACTAGGGACGATGTAATAGGGCTCAACGTAGTGATTTTTTGATTTTGTTTCTGTTTGTCGTTTTGTCTGTTTATCTAATTGTTGGTTTGTCTCGAATTGTAATTAATTGTCATAAATTCGGGTGAATATGGGGAACGGAATGAAATATCTTAACACTAGGTTCCTAAGTACTCTCCTGCTTACCATGCCATACGTGTATAGCATGAAACTCGCTTATAACCCAGTTGAGTACATTGTTTTTTTGCCTAAAGTCAGTTAGTACTAGTCAGTTTTTTGTTACTCGAATTAAAAATATGAAAGTGAAATAACTGGATCGAAATTTAACGTTCCTCACTGGCTTTCACTTTCTAGAAAGTAAGTATTTATTCCATTTTATGTTGATACCTACTTGGTTCTTTTGATTTTGTTAATTATTTAATATTTTTTACTATGATTAGATATCACAACTTAAACCTATTGATAACCCCTTAATGATATGAAATGATGTCATAAGTGTATAGTAATACATAGCCTGTTACGTCTTGGGTAAACAAGAAACTATTAAAAGATTTATAAGAAGTTGAAAAATTTAAGACGTCCCTTTATTTTTCGCTTTTTGTCCATTTAACTAATGGCATATTTAGACTAAAGAGATATTTAAACTCTTCTGCAACAAAAAAATGTTTTTTTATAATTCTCAACTACTTAATAATATATGTAAGTGAAAAGCAGTTATTTGTCATAAATTCAAAAAATATTTATAGTCTAAGAGGTCAAGGGATTTTTCGTATCGATAAGGGATAGAGTCATATCGACATTTATGGGTTGCGGGGCAGTTTGCCTCATGTGAATGGACTCAGTCTGCCTGCTCTCTGTGGTTGCTGAGTCTTAGTCTATTAGTACTAAACAAGAAAACAGCAACAACAATTGGTCATTGGCCTAAGTAGAAAATCTTTGTAATGTTATTAAATTGAATTAAGGAATAAGAAAAATTATATATCATTATTTTAAATGAAACAAATTTAACCGAATTAACCGCGTATTTAAAATTTTAAAAATCTTAGGAATCCCAGCGTTTCGGTCACTTCACAGTAGTCCGAGAACACGGGTATACTGAGGTGGCAATCGTCTGTCAGTGATTTCCAATCCAGGGCAGTTCAAGATATGATTAAAAAAAATAGCCGTCATGGGACGCCTGGCAGATGTGAAACATCGTGTATGTACAAGTAATATGCATAAAAGATAATATTATTACAGGAATTAAATATAGCCTAATGAGAAAATACGAGGCAACCTGCTTCATAGATGTGCACCCCCCTCCCCTTGCTGTTTCGCCGTGCGACATATATCCAATACAATTACATTTTAATACCAATTACAATTTTAAATTCATAATATCTTTTGAATGGATTGTCTGATTAGAATAAAATAAAAAGTTACTTATAGCTATTGAAACAATCTTGCTCAATAAATAATTTATTTGGATAAGGATTAATATTCGACGATAATATGATCAATAAACTTAGGCTAATAATTTTAATTACTTTTATTCTATGGAAAATTGGTTATAATGGCTAAAATATAAATGTTTGGTTTATACTATCGTGGACTTTTTTGTAGGCATTATTGAGTTCTACAACTTTTCTATACAAATCAACCATACATCTCTAACCATTTAGGCAGCGTTCGCGAGAATCGCTAACATACGGCAGTTTTTTCGTCGACTTACTCCACAATTTTCACTACCACGAAAAATCCTATCTATTTTCCGGGATAAAATATAGCCTATACGGATTCGGAAGAGTCCCTCTAAGTAATCGTAAAAGAAATTTTGAAATCGGTCCAGTACAAACACACAAAAATACAAAGGTTTCCTCTTTATAATAATAGTATATATAGCGTTGTGACCCGTCGCCACGGCAAGCGTCGCCACGCCAACAATTCAGTTTACAAGTGAGCCAATAGATGTTTCACATCAAAAGTCGTTGGCGGTAGTTTGATATAATACTTGTGACAACTGACAAATGGTCTGTCTTGTGTCATGCCACCTTTACTACTGGAAACTACTGAGTACTAAAATATTTACAATATAAGCGATTAATCTGGTTAAACTTGTTTGTGAAAATTAAATGTTATGTTACTATTTACATTATATATTAAAATATTGATAAAATTATTTTTTTGACTATTAGAGACCCAGGTTTCTATTAATAGGTAATGAACATTGATATAATATAAAGTAAACAGTTATTTACAGATATCATACGCGTAATTTTACGCCTTCTAAACATTTTCTTAATATCACTTGGAGCTTAGAAAATATTCTCAGTAAAATGATTCAGGCGCTTTAAAATTTATGAATAATTATTTAATGGCTTTATGTAATTAATCTCAAACTGTAACAGTAACTTTTTCTTAAATTGTCAAAATGGAGACGAGTGCATTCTGGACACAACACGTTATCAAAACATGACTTTGGGACTAGAAAATTCCAGCAAAATTTAGCCGAATATAAGCTCAGGTATTTTTTAATGTATAATAATTGTTAATGAAAAATTTATAAAGCAATAGTTATATCATTCTCCAATATTTAACATATTTTTGTTTAGTTTTTTACTTATTTAAATGCAATAATAATATGTGTGTGTAAATGTGCAAAGTGGATGATAGAAAAAAAGGTTTTTTTTAATATTGAAAACTTATTATTATGTGTAAAAAAATATTTACAATATACAGAATACCATAATATATATTTTGCTAATGAAATGAAGATGATTGATGATTTTTTTCGAGGGTTAACTAGTAAGACGTTTTATGTGTGTCCTTTTAAAACGTATAGGTATACTCGTACATTACTGATCTGACAGAAGATTGTCAATCAGCATAAATTAAGTATTTGCAAGAAAATTTGGCAGCGTATTATAATGTCTTCAAATATAATGATAAAATGAGAACGACAAGTTGATTTTAATGTAAAGAAATGCATATATTTATGAATTCTTATTATTCCTAACGGTGTAAATTTCTATTTATAGTTGTGTGTTTATCTTAACTATATTGTTAGTAACCAATTTACTTAACGACACCATCTCCAAAAATGGGTTAGAAGTGATGGATAATATTTATTAATAACAAGTTAACTCTACTCTACTCAGCTTCACGCTGTATCCCGCACATGGTAGGGTGGACAGGGGGAACTTGAGTACCTAATAAATAAATTTATTAATAAAGAGATACTCTATTCTACTCAGCTAATGCCAAGACACTCCGTACCTTTCCCCACTTTCCGCCGATTTTGAAGCAAATTGAATGTTTAGTGGCGGAACTCAACGCCACGCTTTGCTTTGTTAAAAGAGAGAAAAAAAAATATTTAAATTCAATATATTAAATATTTCATTTTCTCGAATGGAGGTCGAACCCACAATCTGTGGCGTTGACAGTCACACGCTGTGCCCCTGCGCCACGACAGGACTCTACAAAATAAACTCTTTAAAAGTTTCATCTGCCTATTTTGCCATATCTCCCTACAGAGATGTTAACAACATAAATAAGTTGTAAAAAGGGTATAAAAATTTCGACGTAGCTTGATAAGAACGTTAGGCTTAGTTTGACAGGGCGATTGATTGAACGTTTCCAAGAGGCACAAGTTCAAATCTTGCTACGTTCAAATTTTTATACGTTTATAATATTTGTATTTTTGTTTTCTATGTGTGGAATAACGCTTTGAACATAATATTAAACTAAATTCTTTTTGATTAGCACACTAGACACGAAGGTTAAAAGTGAATCTATCTGAAATAGATTTTCGTCTGCAGATTACAGTTTTGAGTCAATATGATATTTTTAATTAATACAAATTTCTCAATACTCAAAATTTACTTAAGCCGTAAATCTTAGTTTATTAAATGTAAAATAGTTCATGGTTTACTAGCTTAAATATGCAAACGTGTTTAAATTAGTGTAATAAATAAAAGTTACCAAATGTAAAAAAGGTATATATTGAGTCACTGCTTTTTTCAATTTTATTCATCCATTTATATTTTTTGTAAAAATAATTTCACATTTTTTACTATGATATATTTTAATGTAAATATATACTCTTTATATATCATCATAATACTTAATTTAACGTAATAATTTAAACCTTATAACTACCGAGAATTTTTACATACCGACGTAGTTACCTGTAATTCTTGAAATATGCAAAGATTTTATTTCTTTTTATTAAATTCTATAGAAATTTATATCAATATTGTGATTATGTGTTATTTATTTATAATTTAAAATTTACTC
The DNA here is from genome assembly GCA_019049475.1 of Eueides isabella. Lineage (NCBI taxonomy): Eukaryota > Metazoa > Arthropoda > Insecta > Lepidoptera > Nymphalidae > Eueides > Eueides isabella. Next base: position 4,692,315 of record CM032398.1, on the reverse strand, counting down.
TCATACATTATTTAAACTTGACATGTTTAATTACATATTATACAAATAAATATGTGAGCTTATTACATTTTTGTTGTATGTCATTTGTGGTAGATATATATATATGTACATTTACATAACAATTTAATTGTAAATCAATTTATATTTTTTCTAAGAATCACAGACCGTTCGGTTAAAATACTTAAAATAGGCAAAATCTAATGCTAATTAATAATAATCTCTTTTATATCAAGTACACTTAAATTAACGTATTTCTAAAAGCTATAAATTATAATTATATTTGAAAATATTTAACAATTCTGATTTTTTAACAATAAATAAATTGTCCCATGCGTGCAGGTACATTTAGACTGAATGACTAAAATCAAAAGCTTCATCAAAAACAAAAAAAACGAACTTGTCATATGTTAAGTTTTGGCGCCATTTATCGTCCGACAACAGCTCGTACGGTGTTCCTCAATATGTCAGTTACAAGTTCAGTTGTTCGTATAATTTTAATGCCGATTTGATCGATAAGTGTAATAGCTGTGGAATAAGGTAAAGGTAGTTCTTTTGTGGGTCGCGTCGTGAATCTTGTTGGTATTGTTTCTGGTCCTATACTCCCCCACGGTATGGCCGTTGGTCTGAAATATAAAATGAATTGATCAGCTTACTTTGCAAATGGTTTATGAACACGAGAAAAAAATATCCTATATGAATATTTTTTTAAATAAAAACTTTCTAATTTTGATAAATTAAATACAAAATTTAATTCCTAGCATAGTGCGAAACGTATCCTTGTCTTTTGTTAAATCGCTAAGTTATTAATAAAGTGTTCTTTAACATTGGTCTTGCATATTACACAAAAGACAATAATTACATGTAAAAGTATGATATATAAAAAAAATATTTGCCAAAGTCGAACATGACAATAAATTTTTAAGAAAACGTAGTAGAGTACCTAAGTATAAACTCGTGTTTCTACTTATAAGCCAAATGATTAAAGAAATGATTAAGAATGCTTATATATGGAAGGAAACATGGAACTTCTCTTCGGATGTAAGATAAACAGGTACCTGTTTGTTTTATTAAAAACTTACTTAGTATTTAAATCATTTTCGTAGGTAATATAGACAATTTAAATACTCTTTTTAATAATTTGTTAAATACATGCGCAATTAAAAATATAATTTTCCACATTATATACCTACCTGCCTTATGTTTACGTCATTGTATGGATTATAAATTCCATATATGATCACGATAAATACCATAATTTGTTATGAGAACGATTTATTCTTATACTTTTAATCAATAATTAATTATTAATAGCACGTAGCACGACTCGCTGTTAAACATTAATTTTATCTTTATTAATTTTATTTTAATATGTATTTACACAGATTATGCTTTTGTCTTTTTATCTGTCAGGTTCCTCCTATATCCCGCATATAATAGTTAGTCATAGTTTAATCTGTTGAGACCATATTTTATTTGCTTACCGCCCGAATTCGAGATAATGCATATTAAGTAGTAAAACTCAACGCTACATTTGGTCTTATTAGAATGAGGAAATGGACATACTTAATTAATTTCTCTGAGTAAGGATCGACAATTATCTATATTAATATGATATGATTTTTTTCTTTTGTGAGAAGGAGCTCTAAAAAGATTATTTGTTTTTTTTAGATATATAAAAAAAATCACTTAATTAAGATACAATTAAACTAATTTTAAATGTCAAAATGTCAAATCTTAATTAAATAAAATAAGTAGGAAATTTATTAAAAAAAACAATTTTTAGCACAAAGCTTGCCATGTCATGACCATTATCTTACAATGGGCGTATCGTATATGCAATTAGACTGGCGTGATAATTAACCAATTATTTTACATAATTAAGTTCACGTGTATATAAATTAAATCTAACAACAACAAACATTTCATTAGAAATAACAAGGAAATATAAAAATGTTTTTAGATGTTTAAGGAAAAACAAGTGGAAGAAATATAAAATAGCAATTATATCGGTTTTTTTTTGTTTGTTAAATATTTCTTTAAGGCTATTGGTGCAATATTACAATTTATACCCGACGTAAGCCTCAGGAACGGATCTATTCCCACTTGAAATTATTTTAAATGATTTACATATAATCGAGGTAGGAAGATATATAAATATGCTGTAAATGTAATAATGTCTTTGATTTTCTCGATTGTTACACATTTTAAAATAAAACGCTTTTAAACGGATTAATCGCGTATATTAATTTATAAGTATTTTTGTAAAGTCTCAACACAATAGAGGAGCACACCACAATAGAGGACCAGATACAGTTAGCTCATTCTGCAAGAATCCAGGGCAGTATGCGAAGCAACTAAGGAGTCGTTGGCGGTAGTTTGATATAATAATTATATCAAATGACAGACAAATGCCACCTCAGTCTACCCGTGACCACGGACTATTGTAAAGTGTTCGAAACGTCGGGTTTCCAAAAATGCTTACAAATCAATATACGCGATTAATCCGTTTAAAAGTGTTTCATTTAAAATATGCTGTAAATGTACTGATGGTGAGGCTTCAATTCTCACTTTTTACATTTACAGAATAGACGATTTTTCTTCACAATACAATTTGTGGCGTAACGATGTTAAATACCATTACCGACCATGCAATTTCCTTGAAATGGGCAGAAACTAATGAAGAATGTAAACCAAATTGTGTAGTAAAGTTAAATGCAAGATTGATGCGAAAGGCTGATGTGGGAGGCCCAGAGAGGCTTTAGAGCTAGAAGAGGGTGTATAGATCAGAACTTTTACCTCCACATGATCACGCAAAAATCTTGGCTATAAATCAAAAAGTTTTCTGTGCTTTTGTGGATTAGGAAAAGGTGTTTGACAGGATTATAAGAAAGAAATTATGGGAGATACTACCGGGTACAATGTTAGTAGTCTCTTGCTACTCTCGTTAAGCATGTTGAGGCCTGTCGTGGCGCAGTGGCACAAACGTGTGACTGTAAACGATAGGTTGTGAGTTCGATCCCCAGTCGAGGAAATGAAATATTTAATATTTTCAATTTAAATATTTAATGTTTTCATTTCTGCGCTCTGGTAAAAAGGCAAAGCGCGGCGTTGAGTTCCGTCACTCAACACGCAATGCCTCAAATTCTGCGAAAAGTGGGGAACGGAGTGACTTATCACTAGGTTCCCAAGTTCCCTCTGCCTACCCTGCCGTGTGCGGGATACAGCGTGAAGCTGAGTTAAGCATGTGTCATAGCAGGAGCTGGAATGCCGCTTTGGCTAGAAATTCAATCTGGTGTTAAAAAAAAGTTTTGCCATGTCAGTTCGCTTGTTCAGTTTCTAGTTATACAACTGTATCTAAGAAGTAAAATAAAGTGACAAAATAATAAGTTATGAAAGAACAGCAAAGAAGATTTATAAAGGAAAAGTCAGCGGTAAGAGAGGCATAGGGAAGCCGCGATTGAACTTTATGTATACGATACTGACAGAAAAGAAAGTCATCTAAAAACCATTACAATGCTTTTTCAGTGTTTTTCGAGGAGTCCTTAACCCCTAATGATGATGACAGTGGACGAGGCGAAATAGATATGCCAAAAGTGTAACGTGCTGCTCCATTCTCTCTGGCTCGGTCGATATTCTTATCGACCGAGCCAGAGAATAGAGCATAAAATTAAAATATATTGGTAAACACAGTTATCATTGCTTTGTTCTCCCTATTGGTTTCTTATGTTTTTTTGCGAAATTTAAGAACACATTAAGTTTACCTTTGTGGCATAATAGGCCTCATTGTAGGCGCTGTCCGTATATTTGGTCGAGTTGTGCGAGGTGTTGTTATTGCTGAAGATGGACTGCCTACCATTATTTCACCGTCGTCGTTAAACCTGAAAAGAAAAAAAATATGGGTTCAAATAACTCTTGATATAATGTAACATTGGTAATTTAAATTTTTAAATAGCTACAAATGATATGAAAATTAAAAAGTAACAAGTTAGATTATTGATACATATGTACTAATTTAGTATTCAAAATATGTTAAAGTTAGACCCATAACCCGAAATCAGAAAAAAGTTCTACGTACTTCTAAGATACGTCTAATATCTAAAAATAAGATCGTCGCTATAAATCAATAGTTTTAACTAAGTAAAAAATGTAGACAAACTCATAGGTAGGTATATTGCCACATTAAAAAAATATCTATAATATTATTGCATTAAAAATTTCTTCATTGTGTTGCAATAAAATGCAGCCATCGATGAAAATAAATAATTTCTTGTTAATGCACAATCTTTCTCCACCGTTTTTGATGCAATACTCGTGGGAATATTTCTGATTGTATTGTTTTCTTTATACCCTTGTGTAGTTGCGTGTCACTATACGTTAATGTACAGACAGACTTATACAGTATGAATATGTTTTCATTATTAATTATATTTCATATTGCGGCATAGTCGAGCAATAAAATAATTATTGGTGCAAGTACTTGATTTTAAAGTCGTTTAATATTTTTCTAATTTTGATTTAGTTAATTATCGATTTCATTACCAATATCAATGTGTATATTATCGATCGAATGAGATTCTCTAATATATTATCTAATTTGGACAATCTGATTGTATGCATATACATATATTAGGGCATAAACGTGTGACTGTAAACGGGACAAGTTGAGGGTATATATTGAAAAAATCTTATAAAAGACATTTGTTAATATTTTTGTCTGTTTATCTATTGTTTGTTCGTCTGTACGCGCTAATCTCAGAAACGGCTTACTAGATTTATATGCAATTTTTACTACTACATTTGGGCAACCTTCCTTCAATATTTAGCGTTTCGTTTTTTTTTAAATCGTATAGTATATAAAGGAATTAAACAATTTTAAATTTTTTGATCGTCAAAATTGCTACAAATTTTAGTTTGCCATGTATTCATATTGTCTTTAAAGTGATAATTTTATGAGAGCAAGAAAGTAATTGGGGTTAGTAAATAAAATAGTGTAATCTAAGCAGGCGAAGCCGCGAGCGGGTCGCTAGTACTTAATATACTCATTTCTTCGCTCTTGTAAGACAAAGCGCGGCGTTGATTTCAGCCATTCTACATGTAATGCCTCCAATTCGGCGGGAAGTCGGACAACGACACTAGGTAGCCAAGTTCCCTACGCCTACTCTACACGCCCAAAGCTGAAAAAAAACTAATTGTATTGATAAGAAGATTGTTTTAATTGTATTGATATGAAGTTTGTTTTTTGTTTTTTTTTGTTTTGTTTTGAAGATTAAAATTAGACCATTTGAATCGCAGACATATTATGTTGTAATTAATGTACGTATGTATACCATAGTCTCTCAGTAAACCAGTTTAATATAACTGTGTTTTAAGGTAACCAAACGATTACATCTTTTATCGTTATTCACACGCGATTTCAGCTATTAGGAATATACTGGTAAAGATTGTTATGTAAAATACAATTTCATGCAGATTTTACATTTCTGTTTAAATAACAAAAAAAAAATGGTATAACGTAATAAATGTATTTAGAAAACGTTGTACCTAACACAGTATTGAACTGTATCTATATATTTATTATATAGGTAACGTTTAGTCCTAATGTAGAGGCCTGTCGTGGCGCCGTGGCACAAGCGTAACCGATAGGTTGTGGGTTCGATCCCGCTCGAGGAAATGAAATATTTAATATTTTCAATTTAAATATTTAGTGTTTTCAAGGCAAAACGCGGCGTTGTGTGTTCGCCATTCAACACGCAATGCCTCAAATTCGGCGGAAAGTGAGAGTCTTAACACTAGGTTCCCAAGTTCCCTCTGCCTACCCTGCCATGTGCGGGATACAGCGTGAAGCTGATAATATGGGTAATGTGATCCTCGATTTTATCTTTGATATTTGTTATAAAATGTATTTAACACAAGGGAGCCTAAAATTATATTAATCCTGCAAGAGATACTATCTATACTATAAGATCTTAATGTGAAACAATCTGTTCTTTCCCTTTTTGGAATCGAACCCTCTACCGTTGTGTTGAAAGTTATACGCTTGTGCCACTGTGCCACATTGCGTCGGACTTATAAAATATTATTCTCAAAGGATTGTTTTTCAAAAAGAATCATCTTTACGATTTTTTATTTGACTATAGCTTTTTGTGTAACATCTTGTTCGTGTTGATTTATTAGAATTCTTGTACAAAATTATCATACTTAAGGCACCGATATAATAATTGTTTTTTCTAATATACAGGAAAAATATATAATTTACCACTTTAAACAAGTCTTTTCAACCGCTTTATTAAGGAAAAAATTATATGTTATAAAGTGAAATAATAATGTTATGAATTGAATAATTTGTTTTTTTTTGGAAAAAAAAGATGATAAATAGGATATAAAATGTTTTGTATGTTACGTACGTTACGTAATGTCCTTCTGTAATAAAATGTTTTTATATCCTTATTGAAATACATGAAGTTTAGGTAACAATATACAATTGTTATTATATATTTTTAACATATTTTTAGGAATATGACTAGCTAGATATCTGTTTTTTATTCTATTTTTTAACCTCCAACCTAAAAAGGGGTGTTGCAAGTTTGACCTGTCTGTGGCATCGTAACTCTCGAACACATACATCGTTTTTCGCTACAGTTTTTGCATTGAAAAGCTAGTTTTCTCGAGGTGGAGGAGCTAAGGACCACCTTAGCAATATTTTGTCAAAATCGGTCTAGCAATTTGAAGAGTATCAGCTCTTTTCCAAATCTATGTGAGGTAATTTACTGAGAGTTGAATTGGAGGCATTTGTATGTGAAATACAACGACCTGTATATAATATTGAAGTTAAAATTATTATGAAAGAATTTATTCGTGTTTACAAAACTAAGAATTATATTTGAACTATTTTCGTTTCACCTGGCAGATAAAGGGCGAGTTCGCTGTAAAGCCTACACACAAACGCGAACGGAATGTTTAAACACTACATTTCGTCTGTCTACCCCTAAAGAGAAAACTACACATTTGTCTTTTTAACACTTAATTATACTATACGTTAAATGATGTAATGATGGCAAACAAAGCGGTTGGAATATAGTTATAATTTAATAATGCTGTCATAAAAAAAAAATCTTAACGATAATTATCATTGATATTGTTTTTATAATTATAATTAATAATCAAGAAAGCTACAATACTTTACCAATATTTATATTATTTGTTTATAATTTTTCCAACGTGCTGCATTCGACATATAGCAGGGTAGGCAAAGGGAAATTGTGTTAAGGCAGTCTGTTCCCTACTTTCCGCCGAACTATCAAAATATTGTGTGTTGATTGGCGAAAATAAACGCTGCACTTGGTCTTTGTGCCAGAGCGAGGAAATTAAATAATTAAATAATTCATTTAATGGAGTAGGAATGGAACCCAAAACCGTCGCATTTACAATCACACTATCCGCTACTACGCCACAGCGGTCTTTTAACATTTTAATGTACGGTATATGAAGAATGGAGTGATATTACTATACTGTATTCTTACTGCTGGATATAAAACGAATTATAAAAATAAATAGAGGAATTACTACGTAAATTCATTGACAAAATAATATTATTTTTAACTTCAACTACAGTGTACCAAATTCCAAAACAAATATTTTTAAAAGAAATATCGACATTACAGTCAGAGTCTAAGTACTCGCTAAGTCACAGTTAAGTTTAATAACAATATACTAAAAAAAGAGAAAGTAATAATATCTCCCATTTGGTGTAGCCTATCCTATCTATTAATAAAACATATGTTTTCCTACAAAACTTATCATAAAAATGTCGTATTTATATTTTGATATAAATATACCGGTATGTAAATTAGCGTCTATCTCAAAGGAAGTGGAATCAATATAGAAAATATTTTATGATGCGCTTATGATGGCTAGATATTGACATAAATATTTTGCAAACAGGATTTCTACCGGAATCATAGATTGTTATTGGAGCTTGTCATTTCAAATATTACCTATAATGGACAACTATCTATTAGAGGTTAGTTATGAACCGCAGTAAAATGCACCCCACGCTTTTTACTGTTATTTGAATTGTTCTTTTAATTCACTCACTCACTCAGCTTCACGCTGTATCCCGCACATAGCAGGGTACGCAGAGGGAACTTGGGAACCTAATGTTAAAATACTCCGTCCCACTTTTGTTCTCCACTTTCCGCCGAATTTTGAAGCATAGCTTGTTGAGTGGAGGAACTCAACGCCACGTTTTGCCTTGTACCAGAGCGAAGAAATGAAAACATTAAATATTGAAATTGAAAATATTAAATATTTCATTTCCTCGAGTGAGGATCGAACCCACAACCTATCTGTTACAGTTTGTGCCGCTGCGCCATGACAGGCCTCTGTTCTTTTAATTTCCTTTTTTATTTTGGGTTAATTGATAGTGATTGATTGATCGACCTGCTACTACTGTAATATAGTCTCTTTGAAATTAAAAGTTATTTTCTACTTTTTAGTTTGATTAGCAACGAAAGCGTGCTTTATAGTTTTTGAAACTATTACTTATTTGTAAAATATTTCATATCCTTTAGTGGAATTTAACAATCTTTAACCAGATCGGACGATGCAAATTTTATTATAACTATACGGAGGCCCATCTACCAGTACCAAGCCAACACTTCCGAACGGCGTTATAAATGTTTCATTTTTTTCAGTTTATTTCTTAATAAAAGTTATATAGTCTAATTTACATAATACATATTTATTTTACTTAAGATATGTAATTATTGGTCGTACAGATAAGGAGGAAAATAGAAATATATCTCTTGGAAAAAATGTATAAAAATTTGGAAACCGAAGACAAATTTGAGATTGGAAATGGAAGACCAAAGATATACATTCTCAGAACGTATGGCTAAGTTTGTCAGAGCAGTAGCTCTATACATGACATTAGTATTTTATTAGTAAATAAAATACTAATATTTTTTTTAGTAGAGATTAGTATTTCTAAATGTGGAATAACACGTTAAATATAGTAAAAATAGAAATGTATTTTACATTTATACTGTTTTCTTTAAAGTGTTGTTCCACACTTTGGACAGAAACTAATAAATTTAAATTCAAAGAACGTATAAAAAATTTAAACGAAGCAGGATTTGAACCCGCGCCTCTTGAACGGTTTTCAAGAGGCGCGCGTTTAAATCCTGCTTCGTCCAAAATTTTTATACGCTTTTTAAATTTAAGTTTAGTAATTTACATTTCTTTTAAAAAAACCTTTTGAAATAACATACATACCTTATTTTAAAAAGATTTTTTCGCGCCTCTTGAATGGTTTTCAAGAGACGCGGGTTCAAATCCGGCTTCGTTCAAAATTTTTATACGCTTTTTAAATTTAAGTTTAGTAATTTCTGTCCTAAGTGTGGAACAACACTTAAAAAAAAAGAGTACATACATACATATATAGCTTAATTATGTTTGGTTTAGATTTTATTATACCTATTTAGAAGCAATGGTGGTGGTGGTGTAGCAACGGTGACTGGAGTCTCGGAACTTGGTGGTGAAGTCGGCACCGGCCGTAGTGTGAGTGTTGGTACCGGCGATATAGATACTTCGTTACCTGTAACAATAATAAATGTTATTTAATTTTTTGTGTTAACTCACGCTTGTGAAAGAAGAATACTTTTTTAGAAAACTTTATTGTAGTCAGATTTCAACTTTCGCTTCTTGCATCCAAGAGGCGCGAATAATAAATAATTTATTTTTTTATATAGATATAGGTATATTTTGATAACATTTATTTTTTTAACATTATTTTGAATATTGTTATTACATTCATAACATTATAGAAACTTCAATAATATTAATATAAAAATCATTATTTAAATAATATCTTCACAATGTGATTAAGCTACAAAATGCAAGAAAGACGAATTGAATATGAAATGTTATCATTATATTTGATTAGAAAATTAAGTAGTTACTGAAACTGTATCGCAGTAGTTACACATATATATACATACATATATTTTAATATGATACATGAAGTTTACGTTTTTAAATGTCGACTGCGCTTAATAATAATTATCTTTTGAGTCATGTCGTCGGGCAGGGGTTCAAGCTTGCGACTGTAAGCGGGATAGGTTGTGGATCAATTCGTACTAGAAAAAATGTTTTCTCGCTGTATTAACGAGGCAAAGCGCGGCGTTAAGTTACACCACTCAACACGCAATATCTCAATAATTCGGCGGAACAGCGTGAAATGGAAGTGTCTTAATGGAAATGAGTGTCTTAACACTAGGTTCCCAGGGACAAGTGTGAAACTAAAAACATATTTTTTACCTACTGTTGCGACAAGCCATAGAGCTACTTCTATAATTAATATTAGCTTACTAATATTAGCTCTTAATTAAAATGTTGAGGCCACAATGTTGTAAATAAATTTTAATATAACATGAAACCGGTAACATAGTATGTAATTATGTAGTATGTAGGTACCTTAACCTAAGTACAAATAGGACATGTCAGTGATCCTCATTCTCACACTAAAGGTTTAATCCAAATTATATGTCAAATACAAGGGTACTTTTTTATAAACAGACGCAAAAATAATTGAAAAGGACTTAATGTGACAGACCTAAACGCAATTTTTTTTCTAAGATTAAACAAAAGAAACAATGGGAATAAAATTATCTTAATAGGTTATTTATATATGCTTTTATATTTTTATTATAATATATGAATGTAATGCGAAATATTTTTAAGGTAAAGATGTAATCAAAAAAAAAATATTTATTTTGCATGTATTTTCTTAGATTACTTATAATTCTTACGTAAAACTTGTAACGAAGGTCTACCGCCTTCATTTTCCTTTTGTCAGTATGTCATGTGAAACAGGAATTAACAGTAACTAATAATAATATACAATACTGAGAAAATATTCATATTCATACTAAGATAAAAAAAAAAAATTTTCAGTAATTTATCTACTAATAAACAGTCAAAACAGCGGTATGTTTATAAGTTAACAAAGCCAAAGATTTTTACGCGTTGTAAGTACAATGCTTGATGTTTTCATTTCTTCGCTCGGGTAACAAGGCAAAGCGCTACATTAAGTTCCGCCACTCAAGACGCAATATTTGGCGGTAAGTAGTGATCAAAACGGAGTGTCATAACACTAGGTTCTCAGGTTCATTTTGCCAACCCTACTACGTGTTGGATACAGCGTAAAGCTGAAAAAAGAAAAAAAAATGAATGTAAAATAGATTCAAAATTTTGTCAATATTGTAATTTACCATTATTCTTCACTCAGATATATTAGAAGAAGTAGAGCCTGAAAAAATACCGCCTGGGATTGGCAACTTTAATGTAGGCTTAAGGAGATGAAAGTTAAATAAATCTTAAACCCAAATCTAATACCCTGCCATGTGCACGATATAGCTTAACGCTGTCGTCTCGTCTCGCTAATCGTGAACATGGCAGGGTAAGCAGAGGGAACTTGGGAACCTAGTGTTAAAACACTCCGTTCTATTTGCTACTTTTCTTCTAATTAGAGGCATTACGTCAAGTGGCGGAACTCCACGCCGCACTTTGCCTTGATAACAAAGCGAAGAAGTGAAAATATTTCATTTCCTTGGGTGGGATCCTACTCACAACCTGTCACGTCTACAATGGCGCGCTTTTGCACCTGCGCCACGACAGGCATTGCATCGCGTACAGAAAAGATTTTTTTCTTAGTATAGAATCGGCGCAGGCGCAGGCTTATAGGAGTGCGAATATAAACGCAAAGAAATTAAATAATAACGCGAAGAAATTAAATATTAATCTCATTTGACGCGCTCTTGTCTCAAGACAAAGAGTGGCGTTAAATGTCGCCTGAATGTGGGAAACAGGAATGTTTTAATAAGAACGTCTTAATGAAGAGTCTACACATTAAGTTCCCCGGGTTCCCTTTCACACTCATTCCCATATAAGGCTTTACGCTGTATCCTGCACTAGGCAGGATAGGCAGAGGGAACCCGGGAACCTAGTGTTAGAGCACTCCGTTCCACGTTGAGTGTCGGAACTCAATGCCTCCCTTTGCCTATTTAAGGCATGAAGCAAAAAATGTTATTATATAGAAATTTCCAGGATTGGCTGTTAATACACATATACATAGGTATACGTTCATATTTTGACCTCGTTACAAATAATTTCGATATCTTTAAAGATGAATGATAATGACATGTATTTAAGGTTGTTGTGTTTTTGTGACAGGCTTTATACAAAAAAGTCAGTCAAGTTGTATATAAAAAAATTGACTAACAAGTCATATAACCTTGTTTAAATCATAATAAATTAAATGCTAATTACATCATAAAATATAATATAATATGTAACATTTTGGGAAAAACTGAATTAAAGATAAGTTTTACTGATATGGCGTATTTTAATTGAGCGACTACACAAAAGCTGGTCTGATAGTTAGTGGCTATACGTGTTGTAAAAGAAGTAATTTTCAGCTCTGGTTGAACAAAGGAGATCTTTTTACTCGAAATATACTACATTGATATTATGTATTTATCTCTTGTACTTCGGAAGTCGATAAAGATGTGTGTTTATTCTGGAGTGGGCAAAGTTTCAAAGGGGACCTTATTCTTTTGTCTCTGCTCTTTGAGTATTTATTAAGCTCGACAAACGTTGCAATTTTGTCTGCAAATTATGAAAAAGCAGCCACGTGCAATTCTGTGTGAATAGTTTAAAAATGGTGGGTACAATAAGAATACGTTTGTAATTTTGTACAATTTTATTGCAGTCAACAAGTTACTTTATTAAATATTTATAATATTTTTATTATGCCAAGTTCGCATTATAAAGACTCAAAAGCAAAAAATTAAAATAAAAATTGATATATTGTGTTTTAGCTGATGTAATCATCTAATTTAGGAAAATGAAAAAAAAAGAAGTTCTTCAAATGATAATATATAATTTTCATATTATGTACAGTATTTCATAATATTATATTTGAATTTGTTCAGACCGTCTCTTACCACTCATTTTTCCTACATACATCTTTTTTGCTATTCTTTTTTCATTCACTCGCTCGATGTGCTCAAACCACCTGAGCACGTACTTCTTCACTCTCACTGTGACATCCACGCTAGTACCTACCATTCTGTGTATCTCTTCATTGGCTATACTATCAACTAAACTTACTCCGCATAACCGACGAAGAGATCGCATCTCTACAGTATTCATCTTTCTTACATTCTTCTTCTGTAATACCCACGTTTCGCTGCCGTATAACAACATCGGTACCAACATTGCATTGTGTACGGCCAAACGCGCAGCTATGCTGACATTTCACCGTCTTAACAATGCAGCAATACGTCTTTATACGGCAGCAATACCTTTCCACATCCATTTCATATCTTCCGTCTCTGCTAAACATACTTCCCAGATATACTACCTTATTCACTTGTTCTAATTTACACTGATCTTGCATTCTGTCCTTTCTTCATTTCTTTCAAACATCACACCTTTCGTCTTATCTAACTCTACAAACAATGCCTCAAATACGGCGGAAAATTCATACTTTAGAAGCTTACGTGAAGTAAAATACGATCATGATTATTATTCAACTTATAATTAAGGTATTACAAAAAGATATACTTCAATTATTTAACAAAGAGACTATTTAATTGATTGTTTACGTTTCCGGCTCCACGATTTAAGATGGATTGCAAAATTATTATATATTTTTACAAAAAGTTTAAGAATTCCTTAGCTTTGTGAGCGTAATTACATTGTTTATAATTCATATAAACCTGTGTTTTGTAACCTGTTTTTATTGGCACGAAAATTAATTTACAATAAACTTGTGTCACACTCGGAGCTTAAGTGTTTACTAAATCAAACTTTTATATTAATATATACATTTTACGAATTAAAATAAAATATTACTTAAAAAAAAATAGATATTGTAAAAATACTTTTTTTAGAGAACGAATAAAAAGTTGAACCTCTTTTAAAGTGTTTTTCGGAATCCGTTCAAGCTAACAACATAAATAAGTTATAACAAGACACATAAACACACAGTAACATAAGAATTTCGGCGTAACTTGATGAGAATAAATACTTTGTTGGTCAGAACACTTAACGCATTTCAAGGGGCACAGGTTCAAATCCCACTACATTCAATTTTTTTGAAACAACAGTTTGAAGAGTTTAAAACTAGATGCTGTGAAATAATTGAGTTTTATGGTTTCAGTTAAATTATACTTAGTTTAGTACCTAATTGTATTGGCAATCAAAGACGAGTATCTCCTTATTTTCTTAAGTAGACGTATTTATCGTGTTATAAACGTCATGTTTTTTACTACGTAATTATTAACAATTATTCGTTTATGAACACAGCTTGTAATTAATTTTATGTCATCCAATTGTTGGTCATAAGTTTAATGTTTGGCACGCACGTAAAATGTAGAAATATATTATGATATGTGTCCAGTATTTTGATGAAATGAAAATATAGTTCTTTATTATGGCTTTATTATAGCTCTACTTTCTAAGTACGATTTAGGGAATCCCCGGTACGATTTACGTGCCTAGAGTCTTAATCATACCGTAACAATGCAAAAATACGTATTTTAATAAAATATTATAAAATGTATATGGATTGTAATTAACTCAGCTTCACGCTGTATCCCGCATATGGCAGGGTAGGCAGAGGGAACTTGGGAACCTAGTGTTAAGACACTCCGTTCCATCTCCGTTCTCCACTATCCGCCCAATTTGAGGCATGGCGTGTTGAAAATATTAAATTTCATTTCCTCGAGTGAGGATCGAACCCAGAACTTGTCAGTTGCAGTGCGCATGTGCTGCTGCGCCACGATAGGCCTCATGTGGTAATTAAATTAAATTAAAAATTTTATAAATGCTAAATAATTTGTTTTATTAAATTTCAATACATATTTTCAGCGGCATTCCCTTACGGGTTATAACTTCAGCAACCTTACACTACCTTTGTTTTTTTACGTACAGTAAAATAAGGGGTTTTATATACCTATTTGACTTGTCCCCGTCTGTTGCACCGTACGAATGAATTAATCGATTTGAATGCGGTTCTCTTTAATCGAAAGCCTCGTTTATCGCGGTGGTTCTTAGCTATGCTTTACGAAAATCGAATTGGCAGTTTAAGTGCTACAAGCTCTTTGACAAGATGAGGAATTTATTGGTCGACCCAACGGATTTATTTAAATATAAAATGTTTTGTTTTTATTATATAATAGATAAATAAGATAATATAAATGAATTATATTAAAAAGGCGCAAAGAGTGTAAGGCATCTCTTTTATACCGCTTTAACTTAAAACAAGGCATTTATTTACAAATCTATCACGAACTAAGAATGCAAATAAAGTATACTGAATTTTAAATGATACGAATTTAACCGGATTAATCGCGCTTTGCAGAAGTCCGTGGTCACTGGGATACGGTCTTACGGACATAGACTTGCGGACTACTGCAAAGTGTTCGAAACGTCGGGTTTCCAAAAATGTATAGAAATCAGTATACGATACTAATCCGGTTTAATTTGTAGTACTTAAAATGTGTAATAATCGCGAAAATCAGAGATCATCACAGTTATCATGACGGACTTACCATTTGCAGGTATGGTGTTAAATTGTTCGTTAGCAAGGAACACCTCGAAATATTTCGTAAAGTCACCCGTCGGATCCCATTTAGATGACAATTTGGCCCATTCTTCAGGATATTCAATTTTCAATCTCTTAATAATTTTCACAGCTGTTTTCTTTTGTCGCTCAGTACATCGAATGCATTTTGTTCTCAGCGCCTCTGGTAGAAGCCCTGTTAGAAAAACAAATTTAAATATTTAATTTAATATTTATCGTCGTGGTTTTTACAATTTTTGCTTATCGACATGATAAGCAATTATATCATTTACATTAAATATCTTGCTTTAACTATTATCTTGCTTGATACATCATTTTAAATATTTATGTAACAATCAATTATGTGTCATTAAGATGATGTATAAACTAATTATTTATACTGTTATAGTGTTAGTAGACTAATGAGAAAATAGCTTAGTGTAGACCTTAACCTAAACCTATTTTTTTATTCCTCAGCTCACGCTGTACCCCGCATTCGGAAGGGTAAGCAGAGGGAACTTGGGAACCTTTTAGCCGTGTGATTCCGGCTTAGAATAGGATCACCCTGGTACAGATGGTGTCGTACGACTAAAGTGCGTGTGGTAGAGTCACGTTGCCAGTAATGGTAACACGCATGGGTAGACTCGACCGGATTATTACCACCCCCGGCATTTAAGACTGGCGTTAAGTAGTGGCTTTGGCCACTGCGTTTCGCATTAGGTAATGCCGGGCCCCGGTGCCCTTCCAATTTAAAGGACAGCAACGCTCCTGTAGCTCCTCTGGAGTTACTCGGGGCCGTGGGCGACGGTGATCACTTACCACCAGGTGACCCGTACGCTCGTTTGCCGTCTTTTCCATAAAAAAAACCTAATGTTAAGACACTACGTTCAGTTCCCCACTTTCCGCCGAATTTCAGGCATAATTTTTAATTAATACGATATTATTCTATAGTATATGTAATATAGTTAGTAAAATTATTTTTGCCCTTTACTTAACATCAAACTGAGAAAAGGCTGCGAAAGTATATTTAATAAAATTATTTACATTTCGATATTATGCCTTTTATATATTTTTTACTAAGCGGAAGGTCATGAGCTTATAGTATAGGCTTAATAAATTCAAAACGTTAACATTGTCTGGCATGTATGTCTCAGGGCAACGTTGCTAAAGAGTGGTGTTAAAATCATACTAGAACTGTGTTTTACGATGTTGACACGGAAAGATCTCGGTATGAAGATCTAAATATATGGAAAACTAGAGACGGACACGGCTTCGCCCACTTTAAAGAATTATTGAATCTTTACATAAATTATTCTGTCGTACAAGCTATATTGCTGTGAATTTTCATCTAAATCTGTTCAGTAATGTTTGCGTAATAGTAATAACAAACTTTATATCTATACTTATAATATATCTGTAACTAATCACTGTCTGTACATGGAAGATATATTAACAAAAACCTTATGGTAACCACTTACCATCAGATCATCCACTACTGGTTAGTGCATCTAAATGCACTTTTCGTTATTATATGATTCCAACCTTCCTTCTACATTTTGTGTTTGTTATATTAAAATCGGTTGATGATTAAAAAGTAAAGTATCGGTAGTCAAAATATTTATTTCGACAAAACTACTACATTTTTTATTCATATAGATGAAATTTTTGTTTTCAATGTATAGATATTGATAATTTTATTGAAACTAAAAAAAAAATAATATTAATATATAAAATAGTGTAATTCAAGCAGGCGAGACCGCGGACGGGTTGCTAGCTTATAGTATTAGTAGGATGGAACATTGATTGATTGATTTATGATAATGATATTTGTCCAATAAGTAAAATGCAGAATATGCGCAATCTTTCTTTTACCATTAATTGTAATAATAAATTCATATAAATGATTGAATAACATAACATACCGGAAGCAGTTTCATATAACATTGGAAACATACAATTTCAACAACTTCGCAAGTTGTCATAGATTTTAGATAAACCGGTTATACTGGATAATCTAGTCTAGTTAGCTAGTATGTATGATTATAATTTGACATTTGTTAGGTATATGTCTTTTTTTATTTATTGTATGTAGCTAATAGTATTATTTCAATTTACGTTCATGTATGTATAGACTTTTGATAAAACCAATATTTTTAATCTTTTTTAAATGTATTATATAATTGTAGTTATTTTTACTATTTTTAAAGTGTTATTCCACACATAGGATCGAAAAATATTAATTTGGAAACTATATAGCAATTTAAACGCAGCGGGATTTAAACCTGTGCCCCTTTAAAAAAAAAAAAGAGATTAGTAAAGAAATCTACG
Organism: Eueides isabella; assembly: GCA_019049475.1. Lineage (NCBI taxonomy): Eukaryota > Metazoa > Arthropoda > Insecta > Lepidoptera > Nymphalidae > Eueides > Eueides isabella. The sequence continues at coordinate 4,674,359 of CM032398.1, read as the reverse complement.
GGAACAACTTAAATAAGTTCTAAGAAACGGATAAGATTTTTTGGTATGGCTGATGATCAGAGCGTATGAGCGATCTTTAAAAGGCGCGAGTTTTAATCCCGATATTTCAAATGTTTATTTGTTTTCTAAATAAATATGTGTACAGCTATCTCTTTTTTACCGGTCGACCTTCCTCCTACGATTAGCTACTTCTACAATTTCTACCTTCGTGTGTTTCCTATACAACGTGACATAGGTAAAGCGAATTATGCTCAAACGACACGCTCAAAACGCCACAATTGAAGAAATACAGTTCATTTCTGTAGAATAAAACATATGTACATTAATGACATCCAAGACATGTCCTATTGGGTACTCCTCGGAAATGGTTTTATTTCTTTTCTTTACTTTAATTATCATAATGTTTTGTTTAAATGTCGATTAAAAAAATAAGTTCTTTTACGATGCCATACACATAGCTTTTAATATTTTATTTCGAAATTTATGCATATATAAAACAGCTCGTGATATTATAATTATATTCTTGCATTAAGCATTGTATGCCAATTGAAAAATGTATTTCAAAATATTCTAACATTTAGTATCACATTTATGCTCAGAGTTTCTTAATAGTAATTATTATTAACTTAAATTTAATTTGTTTAATAATTAATTATGTGTTACTGGCTGTTTTTTAAATAAATCATTTTATACAAACGCCTCCTTCAATTAGGTACGTATAAAAACATGGAGCAATTTCATTCGCGGAACAATATTCTGTACATATACGAACGCTTTTTTGTCTTCCCCAATAACATAGGGAAAATGAAACTATTTTAAATGTTATATAAATAAAAACTAATTCTACAGTCATCGTGTACAACCTGGTGTCCCGCTGTGCCGCAACACGTGGCTGTTTAGGTGACAACCATAAAAGATATTTTAAAGTGTAATAAAGCTTTTATGGATATAAAAAGTTTTTGAAAAAGGAAATATTCAATTTTCTTTTTGTTTTCTACTTAAACAAGTTTCTAGTCTGTAAATTGCGTTATAATTATAACACATTATACAAATGTTAAGAGATACAAGCCTGGATTAAGCCATCGTAACGCAATCTGCCATTGTCTCACTGCAAAGCTTGTGTGGACAACCACATCTCCACTCGGGAAAATGATTTACTCTCTCCGGTCTTGTAATAAGGACAACGGAGTTCCACGATTAAAGAAAATATCTCAAATTCCAGCAATAAAAGAAGGGTTTTTTTAAAGGTCGGGTCACCCCGCTAAGTCCCCACATATTTTTGTTGTTGGTTCATTCTAACTAAAAATAACTAGCCTTTATCTTTACGAATACACTCCTACGTCACCTATCAGTATTCAAGAGGCGTTGCTTATTTAAAATAATGTATTAGGTCACAAGGAATCTTAACAATTTCCTCATATTTTAAAAACAAACACGCAGATAGTTCGTTGACTGCTAACAAAGATCGATGGCATACGAGTTAAAGAAGCTAAAGCTCAATTTATTATTTCTTTATTTAAATGAAAATTTAAATATTAATGTTACGTGTGAAATATCTAAATTAATTTTTAAAATAACAATTCATATTTATTGTTGAATTAAAACAATATTCTTTTTGCTTCACGTTTTATGTTGGGAAGGCAGTGGGAGCCTGGAAGCCTGGTGATAAGACACTCCATTCAGTTCCCTACTTTCTGCCGAATTTTTGGAATTGTTTGTTAAGTGACGGAACTCAACGCCGAGCTCCGCCTTGATACCAGTGCGAAGAAATGAAAACATGAAATAATTTAATAATGTCTTTGATTTTCGCGATTGTTATACATTTTAAATGAAACACTTTATATATTGCGCGTATATTGAATGGTAAACATTTTTGGGAAACCCGACGTTTCGAACACTTTACAGTAGTCCGTGGTCACGGGTAGACTGTTTCCCAAAAATGTTTACCATTCAATATACGCGATTAATCCGTTTAAAAGTGTTTCATTTAACATGAAATAATTTATTTAAAAATATTTAACATTTCATCTCTTTGAGTGGGGATGGAACCCACAACATTTCGCTTTTACAGTCACGGGCATGTGCCCGTGCCACACGACAGGCCTCAACAATATGTTTACGTTGTATTTATCGAGGAAAGGCTTTTGTTAAATGACATAATCAATTCAAGATAACATCAAATTCAAAATATTATCGTATATCTTGTATATTATCTATGTGATAAATTGTTATTTTAAAAAAATCTGTAACAAAGCTTAATATTTTGGTATGTTTTTTTATGTTTTATAAACCAGTTTAAACAATAAAAGGATGTCATGATTTGAAAACATTTGGAAGTATTTTCGTGAATTATGACGGGGAGCACTGCTATCGATGAGGACATCTTGGCCGTTAAAGCCTTAATTTGCATGATTTCCGGGATACTTGTAGTAATGTAAAGTAAACATGTTTTTTATCCGATATATATATATATATATATATATATATATATATATATATATATATATATATATATATATATATATATATATATATATATATATATATATATATGTATACATATATATACATATATATATATATATATATATATATATATATATATATATATATATATATATATATATATATATAAATATAATAATTGAGGCTTATTGTGGTGCAGGGGAACAGACGTGCGACTGTAAGCTCGATAGGTTGTGGGGTCGAAATTAAGTATCTAATATATTCATTTATTTGCTCTCGTACAACCGATAAGCGCAGCGTTGAGTTCCGCCATTAAAGATCGACGTATACAGACATATATGCGTGTCTACTTCTATCGAAATTCTTTTTAATTAGTTTCACCTTTTATTCCGTAGAGGAAACCTGGTGTTGACACATTCCGTTCCCCAATTTTCGTCCAATTTTCAAGAGGTCACAGTATGGCGGTATACCACGTCGCATTATGTCTTATTATCGGAGTAAAGAAATGAATATTATTAATAATAAAATTAATTTCCTCAAGCGGGCGTCGAGACTATAGCCATCATATTTACAGATAAATGCTGTGCCTCTACGCCATGATGGCCTCATATTGCTATTAACATATTATTAAAAAGTAAATACAGAGGTTATCTTGTCTCTAGTTAAATAAAGAATCTGGAGACCTTTTGGACTGCCATTTTAGATAAAAAATGCTCATGGGGCCATGTACTAGCGTGAAGTACGCATTATTACATGTAACTATATAAGACTTACAATATAAGATAACAAAATTAAATTTTTTGCTCCGCCAACTGTAAGCGCAAGCACCGCTTAGAGACACGTGAGAATATTCGTTTTTATAAGAGAAGACGGCTAAAACAAATGGCGATTGTTCCAGAGATTTCTACAGTTATATTATGTACACAGGAATGTAATTATCTTGTTAATAAGGCTACGAAATTTAATAAGATTTTGGTAATAATAAGTTAGCTAATTTCTTGTTTCCATTGTTGGCCTTGGTTTTGTTAAACTTCAGACGGATTATATTTATTATGATTTTAATTTTTAGTAAATTGGAAATAAACGTTCAGTTTTTATAACGCTACACATAATTATGAAACATTTTTAACCGGGTTAATCACGTTTAGCAGTTTCCGGTTTACTTTTATAAAAAAAAACCTGGGATGGGCACAAGACTACGCCCATGACTCTACGTCTGACCGCAGACTCTTGCAGCGTTCAAAATGTCCGGTGTCTAAAAAATTTATATACTCTTATTATATTATTATACTTTAATTACAATTATTGCAATAACATACTTATTCCATCATTGCATGTTGAAACAGTTTTTTATTTGTTTTGGTTTCATGTACTAATGCAATATCAAACAAACTTTTAAAAATGTATTTGATTATTAAAATTTCGTACAAATAGCACTTTCAGTATAAATTTATATAATTGATTATTTTCAATTAAACAACATATATAGGCAAAATAATATATGTAAAAAATCTATTTTTATATACAAATGATTACAATGTAATAATATTACGGGCCTGTGAACATTCCATATATAATTTTAAATGTCAAATTGCTTAATAAAAATCAATATTCACTTGTTTTGTTCTACGAGGAAACAATTAAAATGTCCAAGCGCGGCGCCAGTTACTTACAAATACATAGTTCTTCCATATATGATTATTTCTTCCTTTTCTATTTTGTTTAGCGCTGTATCCCGCAGAAAGTAGGGTACATTTCACACATTTTCACGAATTCTTGAGGCAGTATGTTCAGCGGAGAAACTCAGCATTACACTTTCTCTCGTTACCAGAGCGAAATAATTAAGTTATTAAATATTTCATTTATTTCCACCAGAGAGAATCGAACCAGAACCTGTCACGCGTTTACAGTTGCACTTCTGTGCGCCACAACTATACATATATATACATATATATTTCTATATATATATATATATATATATATATATATATATATATATATATATATATATATATATATATATATATATATATATATATATATATATATATATAATTTTTTAATCAGTCTATATAATTTTTTATACAGTATTCATCATAGTTTCACACACGTGCACATTCATACACGCACAAACATCCATATACACACAAATTCATGCGTTCGCGCTCAGACACACACACACACACACACATTCAGATGTTCGGAAGAATAGATAAGTCTTTTTATATTTTTTTTTCTCTTTAATATTATTATTTATTATTATTGTTGTACTTTAATTTTGTAACATTTTAATTATTATTTTTTTTTTGTTTTTTATGTTTATAATCAATACACTTACCCTTGTCAATAGTTAATACAACTGATGTGTAGCTCTATACTTAAGATAACATTTTGTAAGTGGAAAACTGTTATTGGCTTTATATTTTTGTACGATTTTCTTTTGTTGATTTGTAATTAATATTATGCTGTTGTTTTCTATAACATAAATAAATAAATATACTAGTTTGATTGGTTTAACGCATTAATCTCAAGCGTACATATTATACATATTATATAATTATAGTATATAATAGACTTGTTAACTGTTATCTGCGAATTGATAATTTTACAGGTTAAAATCACTTGAGATTAATGCGTTAAACCAACGAAACTCAAAGAAATTTTAATTAGAGAAGAAGTTTTACAAAAAAGTCCTTTAAAACAGCTATATATGATTGACTGTCCTTAGCAAGTAGAAATAACTAAGAGTTGTCCATGAAACAGGACACATTCTAAGTGACTAAGATGAGATTGACAATAGCTTGTCTGGTGCTTGATGTACACCGAAAAGAACTATTCCACACAAAAATAATTTCTCAATTTGAAGCAGTAGTTACCTCGTAACCAAAAACACTCTTTAACTTTATTATAATAAGTACAAAAGTATGGTTTTAGACATCTGATATTAATAATCGTAATTAAAGTTACATGTTTTTATAAAAATAAAAAACGGTCTCAACTGAACACTTACTGAGTACTTCGTAAACAATTTTTTTTTCTTCGGTGATATTAAAACAGATCGAAACGATTGAGTTACGATGTTATGGTTATATATTTAAATTCTTTACAATTACTGAAATATTAATATAAGTTAGTATATCAGAGGTTTTTCTAAAACAGTTGTAGAAGGAAAAGCTCAACCAGGATTACTATATATTTCTCTCTCTTTCCCTTTTTAACATGCCTGTAAAAACACAGCTATGTTTGAGCACTATTTAACTTATTGGAAAAAGGAAAGGAAAATTCGTTTCAGGTCACAATAAAGCCCCTGTATTTTTTTAATACATAATTATCAATCAATATTAATATCCTGATTTTTTAGTATTTGAGCTCTAAATCAAATAATTTAACTAATTAAGCTAAGTTAGCAAAAAAACAGTACGAATAAATTTTGTTGTGCTTCGTTATTAGACGAAAACGTGTGAAAATAAAAGCTTAGAGGCACAATCACGGATAAATTCCATGTATGTAGTAAACTCTTCTAATACTAAAGGTTAACAGGTTCTAAGATTAACTATAAACATTGATTATTCAAATTACATTAAATCGTTACGTTAATTTTGCAATAAAATACAATGGGATTGGATTGCAGACGTCGTAAATTTAAATTTGCAAATTTTTTATGTTAATTGGTGTTTTTTTCTACTCGTATAAATAAAAAATAGTCTCTTATTATTTAAGTCTCCAGTGAGATGATTTATTTTCAACTTTCTTTATAGATAATTGAATTTGATATAATAAAATCTAAAATGCCGTATTTAATAAAGAAAAACTTATGAAATAGCGGGCGGTGATAAATAAATCTTACTTAACAAATAAGTAATATCTAAAGTTTTACATTATCAATAATTTATATAAGTTTTACATTATCAATACTAGTTCGATTATTTCCTTATAAAAAATGATAAAGTTAACAGTTTTTATACAGTCGCTGAGCAACAGACTCAAAACAATGATATTACTTCTAGGGATTTTGTATATTTATCGCCAAACTTGCTTTCTATAAATCAAAGACAAGGGAAAGCATGAAATAACGTCTCTAGGTCGATTTAAGAATCATGAAAGATACTTGAAACGTAACGAAAGCATAATTATAAAATATTTAAAATGAAATTCTAACTGTTAGTGGAAACGTACCTACTGCAAACGTCGAATTTCCAAAAATGCGCAATAAACCCGCTTAATGAGTTTAATTTAACAAACAAAATATGTTAAATCTTATCAAGATCATTGAACTGCGCTTTGAGTTACCCAAATATTTACTGACCTCGAAACATAAAAGGTGTCAGTAACATTGGAAAAGTGCTAACCTAACACAGTAGAGTAGTTCCATTTATGACTAAGAATGTCAATATTTAACTGTATTTTTATTACAACGCCTTACTTGTATAGTAAAAGTACTGTTATTCGTTAGTCCTTTAAGTAAGTTTTGAGTTCATCAGACGGGAGCCTTCTTTAATGTAACACAAAATAAAAAAAAACAGCAAATTAAGTACAACTACAACAGAACCAGTTGCATTAGTTTTTTATCAGTCGCTCGGTACTAAATAGATATCTATATTATGTAGATAATTTGAGACAATACATAGATGAATAAAAATTGTTATTAAACAAAAAAAGTATTTGATTTTTAATCATTATAATTTTGTCATAACATCTCTAATGAGCCTTGCCAATTCTTCTAGCGGAAAGTTTTTTAAATGTAAAACTAGTCAGCAAAAAATCTTAGGTAAAAATACTTGTTATATATTTTTCGATAAAAGGCTATTTATCTGTATTTGAAATTTGTTATTTCAACAATATTTCGTGTCATAAAAAGCGAAATTTACAAGATTTATCTTTAGTAATTCAATAAGCAATATCTTGCGCTCAAGTTTTGACATTTTCGCTGTTTCAATTTGACGTCTACAAATTAAATGGCGGGAAAAATGTATTCTGCTAAATTTCATGAACATTTATAAGTATATCGGAGGATCGACGAGCTGGTTAGGTGCGTTTAGAGGTTGGTCGGACATCTTTAGACTGTATGGGCGTGTAAGTATAGGTATTTACCAAAATAAAAGTCTCACAATCTAATTTGATCACTGTACTACTAGTTTGAATTACCAATCACCAAAAATATACTTTAAGATTACAATAATTAATAACGATTAAGAGCAAATGGGTTTGGAAGCAACCAATAACGTGCAAGTCACTGTCAACCAACTGATAACTCGCCCGCCATGACACTCACAACCATAGAGCACATTTACCCTACGGGAAGAGTGTCGACTTCATACAAAAAAGTGGGGGACAAAAATCGCCACTGCTGCCACCATCCGTAATCCCACGGAAACTAATCTGTCAAATTTCTCGGCGGCAAAATTGAAATTTGGCTTTATGAAACCTTTATTTTATGCAAAATCAGAAAGATTCACTCTTTCAAAATCATGGAAATATTGATTTAAACATCAATACTTTCAAATGATTTTGAAACTGTGAATCATTTCTGGTGTGATCATAATAATAAAATATAAATACTGAAATGAAACTAATAAACACTTTATATTTCATTTTATTGCATATTAACATTTTTAACAAAAAGTATATCTGTATATTAATTACAATAGATTGTAATACATATTTGTATTACAATATTACTGTCAACCTTCTTCCTTATTTTAATATAATATTATCTTCTTCTTCAATATTTTTTTAAGGTTTTGTGTTTTAAAAGAAACATTTCTGAAGTAATTTACTTGCAGTGAAGTAGATTAATGTAGTAACCATTTCTTGTCTTGTCTTTAGAATCTTCCAAAATTGATATTGCTCTTTTGTTGACTTCACTCATATCACCAACATTTAAATCAATTTTTATAACATGGAAAACCTGAAGAAAAAATATAAATTGAATACAAAATTATAAGCGTTACAAATCTAACTAAATAGCATAGTTCCACTTTACACTTGCCTTTTATAAGAATAGATAATCCCTGTATCAAATGTCCCTGTATAAAATGTCTCCTTTGATGTTATAGTTCGACGAATCACTTCTAGAACACTACTTTCAATTTGTGCTAATTATGAAGAAAAGTGTCTATGTACAAGAAACGAATTAAATAATACAACAAAAACACTGGATAGCATTGTTTAACGTTTTCGAAAATAAACAATACTTCGGCCATTTGCAAATTGAAACATTATTTTCAATTTTATTTTTAATTGTCAAATTACAATGCTGCAATATCGAAAGGCAATTTTACTACTATGTTTTGAATACTGATTAGATAAATTGTGTCTTATACCAAACAAAAACTGTTTAAAATTAAATTATAGCACTCTCTTTTTAGTTTCTTTTTTATCATTAATTTACAAGCAACATTCATCCCTTTTTGGAATTATTATTTTTTTATAATACTCAAACCATATATTAAAAACATTTAACGAAAAGTTATTTCTTAAATATTAAATATTCTTATAATAAAAACATTAAATACATCTGCTTCAAAAATTTACAAAATACTACTAATTAGTAGTTTTACTTAAACCTAGCAGCACTAAACACCTACGAGCATTATGAAAGACCGTATACCGTAAATTTTAAATAAATTTATTCTTAAAGACCCACGGCCAATCCCCCGTAGGTATGTCGCCAATGCCCCTAAGGAAGTCGACCGGGCCTGCTCACAACTCCATTCGGGTGTTGCCCGCCCTTAGCTCGCGTTAAGTATATGCATTTAGTTTTATGTTCACAATTTAAGAAATACATATTTATATCCTTATTTCCGAAAATTAAAAAAAAACATTCAATCACTAAAGCCTTTGCTTTAGAAGATTTTATTTATTGATAATTAAAAACAAATACTCACGCAAGGAAGTTATTTATAATAAAATTATTTTAAATAAAGTCTCGATACGATTATCATATCATTATAACGACATACGAATGTAAGATTTTTTATAAAAGTACGTACTTTTAATTACTTATTATTTTATTATAATTTACTAAATTTGAATATTAGCAATAGCAGCCCGGTTCTAATGTTTTAATAATGCAAGTAATGCCTGTAATTCGGCGGCAAGCGAGGAACGGAACAGACTTATTTAACACTAGTCACTAGTTTCCCATGTTTTCTCTGGCTGTCCTACTATTTGCTAGAAACAGCGTAAAGCTGATACTGAATAATAGCAATCAACGTCGTGTTTCATTTAAAAAAAGAAGATAAATTCTTAAACGCAATATTCTCAAGTGGTTTTTCGATACTAAATGATAAATTATTAGAATTGTATGTAATAAATATTATGTTACATATACTTATGTTGTATATACGTACACATAGTATATTATAGAAGAAATGATTACAAATATAAACGACGATAATGTATAGGTCAGGGTCTTAATAGATAAAGTCTAATAGATCCACATGAAATGACACCATCATCGTGCTAGTAACGTTAAATTTTATGCTGTGGTTAACCACCGCTGCGCACGACGACATATATAGACATACTTAATGCATGCATTAATTTACATACCTGTTATAATATATAGTATCTGATCAAATATATTGTCTTTTTAATATTATACAGTAATAAAAGTTGCAATCATCATTGAAAGACCTCTCGTGGTGTAGAGGTACAAGTGTAAACGAGACAGCTTGTGGGTCGATCCCCAACTAAGGAAATAAAATTTTGATTATTAAATATTATTTCTTTGCTCTGGTAACAGTACGTTGAGGTCCACCAGTCACGTTATATATATATATGAAAGTCTTATTTTATCTTACTATTTGATATATTTTAGTGGCAATTTGAATGTTGGCGAGAGTAAAAAGATATGCTCTCTTTGTGTCATTAACAAAACAAATAACGTTGAAGAATCTTCGAAATTCAATCTTATTAGGGCAGGAAGTAAAGCTATCATTTTCTTCAAATTACGATAGTAACCAATGCGTATGAAGCCAGACGCACAGTTCCTCCTTCTAGTGTATACTAGGTTCCCAAGTTCCCTCTGCCTACCCTGCCACGTGTGGCATACAGGGTGAAGCTGAGTTAGTCGCTAAGTTATTAAATATTTTTTAGTGTTCTCTAAATTACATTAATTTTGCACCATAAAAATGGAACACTCATGGTTTATCAAGAGATAGGACACAAATCCCAATGTGTCAAACTTTGTATTAATCTATACAAGCAACACTGTTACTTTCACTTCAACACATTAAAAAGTAATTACTACTGGAATAATAAGCAGTAGAGAGTAAGATTACTAAATGTTATTTAATATTATTTTATAAATTAAATATAAAAAAAAAATATGAATGTGGCTGATATAATTAAATTATTGTCTATGATTCTATGTTAAAAAAACAAAATTAATTATTTTTTTACTTAAAATGTAAGAAAGCAAGATCATAAAATATAAAGAAAAGGAAGAAAAACTTATTTTTTAATGCTTATTGAAAATCATATCAAATATTCAGATCTGCGTGTGACGTGTGTGGCGTTAAGTCCTATCAAATAGTAATAATTTTCGTAAAAAAACTCATCAATAGTTTTAGTCTGCCCTTTTTTTGTAGAAAAAGTTTAAGGATAAAACTGAGAAAAAATAGACAATGTTCACATATAGACAATTTTGAAACCTAACTAGCCGCGTAAGATAGCTATCATTGCCAACAAATGCTGAATCAAATTATGCTTATTTCGAATGCAACCACTGCAACAGGTATCTCCTGTTACTCTTCAAGGTCTTGTGCCAAACGATCGATCTATGCATTTTACATAAAACTGATATTCAGTTGCGAAAATAACGATTGTATAATAATAATATTTAATAGCATTTTTAAACTGACATAAAAAAGGGGGTATTGTCCTGACCTTACTGGCTGTGTATCTTTCAGTATATTTGTATGCTTGTATGCTTGCTTGTTGCACCGTGACTTTTGAATGAATTAACCGATTTAAATGTGTTTTTTAATAGAAAATCTTGTTTATAGCGGTTTATAAAAATCAGACTAACAGCTTCAGAGCTACGAGCACTTTGCCATGACGAGGTAGTAATTATTAGTATCAGAAATTTCTTTTAATTTTTATTTTCTTGTATTACCGAAAGGAATAAAAAATGATGATAGTTCATCGTATATAATGTATAAAAAGTCACATAACACGTAAAGTATCATAGTAGAATACCATTTTTTTTGCAATTAAAACAACGCAACGAGACGTTGACGAAAAAATTTCCGGGCTTTATCTTTTTAACAGTAGAGAAAAGAAAATAATTCATTCTCTCGATTGGAAACAAATCTACAACTGTCGGGTTAACAATTCAATTTCATAACAATAAAAAGAAACTCCAGACAAAAAAAATATTAAGAAAACATCACAGAATACACAAAAACATAAAAAATACCAAATAAAATACTCATGTTGGCAAATGACTTCAAAAATCACGGTTTCCAAATACAAAATACATATATTCATTTTCTATATAATTTTATTTTGTATATATTTTTTTAATATTGAAGTAATTAAAATATTATTTTCTACAATGTTGTAGTTGTTAAAGTATGTGCATATATGTTTTTAGCTTAACTTATTGCCTGAATCCCGCGCATGGAATGATAGACAAAGGAGACTTAGGAACACTCCGATGCGTTCCCCACTTTTCGCTGAATTTGAGGCATTGCGTGTTGAGTGGCGAAACTCAGCGCCGTGATTATATTTGTTGCCAGAGTTAAGAAATGAAAATATTAAATAATTCTATTTCTCGAGTGGCAATTGAACCCAGAATCTGCCGCGTTTACACTCGCACGTTTGTGCCCCTGTGCCATGACAGGTATTTAAGAAATATGTTTTTCATATTGATTATTCAAAACCTTTAAAGTGTTCCACACTTAGGAATTTCTTAAAAAGTATTTACATATTTTACCGCACCATCGCTTAAGCTTCCGCACAAAAAAGTGAAATTCGCCATAATATAAATTTCGAACTTTTACTTATGTCGCTTTTGTTTACGTTTTCACCTGCGCTTGTGTAGAATGAACAAAATATTCTATAGAAGTGGCACGTCATTTTTATAATTTACAATTTATCATTCAAATAAATGAGTATTATTTCGTATTATTAACTTTGTTGGTGTTTAATAGTCAAGCACAGAACCAATAGTAAGGAAGAGGGAGAAATAGTTCAAAATATTTAAAAAAATATATTGCCATTGAGACAAACTAGTCTAGATGAAAAAAATTAAAGGTCTTTAATCTGCGCTTTTATTATTTTTATTTAGAATTAAATTAACGTAAAAATCGAATTGAAGGAAATATTATAATCAATTTAAAAAAAACCAAAACAATAATCGTCTTTTGTTCAATTTTATTTTCATTAATCTTTCGTTTTTATTTTTGTACCGTGAATATATGAAATACAGATTTAGCATATTTTTGAAAACTTTTTAATTTTCTCTATCTCAACTACACGCTGTATCCCGCACATACCAGGGTGAGCGGAGAGAACTTGGGAACCTAGTGTTAGGACACTTAGTTTCACTTCCGTTTGTCACTTTCCGCCGAAATTGAGACATTGCTGGTTGAACGGCGGAGCTCAACGCCGCGATTTGCCTTGTGACTAGAGCGAAGAAATGACAACATTAAATATTGTGTGGTGTGTGTGGGAATAGGATCTACAACCTCAACAATACAGACTTTTCAATTCTATAATACCTGTAAAAAATAAAAGTATTCTAAAGATGTTAGTTACATTCCCACTAATGAATATAATATAGCTTTGCTACCATTTGTAAAATGTTCATCTATGTAGACCCGCTAGGTGACACAATTGATACAAGGTCGCCATTATTATACAACCCACTCACGTAGTTGATTGATACGCCGCTAATCTCGTGGAACTTTCAAAGGAATCTGATTCAACTGCAACCATTTTAGTATTTCTTTTTTTTTAAATATTTCTTTTTCACTCGTAGTTGTGAATTTATATATTATTTTTAGCTTCACACTGTATTCTGTATATAGCAGAATAATTATTTCATGCTATTGTGTGTCAGTAATCATTTTCGGAAGAGGGAATCGAATCCATAGCGACCGTGCTTACAACAAGATCCAATGCCACCGCAACTAAGAAACCTCAATTAAACATTTTAATGTTATTAAATATTTTTTGTATATTTCTTATAGAATTGCAAATATTTTTCTTTAATTACAATCAAATATAGCAAAAAATAATACTAGAAATGATAAGGATTGTTCATTTATTTGAGATATCTATTATTATTCAACACTTTTTTATTATTTTCCAAGAATACGCCATATGCACAAATACTTGTCGATTTTGATTGTTTTTTGTTTAGTTTATTATGAAATTTGTAAAACCATTGTTAATTAACAAAAACAGCCTGATTTTTCCTTATTTTTTATATATTTTTTGTAGTTAATTCCAAAATTTAGTATTTTTTTATATAATTTAACTTGACCTTAAAGTTGCAAAACTACTGCCAAAATACTATTTATTGTTCGTATAGATAAATTATACACAGAATTGTTACCAGTATCTTAAAAGATATAATGACTAGTGGCGCAGTGGACAAGCGTTTTAATGTACGCGTGATTATTTGTTCGCTTCCCCCAACAGAAGATATTTATTTTTAAATTTCTCTTTTCATAAAATTTCTATTCATCTTGCTATGCAATTTATTTGGATTTATATGAAAAAAGTAATAATTTCTTTTATATAACATTAAGAAATCAGTTTGACATAGTTTTCAGAACAGAAAATTATTAATACTTATACGCGTTTAAGGCCGTCATATGATTTCCACTCAGAGAATAAAGAATATATTATTTTAAGTTTTTCTCGGTGAGTTTCACCACTCAATATGCAATGCTTTGGGATTTTTTGGGAAATTGGAGACGAAAGTGTCGTAATGGGAACAAAATGTGTAGAAGGCCTGTCGCGGCCTGTTTTGTAGAAGGCAAAACGCGACGTTGAGTTCCGCCACTCAACACACAACGCCTTAAATTCGGCGGGAAGTACGAATATACCTAGCGTAAAGAGGGAAATAGCCTATTAACTCATGATAGCGAAAGTAAAAATGACTTTGTAAAACTTGAAAGATGCAAATAGACGAAAACACGTTAAAATTAATAAAAAAAAAAATACATTGCTTTACATAAGAAGCTGTTTTCACAATTTGGCTCGTATAAATAGCCAACAATTGTAAAATTATCAATTTATTTGACTGTGACATCGTTTAGAGAGTGATTGTTAAGTATTTACAATGCATATATTCGGATCTACTCTCACTGAGAATGGCCGTAATAGTCTCGAGTAACCTCTTAACATCATCTGGTAACATAAGTTCAGTGTAAAAAGGCCTTTTATATAATTATAATTACAGTGCATGTACTGTTGTATCTTTTTAGTTAAGTGGTAAAAAGTAACACTTCGTTTTCTAGTCGTTTCTAATTACTTATACTCGAATTATGTACATTGAATACATTTTTATATACATTTTATATTTTTTACTTTATGAACAGATATTTAAAATAGATATATCGCTACTAACTGTGTGTTATAGATATATATGTAAAATATTATAATGATTGTGATTGTGGTGATATAAATATATATTTTTCTCTTTTAGCTAAAAGGAGAAGGGGAAAAGATAAATTGTTTGACATTTCATTTCCCACTTACCGGCCGAATTTTCTAGGCATTACGTGTTAAGTGTCGGAACTCAACGGCGCACTCTATATAACGAAGAAATAGAAATATTTTATTCTCCATGGGAGAATCGAACCCACAGACTGTACCGTTCTGTCTAGTTGGTCTCATTTTATTGAAAAAAAAAAAAACGTTATATATTATTGTTATTAAATTGACCAAGAGTTCTTACTAAAACTTACTATTAAAATCAAAATAATCTTTATTCAAATAGGCAATTACAAGCATTTTTGAATCGTCAAGTGACATAGAAAGGTCTGTAGTGTCAGTCCTACAAGAAGCTACAATAAATACCATACTAAAAATATATACCATATTTTTATATGTTATACAATAATCATTGCAGTATTATGTAGATACTATGCTCGCATATGCGTGCTATGTCTAACATCCGCCTGTTGTTTAAGAATTCCAAATGTAGAGATGGAGGTCACATGTTCGGTTTCCGCATGAAGCAAATAATGTCTCTGTGCATAAGTTGTAAATATGGACTCAATCTTTTTTTAGTATTAGTTACTTAGTTACTGTTTGTAAGTAGTGTGTTGATGTAATCATCTACAAAATATTGTTAAACAATATTTTGAAAGGCATAATGACAGATAATTATAATACGTTTTTAATATGATTAACACCGCAAAATTTAATATATATGTATATTTTGAACAGTTGATAATTAAATTTAAAACCTCCGTCACGCAAAGTTATTAAATCAAATAATAATAATATATAATTATTAAAATCGGTTCATCCGTTTGGGAGTTACGATGCCGCAGGCACACATATACACAGATGTCAAATTTATATTATTTTTTTATTTATGATATTCGTAAATGTGGTTTTTTTTTTAAATATGTATGTTAAAATCTTCTTATTTTTTCAGGGTAGGCAGAGGGATCCTTGTAACCTAGTGTTAAGATACTTCATTCCGTTCCCCATTTTCCGCTGAATTTGAGGCATTGCGTATTGTGTGGCGATTGAGGATCAAACCTACAACCTGCTGCGTTCAGACGCACGTATGTGTTTGTCCCCTATGTGGCCACGACAGGCCTCTAAAATATAAATCCCGATTTTAAAGTATATAATATCTCACTCATTTAAGACAGAATTACCGTTTACGGTTTATAGCAAACGGACAAAAAAACTATAATTATATTCATTTTTCTTTATTTATTGAAAATCCACTGTTGCTATTCATTGCGAATGTGACTTTCACAAAAGATTTCACGATGAACAGGTAATGTTATAAATGGACTGGAACTTCATAACTTGGTTATTGACCGATGACGTTGCTTTTCCGCTATTTCATATTTAACTTACTATTTTTCACGAAACGTAAAAAGTGGTTTAATGACAATTATTAAAAAGAAAAGTTTATATAATTAAGAGCCACTGACTTCATTACCATTAGTTATAGTGCTTCATATATTGATTATTTTGTTTATAAATATAGTGAAATTGAAATAAGTATGTATATACAATTAATTATGATGATTCATTAAATATAATTTGGAAAATAAAAACTCTTTAGATTAAAAATCTGGATTAAAAATATATAAATTTCAAATATCATGAATATATGTAAATTAGAAAACAAATACTGACTTGTAAGTAATATTGTTATTAAATCTATAAATACTTTAATTAAATTAGTAAGCCTATGCCCTCAATAAACCGATAGTAATATATTTGACGTTCAAAAAATAAATCTTGTAACTTCTTATTTTTTTATAAAATTATTTAACTTTGACTTTTAAATATTAAATATTTTCATTTAATTTTAGAAATTGGTATGGTGGAAATAATAGAAGTATAATTAAATGCGTCGCTAAAGGCACGCAAACGTTAATTGATAGAGATAAGATGCGCAGGCGCATGACACAGTAGCTGTATTTTTATCTGCTTTGTGTTATTTTAATATAATGGAATGTTTAACTTTCAAGAAAAGCATTACTAGGCTGAAATAAACAAAGTTTTTTATAGCAGAGCTTAAATTTTTGAGATCTTGCTCTATATTAAAGTACGATAAATTATTATACGAAACACGTCAAAATTCACAATAAACATTTTTT
The DNA here is from genome assembly GCA_019049475.1 of Eueides isabella. NCBI lineage: Eukaryota > Metazoa > Arthropoda > Insecta > Lepidoptera > Nymphalidae > Eueides > Eueides isabella. Next base: position 4,657,077 of record CM032398.1, on the reverse strand, counting down.
AAGAGCCATGTGTTAAGGTCATACTTTCAGACAATTTAATCCATTACGAAATAGTAAATATTTTATACTTCTTTAACCATAACATAAAAAACGTCTTATATCATTTTTTTTTTCGTATTTGAAATAATATTATATTGTACCAGTAGATTGTTTAACTAAGTAACTATCAGGTCATAACTTTTTTATCACATTTAAAGATTAAAAGTAACTATATAAATACTTCTTTTAAATAGGTGTTAGTATATCATAAAAAAACAAGATCTATAAAATTTATAGTACGATATTATGTTATGTTTCCTTATTTTATACCAATATAAAAAAGTCATTGATTTCCGCCATTCAATACGAAATACATTGAATCTGTACGAAAGTGGAAAATGAAATATGTTTCCAATATTTTCCCTCTGCATAACTTTCTAGACCAATGTTTTTTTTATATCCTATAAAAAGACTTACTTTTCAATGCCTTTCCCTCAGGAGTACATCGCTGGCCATTTATCAAACAGTCCACATAGTTCCTCACTAGCCTTTTACTATTAAACAAGGCGTCCACGTCCAAATAATCGTACCTCGAGTCATACTTGGGCATATTTTTCATTGACTCTATATCTTGTGAGAACACTGTCACATATAAACAAAACAATATCACTATTACTTTCATTTTGGATTTCTCGATGTCACATAACACGAAATCGCGCATTTAGCATGCGTGTGCGCACGCCGAGCTGCAGCGTTGTTGTGGCGCGCTGAACCACATCTTGTGTATATGAAAGGTTGCTGTCAGCGTCCTGTAATGAGACAGGTTTAATTCAAGGGCGAGTAAAATTAAGGGCTAATTTTAATGTGAAATTATTGTTCCTAAATGGAGAAACTATTTATATATAAGTTTTATTTCAAATGTTGAAGTAAATATGTCTACTAACGTAATTGTCATTAAAGTGTTTCAATTTTAATGGAAGAGGAAGATGTCGTCGTGGGACAGTGGCGCAGCGTGTGACTGTAAATATGACAGCTTAGAGTTCGCATCGTTATTTGGGCTATGTACTGTTCAATATTTTAGGTTACGTTTCCGTTTCAGTTTTAGTTAGAGTATAGTTGAGAAGTTACTGTTTTAGTGTCTTGTAGTTGAACAGGAGATCGTTAATAAAATGAATACAAAATTTCTTTTCTTCTTCATGTTACGAGCGAAGAAGCGAAAAATAATCCTTTAATAAAAGAACTAAAACCACCATTATCATGTAGTTTACGGGTTACATGCGAGTCTTATATGGTAAGGACATATGAAAAGAAAGCTGTTAAATGTACTTTAAATCTATAAAGTACCTACATGCATACAAACATGTGGAAACTTCTATGATGACTTGTTTGATAATTTTATTTGGGACACAATATGGCCTAAATAGTTCCAAAGACTTCAACTAAATTCGAACTTTTCTAACAATTAGAATGTCAGAAAGTTTTCACTATATGTACTTTTTTTTTTCTTTTTTTTTTTTTTTTTTCGCTTCACGCTGTATCCTGCACGAGGCAAGGTAGGCAGAGGGAATCCGGAAACCTAGTGTTAAGACACTCCGTTCCACTTCCGTTCCCCACTTTCACTGTATGTACTTATAATACACATACAATTTTCATCTTAGTGTGTCGTACAAGCTATGTATGGTTAAATACAAATATGATCAATCACAACATCCATGCTCACGACGCATGGAGGAGATAACTCAGATGAATCACGGTAATTATATACTGCCTCTTCTACATTCATATACATATACGCTATAGGAAGTTCTATTGTCTACGACCAGCCATTTGGAACACAAGTTATAAAACCGTTATATACTGTTGTGATATTACAATTAGTATAATTTTAAATATATGGTTTTTTAGCTTCTCTCTGTATCCTGCATGCTGATGGTAGGCAGGGGGACCCTTTCCATTTACATTTTTCCATCGAATTTAAGGCGTGGCGGAACTCAACGTCACGCTTTGTCTCGTTACCTGAGTGTAAAAACGAAAATATTAAATATTTAAATCCAAATATTAAATATTTCATTTATTGAAGTAGGAATCGAACCCACATTAATCACGTTGACATGTGGCTGTTCACACGCTTGTTCGTCCCTGTACCACAACAGGCATCAAAAATATATAGTGTTTAATAAATTCAAATATATAACATGGTTCACTTTCTATTAAAACTGTCTTAACAAAAGTAATTATGTAAATATCACTATTGGTAATATATCTATAACCTAACTTATATATGTATGTGAAAGTCGATAAGACAATTTACGCTATAATTTTATAGCGCTGCATGATTTTATTATTTTTAATGATAGACAATAATATACTCATTAGTTATAATTTGTGGAGGACATTTTTGTTTGCACGCAATATTATTGAAGTATTTTTTTTATTTTAGTTTGAAAAACATAGCAAGTACTTTACCCAAAGCGTGAGATCTTATAATTAATTGGAAATAATAACTAGCTCAATTTTATACTTTTTTGTAGGAAAATTAAGTAAGTGAAGAAAATGGACACAAATACCAATATAAACGTATATGTCCAAGTTCTTGTTACAGTTTATTTATATTTTAAGTAAAAAAACTCTGTTTTTTTTTCTTATATCATTTTATTCCGGATTTATTTTACAAATTGAATTTTACCGGAAAACAGTGAGCATTTATAAGATAATATTTTCCCGTATCATTTAATATTTAATTACCTTAACCACGACCAATATTTGACGTCATAGATGAGATGATTGATATCAGTCATTATAACGATTTTTCTTCTAAGATTTTGGCTATGTTGCGTAGTTCAATTAATAATATTTTGCTTTTAATAAGAACATGTTGTAAATTTAATCTAATTACTGAAAATCTTTTCGATTTTCCCTTGTCATAAATATTGTCTCACAAAGCGAAAATACACACAATAGATGCGTAAATTGGTTGTGTATTTTTCAGCTCTACGTAAATTGTATATCATACATATTAGGTTAGGAAGAGAGAATCTGAAAACAACACTTGCGTTCTACATAATCAACCGATTACCAGTCATTGCGTGTTAAGTGGTGGAACTTAACGCCACGGCTTGCCTTGAATCAGAACGAAACACTAACAATATTTAATACTAGCGACCCGCCTGCGACTGCGTTAGCTTGAATCATATAACTTTATGATGTTCTAATAACATTATTACATCTAAGACAAAAATTTCAGCCAATTAATTATTATTTGGAAACAATTTTGCAAAATTAAATATATCAAATTGCCCTAAGTTTTTTTTTAATGGATTAAAATAAAATAATCACTAAATGTTGAGGGAAAGTTGACAAGCTGCATTTAAAACTGGCCTTAACTCTTGCCTTTGGCATAGCCGTTTTTGAGATTAGCGCGTATCAACGCACAGACAAACAAACAAAAAAAAAATAATATCACTATATTTTGCTCTATTACATCAATAAGCGTGGCGTTCAAGATTTTTTTAAAATATATCTTCCAATTACAGCCTGTCGCGGTTACAATCTTACATTTGTACTCCTGTACTATGATAGGCCTGAGCTACCATTTATTGCTTAATAAAGAAAGTAATTAATTACTATTACCCTCAAACAACAGGGAAGACGACGATGTTGGGTGATCCCGGAACCAATTTATTTACCGAAAAAAATAAAATAACATTAATTTAATTTCAACTTTGAACGCGAATAGTACCGACTACTGTCGTGTATACCCACTGCACATTGATGATGTCGACCCAAATTGATATATCTTAATAATTATGTAAAGATTTAATTGTCCATAAAATTACTATCCTAGATCCATTAGTAATGTTATGGTTTTTAAATTGAAAATCTTGCGATCTCTCCAATCAATTTCTGACGTAAAATATGCTAGCATATCAAAATATATATCTATGCATGAATACTAATCTTTCATTAAATACTATGCTTGAAGTATAGGACGCTCGACGAGTAGTGGCTGCCTTGATTATTAACTATTGGGCATGGATAACTCTACTAAAATAATGTAATAAGTAAAAAATATGCTAATGACAAATTTGCTCAACCATCTACAACTAACACACAGACTATAATTCGTCTAGCCTATTTTAATTTCAAGGAATGCTTTTAAATCATAATCACTATGTTTGTCTATACATTCCACAAGCTTATAAGAGAGAGAGAGAGAGAGAGAGAGAAAAATATACTTACATTTTTCTTGGCATTGCCATGTTCAAATCAGTGATGTCAACAGAGTACGGACATTATCGATCAGTCATTTAGTCATTTTAGTGTGACCGAGGTGTTAATTATGACCATAATAATAAAAAAAATGGAATCCTAATGCAAATAGCTATAATAATTTAAGAATAATTGTTATTTATTATATATGAAAATCTATTACCGTAAGATTAAGTATAATTTAACTTTGTTATTATTTTAAATTTATTTCTGCATACAAAAAGGTATTGACTTAAATCTTTTGCCAGGCAGAGGAAACCTGAGAATCTAGTGTTAAGACACTCCATTTCAAATAAGTGTCGCTTTCATTTCTCAATTTCAGCTGACTTCAAAAGGCAAATGTTTAATATTTTCAAATTTAATATATAATGTTTTCATTTCTTCGCTTTGGCGAAGCTCGGCGTTAAATTTCATCATTCAACACGCAACGGCTTCATTTCAGCGGAAAGTGAGGAACGGAATGGAGTGTTTTAACAGTAGGTTCCTAAGTTCCATCTGCCAACCCTGCCATGTGCAGGATACGGCATGAAACAGAGAAATAAATCTAATTAAATGTTTCCTTATATATCTAAGCAATCGGGGGATATACCTTTATTACAAAAACAACGATTTCCGCGAATGGGCTTCGAAGTAACAATCTAGGTTTTACTCGACGTTAATGATAATTACAAAACTAAACATACAAAGTAATTGAAGATAATAAAGATGCATTATTATAGACAAGATTATAACTTTCTTTTGTGCTACTTTAGTAAAGCTTCCTTCAACATCATGAGATTGACTTGAATAATCAGGCTAAGCGTTTTATAACGACATTTAACATCAGTCTAGCACATGGCTGTTTGTGTAATTGTGATCTAGCTGACACTAATATTTTTTTAAGTATTTTAACTATATATAACATAACTATGGATCAATATTTTCTCTATCTTTACCCATTTTATACATGATTCTTCAACAGAATTTTTTGCCCTGTGATTCCGGCTTAGAATAGGATCACCCTGATACTGATAGTGTCGTAAGAGGCGACTAAAGTAAGTGTGGGAGAGTCACATTGCCAGCAATGGCATCACGCATGGGCAGACTCAACCGTTTCATTATAATAAATATCTGTATTATAATAAATATTTTTCACCTTCACATAAAAAACATATACCTAAGTAGTCTGAGGAAAAATAAATGGTTAAAAAAACAAAAAATATATCTCCTTTATTATTTTATTAGCCGCAGAGTGTGAGATAATTAAAAAGAAGATATATTGTATCTTTATATTTTGACACAGACGGAAGTAAATTATAAATAATGGCCGAACATAATCATGAACTTGAAACTAATTCGTAATTTATTTGGCCGCCGCTTCTCAAAACGCAAAATAATAATTAAGGGAACTCGCATTTTAACCACAACAATTAATTTTAAAATCACACGTAACAATACACTAATTGAAGATAATGGTAAATAATATTATCGATTTCATCCGCTTGAATACCACATTTTTTTAACTAAATTAAAAACCTTCTTGTTCAAATAACATTATCATTTCTAAGACAATATCTTTACATATCTCTCTCTCAGCTTCACGCTGTATCCCGCACGAGGCAGGGTAGACAGAGGGAACCCGGGAACCTAGTGTTAAGACACTCTGTTCCACTTCCGTTCCCCACTTTCCGCCAAATTTGAGTCATTGCGTGTTGAGTAGCGGAACTCAACGCCGCCCTTTGCCTTATTACCAGAGCAAAGAAATGAAACATGAAACATTAAATATTTAAATTGAAAATATTTCATTTCCTCGACTGGGGATCGAACCCAGAACTTATCTGTTACAGTCACACTCTTGTGCCGCTGCGCCACGACCGGTTTCATCTTTACATATAAAACAAAAAATTTCAGCTAAATTTATAAAAAAAATAACGTAACTTTGGTGTATGTAATGTATAATGAAAACTGCATTATTAAATATGGCTACACGTTTCTTACATTAGCGTACAGACATAAAGACCAAAAACATTAAAATCACTATATTGGACTCAATTATATCGCCCCATATAAGATTTTTTTTATATATTTTCTATGTATAGACCGTGATCAGCTACAGATTTATTATAAGTTATAGATAATGGATATTTATAGATAATGGGATCCACTCCTTTTTCTAGGTTTTTACATAGTATTTGCTTCACAGTTTTGCATCAAATCAACAATCTAAGAAAACTATGTATTCAAAGAAAACATTATATAATTTAAAATTAACGCTGTTGGTGTTGATTTGTTTAAAATGAAAATAAAAAATATATAATGTCAGACTATGTAAACCGTTGGCTGTGGGTAACAAGCAAGTGTCTTAATAGGAACGGAAGTTTTACCACTAGGTTCCTAAGTTCCCTCTGCCTACTCTGTTATGTGCAAGATTAAAAATAAGTTTATATGACTATTTTTATTAGTAAATATTGCAAGTCATGTTTGGTTGTCATGTTGTTAGTGCTAGAAGTCTCTTACTAGCTCTCTTAACTAGTATTAAGAAACGACTTTATGATAAGCTAAGACAAACAATAAAAGGAGAGATTTTTTATAGTCCCCCACTTTTCGCCGAAGCTATTCTATTCTATTCTTATTTTGAACCTATTCTATTCTAATTTTCAATTCACATGAAATTTGAAAATATTGAAATTAAATATGTAATGTTTTCTATTTTACACTCTGGTAACGAGGTAAAGCGCGGTGTTAAGTTGTGTTAGGTACTCAACACGCAATGCCTCAGATTCTTCGGACAGGGAAACCGAACGGAGTGTCTTTGTTCTAAGTTCCCTTCTCCTACTCTATCATGTGCAAGATACAACAAAAAAGAATTAAAATAAGTAAAAATGTTCTAAATGTTTTCTATTAATATCATTTAACAGGTCAAGAATTAAAGACCAGCATTTATCCGTTTTATTTAGCACTCTACAATATTGCCTTGGGTTGCCTAGTAATTTACTACTTAATACCTAGCTGGCAGTTACAAAGCAGCGGAAAACATATAATTGCACTTAGCTACGGATACATAGAATCTGTCACATATAAAATACCTAACAGTCCGGTGTTAATTGTGGTAGACGTTAGTTACAATATATTTTCTTTTAATTTTTACCTCATGTTGGTATAAGATGTAACTTATCTTAGCTTTACGCTATATCCCTAGCAGGGTAGGCTGAGAGAACGGAGCGCTAAACGCTACGGTCTCAGCATACCTGCATACCTCTTTCGTCTCCTCTTCTGTCATCAAACTCTTCATACATGCCCTCTGGCGGGTCCTCATGCTTTTTACATGACCCTCCCCCAGTATCATAGATACTGGGTTTTCGAAGGTCAAACGATTTGGAAAGATGCAATGTTTATATAAGTCATTATTTATGTACTATAATTATTTAAGTATTTCACATCTAAATGTGATCTGCTAAGGTTTTAGATAGAAATTATACCTGAATAAACAGCACTAATATAACTTACAATATTTTTCATATTGCATAGTACTCAATGCTGCGTTTTGTTTACAATAGTGAGGCAATGAAGAAACTGAATCGTTCCCTCGAATATGCATCGAACCTACACCTATCACGTTTGTTAGGCACGGATTGCGCCTCGACGGCCTCAATTATAAATACTTTGATTTATTTCTTTATTAAAATGATATACTATAAATGACACTAAAAAGACCAGGCTGTTTACTACTTATAGTATTTTTTATCAGAATCCCTATAAAATATTTATATCTCAATGACCCTAAATTGAATACACCAACATTGCGAGTGTTAGATACGTCTATACGCGCCGCTTACAATAATTAAGAATAAACGTATATAATTATTTTAGCCATCACCATACATAGAAATTTTACATGTGACATATAAATAACTAATTGACTAACATTATTTATTTATGTTGTGTTATAAAACGTAATATAAAGAGAAACAACGATCTTAACAAATGCTTGTAATTACTGTAGACATCTCAGTTTTGTTTATAAATAACTAGAGTAACCTTTAATTCGCTTTCGTGAAGTCTGAGACCTTAAAATCTGGTAAGATCGTGACAAATACATCAAAGCGAGACTTAATATATAGTAAACGAGCCTTAACTGTTACAGACTATACCAAATTCTAAATTAAATGTAAATAATACTATGCCATAAATTAATATACATGTGGACTTAAAATAAAGGTAGGTAAGTAGTAATACGTTCAAATAGGTATATAATAATGTATTTGTATTTATGTATGAACAATATACTATTTTTTTAATGTTGTTGTTGCTTTTTTTTCTGCACTGTTTAAGTCTTTCCCGCTTCTTTGAACATGAGTTGTGGCTCGCTTCCTCGTGGTGACCGGAAGAGATATCTTTTAGAGATAAGCCCATCACTTGAAAACATTTTTTCAAAGTTATTTTTTTAAATTTTGTTTTGTATTAAGTTCAATATATATTATAAATACTTTTTTTATTAAATATCTTTTATTTATAAGAAACGTGTTATCTAACCCAATATTAGAAACTTTTCTAACAAGCTTCTTGATTGTATCTTCATTTCCTTGCTTGGCATTACGTAAATCCATTTTCGCAGGGACGGACGGTGCCAAATTGATTACTAGAGTCTAAAAAATTACCGCAGAGAATGTCTTAATACTAGTTATATGCTACCTTGCTTTGTTTTTTTTGGCCTCACGCCATTATTGGTACATAGCAGGATAGACAAAGGGAACCTGGGGAACCTAGTACTATAACACTCCATTCCCATGAAGACACTTCCATTCCTCAACACCGCCGTTTTGCCTTGTTACCAAAGCCGATTAATGAAAATATTATATCCTCCAAGTGAGGGGGTGCGACTGAAACCCACAACCGTCATGTTTATAGTCAGACGATTGTGCCCTTGCGCCACTATGGCCTTAAAATATATGATTTTCGGCAGAAGTCCTAGATCTGAAACTAATAAAATATTTACATTAAATATAATAACATTTCATTACATAGTACAATATATAAATATATTTATATATGTACCTATACGAAAAATATCACGCACATATACTACTTTCACCAAGTTGACCTACCGGGTTTATATAATATAACAAAGCTTATGTAACTAACGTTATACAATTTCTAGTGATAGCGAAATTCGGTAACATCTCAGTAAACCCCAAAGTGGACTTTAATTGTATTAAAAATAATAATTTGGTTATATATTGTGATAAACCAATTTAAAGAGTCAATATAACGGTTCTGTTCGTTAATTGTACGTTTAGTAATGAACGTTTGTGGTTTTAGAAAGATTGTATTATCAATTTCTTTCTTATTTACTTTGTTGCAAGTGGTCCGCTTAGCTCTTAATTCGGTAAACACTTGAAAGTTTTAAAGGCAAAGCTAATGATCACTGTATGTATACATATAGTAAAATTAGTTTTTACAAAGCTTTTTTACAATGTAAACTACATATTAAAATATACGAAAAGTAAATTGTTCTTCCCTATTAACTCTACTATAAATTGCTCAGTTTATCCTAAATTTTAAGTTTTTATATATATAAAAATGATTAATTATCCAATACATTAGTTATTACATATTTATTTCAGAACATTTAAATATTGTTAATTGAAAACTAAAAAGATGATGCCTTTAAATACCACTCCGTGAATTATCTATGACTTGGATTAATTTGTCAAACTCGTTATTGTTATTATAACCAACTGTGAGGCCTATGTGTAAATGTGATCTCTATATGTAATCATTTATCTTTATGGTTATACATGAGAACATCGTATATGATGGCAGAACTCTATAGAAATTTGTTATAAGCAACGTACGCACGCACGTATTTATGATTATTTTTTGTTATTTTTTTGTTTGTTCATAGTATTAAGGAGCTTCATTTCCCCTTAGGACAAAACGAATGAAGTACGTGTGGCCACGCTCTTTTGTCTGAAATCATGAGCTATTACGTGTTGAGTGACGGAAATGAACGCCACGGTTTACCTTTTTACAAGAAGGATTAAATAAATATATATTATGCTTTTAAACTTTTTCCTTACTATTTATTATATTCAGTATGACCTAAATATACTCACTGTATGTCTTGTTCTTTTTTAAACAAAACTTATATATTATATATAAGTTTTGTTTAAAAAAGCACGAGAGCATTATAGCACGAGATCTCATTGAAAAAAATTGCAGGTATTTGTTTTTAATGACGTTTATTTTTAAGATTTACATCATATATGGTTGCAGAATATCATATATGATGTCAATCACCTTTAATTTAATTTACGATAATGAATTTCTTCCTATCTTTTTGATTTGAATTCAGAGATTTTCAAAGATATCATCTTTCAGAAAACATGGTAGTACACCTTTCTTATGAATAAGTGTCATTAAAAAAAAAACAAATACCAGCAGATTTTTGCAGCGGCATCTTAGACCATTAGTAACTCTCAATAATAAATAACATTTGCATTATAAAGCAATTTGTTGCCAATTATAAAAACTAGGTATGCCATTTATATGATTATTGTTGGCGAGGTTGATTGCGTCTAGTTTCCTTGATTCGTCTTCTGTAGTAAACTCGTAAGGAATATATTAAAATATTTGTTTTAAACAATGGTATCTATTTCATAACTTTTATTATACTGTGCAATGATAATAATCTCATTTTGTTTTAACTAAATATTACGAATATTAAAGAATTATCTCTCCGTTCTCCCCTTCCCACATGTATATTTAGTAATAAGATAAAGAACCCGATTGCATAAAATGAATATAAAAAAAACAAGCCCTTTTCCAATATCTTAGAACTAAAAATCGATTTATTTTTACTTTAGCTTGACATTATTTTTATAATTTGGCAAAGGTACCTATTAAATTTTATATAAGATTAGTATCTTTAATTTTAAAATGTTAATAATAACATGTAACATAGGGAATCCAAGAAGAGGTTGATGACACTGGGCGAGGCGAAAGAGGTATGCCGAATTTGACGGCCCGTTCTCTCTGCCTTACCCCGCTAGACATACAGCGTGACGCTAAGTTATGATAGTAACTATGGTAATTTCAAATTTTATAATAATTTTATTATTCTAAGTAAGAATTAATATCAAAGATTTTTTTTCAGCTTTACAATGTATCCCGCACTTTGCAGAGAAGGCAGTAGGATCCTGGGTACCAAGTGTTAGGCATTTTGTTCCCTTCCCAATAATCACCGAATTAGAGGCAATGCGTGTTGACGCGGACGGAACTCAACGCCGCGCTTTGCTATGTTAACAGAGTGAAATAAAAATATTAAATATTTTATTTGAAAATATAAAATATTTCATTTCTTCGAAAACATAACCTGTCGCGTTGACAGTCACACGTCCCTGTATCCCGACAGGAAAATTAAAGACTACTTTGTAGCCTTCTTCTTGCCTTCAACTCAGAATTTAGCATCAAAATAAAAACATAATATATATTAGGATAAATACTTATTTAGAAAACGTATAAAAAATATATATATATTTTTTAAATATATACGTTCATTTCTAGAGTCAAGATACTTTTTTTCGAAAAAACGATAATAATTCAGCGTCCAAGTGTCCATTCTATCACTATCACCTCGTTTACATAGAATTTGAGTATAAAAATAGAATTTGAACGTAAAATTAATTTTATGTCGTAATGTTATTCAATTGATAATTAATTGTACGTAAGCAGATTACGTTAATCATTCGATGCTACAAAGAACTAAGAAACATCTATACTTACATATACTCATTAATCGAGTAAAACATGAATATACACATATTTTACAATTCTCTTGTTAATAAATAAAATATTGAGTTTCTACAAATATTGTTGTTAATAAATAAAATATTCACTTTACACGCAATGCCTCAAATTCGGCGGAAAGTGGGGAACGGAAGTGGAACGGAGTGTATTAACACTAGGTTCCCAAGTTCCTTCTGCCTACTCTGACATGTGCGTGAAGCTGAATGAGCCAGTGAGTGAATAAACAAAATGAAATCGTACAAAATGAAATCGTTCATAATTCAATTCACCTTTAATTTATGAATGAAATCATTCATAAATTAAAGGTGAATTGAGTGTATTTTAAACTGTAGTTTTATCTTCGATCAATTATTCAATAAAATGAATAGTTGATCGAAGAGTTTTATTGTAACTTTATGGCCAAGATGGAATAACGCCACGCCTTTTCATGAGACAGCGAGGCAAATCTAATTGTATACAATTATGTTAAATACGATAAATTATCACGTCACGTAATCTTGAAATGCATAAAATTGACATCTTTGTACTTGTTATTTCCTATAATATTATCTATAGTCTAAAATTGTTTCGGCCTGTCGTGGCGTAGCGGCCACAAGCGTGTGACTGTAACCGACAGGTTGTGGTTTCGATCCACACTCGAGGACATAAAATATTTAATATTTTCAATTTAAATATTTTAATATTGTCATTTCTTCGCTCTGGTACAAGGCACAACGCGGCGTTGAGTTCCGCCACTCACCACGCAAACAATCATATTTGGCGGAAAATGGGGATCAGAAGTGGACTCCGTTCCACTTCCTTAACACTAGGTTCCCAAGTTGCCTCTGCCTACCTTGGCATGTGCGGGGTACAGCGTGAAGCTGAGTTAAAAAGTTTTAATAATAATTTCACATTTAAAGCGGACTTCAAAAAATAAGTTTTTCATTCTATATTAATATACAAGAGAATTATTGGAATTTAGCAATATTTGGGTGTGGTCACATGTCTGGAGTTTAGTCTTTAAAGGTTGCAAGCAAAATTTTGTAAGTGTCAGTATGGTTGTTTATTTTTTCTATAAATTAACTGCACCATATTAAGATGATGTTTTTATATTTGAATCAAATACCATTTCAATCATCAATTTTCAATTTAGAAAACAAAGAAAGTTTCATTAAAACTACTTCAATTGCATCTGTAGCTTTAATAAATAATTTTATGTCTTTATATACTTATATATTTTTTTGTTATAATTTCTTAATAATTTTGAAATGTACATACTCCTAATGTAAGTATGTATATTTGTAAGTATATATATTTCTGAAAAACATATAGTAAGTTTAATTTTTTTCATTAAATATAGTTTAATTTTCTTTTATTAATTATGTAAAACCAAAATTATGAATATTGTGGTGACGCACTGTACCTAACCTCGAAACATGAGAGGTTGAATTTTGTATGACCCACAATTTTATAAAAGATATCTGATATGGCGTAACAGATACATGATATTTCTTAAAATATTTAAATAAAGTTGTTACTAAATAAAACAAATTTCTCATACAACACAAGTATGAGAAAATGATAAAATCATAATAATTTTAATTTCTTTACGCCGAGTCCTGCGCAAAGCAAGGTATGTAGAAGAAGCTTTGGCTAGTGTAAAAGATGCGCGGTATTTAATTTCCCACTTTTCACCGAATTGGAATTATTGCGCGTTGGGTGGCGTAATATAACGCCGCACTTTACCTTGTTAACAGAACGAAGAAATATCAAATATCAAATATTTTATTTCCTCGTGTGGAGATCAAACCTGAGCCTGTCGGTTTTACAGTGACACATTCGTGCCTTTGCCCCACAATATTCATTTATTATATATCTAAAATTAAAATATTTACTAACTAATTAATAATACTAAATTAGTTTTAAACATAACATTATAAAATTAATTTGTTAAAATTATTGCTCTTAACCTATTTGGCGCTGGATGAATAAACTAATCTTTTTATTGAATTTTTGTAATTCTATTAATAGATTACTGAAAACTGAAACATTCAAAATTAGCAATTAGATTACAATCATTATTATAAAGGTTAATTTTTAATCACCTTCAAATTAGAGGAGTTCAATTCGATTTTGTACGAGTACCTACGAATTACACCACATGTAGTTTAAATTTATAATATATTATAATATAATATTATATATTTAAATTATACGTTTAAAGTATATAAATTTGCAGTGAAAAGTCTACTAGACTTAGCTTTGATGACCTACTACAAATAGATTTACATTTACAATTGATTTTAAATTCAAATTCATACTTTGTGTGTCTAGAGTCACGTATACCAGAACACTATGCAGTTACAATGAATTAAATGCGAACAATTATTTATTAGATGCATTCTAATAAAATACATAAGTAGTAAGTATCAAGGTGAATCTCTTATTAGATGTTGTCATTCCTATATGCCGCTACTATGTGATATAAGGACGCTGATTTACTAGGAAGTATTGACTGAAGAGTGAAATAATTATGCCTCATAATTTATTATGCAATGTCTACATTTTACTTTCATCTTATGTTAGACAAAGAAAAAATATAAAAAAGAAACTGACATTGGAAAGATATTTTTAATTTAAATTTTATGACTTCTTTTTGACGCCTTATCATTTATCATCAATATTACAAAGACAGACACGTCACAACTATGACATATATATAACATGGCCCTGCTGAAAATGTAAATATTAATAGTGAGATCTATTTATAACCTAAGAATTTGAGATTTCCTGTGAGATGTTTTTAAGGAAGCAGATATTATATCAACACATATATAATATTATACTAAAAATATTGAAAGACACAAAGAAATGAGATATAAAAATAATTTTATATAACCAATTTTTCTCCTCCAAAAAAATTATAAACCTTTTAGGGAGTATAGAAGTGCGTACTGGCGGATAGTCTATTTTTTCAGTCTGACGCTGTACATGACAGGAAATGCAGAGGGAGCCTGTGAACCTAGTGTTAAGACACTTTGTTTCGTCCTCATTTTAACGTAACTCAACGCTGAGCTTTGCCTAGTTACCATCAGAGCGAAGAATTTATTATTTTAAATAATTACATTTCCTCGAGTGAATGTATTGAAAAGATTAATTTTACTCAAACGAGAGTAAAAAAATATAGAGACGTAATGTTTGGCGTAGATAAATCGATAGTTTCTTTTTATATGTTTTGATTTTCAATAATATGCTTTATTTATAGAAAATATTTTCTGGCTCTCCGTTTGAAACACTCGACGAAGGCATATGCTCTTATTTTACATAGACGTGCATTAATATTCACTTTCTAATCTCAAATAATAAATGTCGATAGAATGTATTACTATAATTACGTACGGCCTGTAACTATTTTGTTATATAACATTGTGCCGCAGCGGCACAAGTGTGTGACTGTAACCGACAGGTTCTGGGTTCGATCCCCAGTCGAGGAAATGAAATATTTAATAGTTTCAATTTAAATATTTAATGTATCATTTCGTCGCTCTGGTAATAAGGTAAAGCGCGGCGTTGAGCTCCGCCACTCAACACGCCACTCAACCTAAATTCGGCGAAAAGTGGGGAACGAAAGTGGAACAGAGTGTCTTAACTCTAGGTTCCCGGGTTTCCTCTGCCTACCCTGCCTTGTGCGGGATACAGCGTGAAGCTAAAAAAAACATTGTATTTATGCAGGTCTATTTAAGCGTGTGTTAATCACATAAAGTAGTACTTTTATAATACAAATAAAATGTTCAAAGAAACTTGTGTGCAATATTTATTTGTATATTTTAATATTTAATATTTATATTTCTAATCCTACGTATATGGTTAATGTGAAAGTATGTAAGGATGGGCGTTAGTTCCACTTTCACGCAAAAACCACTAGACGGGTAATTATTAATTAATTCATGTATATTTTTTGTTAAACATTGAATATTTTTATTTAATTTGTTTCAGGTTTACGCATTTTACTGTATAACATCACATGTTTAAATGTATTGCCTTTAAAAATAATTGTCACCATTTCATTATAAAATAAGTTAACTAAAATATTTATGAACTCGATTGTAGAAATGATTGATTGATTATTTTTTTTTTCATTAATTATCCTAATATTTTGCAAAAAAATTAAAAATGGATATTTTTGGCTCCATTTTACATAAAGAAAGTGAATTTAAATTATATTAATTAATCATATTTTTATTGGCGCCATATAATGATATTCCAAACTAGCCGACCATGTAACAGAAACTAACTAACTAGCTAACGTTTGCACAGATAGTTAATAAAAAAAATAAAAAATAAAATATGATATTTTATGAAAATCACTTGCGTGCCAAAGGTTTACCCTTTGGAACCGTAAGAAATATATACTGAACTAAAATTAAATTGTCAATTATTTTTAAAGTTTTAAAGTGAACCCACACTTAAAAAAGGAAAATATTAACTAAAAAAACTTATAGAAAACGGGAAATAACAGAAAACGGAAAATAATTAGAAAACGTAGCGGGATTTGTACCTGCGCCTCTTGGAATCTGTCGAAGCGCTCTGACGGACTACGCAAACACTCTCAACAAGTCCTACTCCTACGTCCAAATTTTTATTTCTTTTCATAATAAAGTTTCTTAGAGACTAGGACTAGTCGCACAGTTTTGACACGATGGCTTCTTAAATATATGTCTTTCCATGCACTTCTTACTTACGATAACGTAAAAAAAAGTTCGGCGTTGAGTTGCGCAATTGAAAATGCAATTCGCTTAAAAATGGTTCTCGGATTATACTTAATAACTATTGATTGTTTAAATTTTCTCTAAATTTTTTTTGTTGGACTTTCTATGGATAAAGGATTGTCTATGTATTATAACTTTAATTATACTGTTCCGGCTGGTAATTACAAACAAACATAATAATAAATCTGACATGGTCACATTTACATAAGGCGATCGAGGCACAGCCACTATAATCGCAACGGCTGTTGATTAAACTTCGACTCTGGGGTAGAAACATTTAACATTTTTATCTTTTCTATAAAAAGCGGAAAAGGAGGGAAAAGAAATGTCTACGTAGGAACGGCGTGTCTTAACAGTCGGTTTCTAGACTTTCTCTGCTTGCTAATTGGATTCGGGATTAGTACAAGTATGTATACTCACTCACTGACTCAGCCACACGCTATATTCCGCATATAGCACGGTAGGCAGAGGGAACTTGGGAACCTAGTGTTAAGACACTCCGTTTCACTTCCGTTCCCCACATTCCACTGAATTTGAGGCATTGCGTGTTAAGTGGTGGACTAAACGCCGCGCTTTCCATTGTTGCCAGAGCGAAGAAATGAAAACATTATTAATATTAATATAATATTTAATTTGATAATATTAAATATTTAATTTCCTCGTGGCGATCGAACCCGCGACCTGTCGTTTAAAGTCACACGCTTAAGCCTCTGCGTTACGACAGGTCTCAAGTTCAAGTATAGAATCAAATAATGTTTATTGCACACACATAGTGGAAAAACAAGAACTAATAATTTATGAAAATACTATGATTTATGTTCTAATTGACTCATTTAAATAGCTATGTTAAGAGATAAAATAAGTTAAATATCGTCGTCTAAGATTACAGCCATTGTAAGTGATACATATTTATTACTAAAAAAAACTGTATGCGGTTTGCGGTTTTGTTTAATAGAACAGAATAAACACCTTCCATCCATAAATAATTCATCCATTAATAAAATGCATGTAAATTAATATGTATTTTAAATTACAGTTCACACGCCAGGCGCTAAATTAATATCACTCCATTTGAAACCTAGTATTATTATTATTATATATTCGGCCTACAAAAGGACATATCAATTAATATTCCGCTTTCTGAAATTTAGTCTATAATTATTTTAGAGGTCTGTATCCCGCGCATAGCAGCATAGGCAGAGGAAACTAGTTTTAAGACAGTCCATTCAAATTAAGATATATCTGTTCACCATTATTTATTTGAATCTAAATTCAGTAAATATCGTAATTCCTTAGAATTACGTGTTGATTTAAAAAACTCAACGCCATGACGAGATAATTCTCGTGACCAAACTGAACAAATTAAAATATAAAATACTAGCGTCCCTCCCGCGGTTTCGCTCGCTTTAATTATTTAATTTACTAATCCTAATTATTTTTTGGTTGTAAAAACATTATTACATTAAAATTAAAATTTCTAAAAACAATGAAAAATGCAAAATTATAATAAAAAAAATATCAATTTTGCTGAAGTAAATATTTTAAATGGACGTAACTTTTTTAGTTATAAACTGTTTTAAGAAAAGCAAACACTATATGTTGAAGGAAAGTTGCCAAAATAAAATACTAAACACACTGGATTTAAACCTAGTTATCAGTTTCTGAGGTGAGCTCTCTTAAATATAAGAAAGCTTAGCCAAAAAAACTGGAGTTTTAACTATACATCATATTATTTTGTTTGCTTTTCAATTATCATTAACAAATTGTCTTCAAACTTTGTTTCAAAATAACTTTAACAATGGTTTATACAATGTTTAAATAATTGATATTGATTCAATGTAATTCACGAATCAGTATAACTGTCGTTCAATGTCAAGAGTAAACTTAGAAAAGGCGTTCACAAAAACGTGAGTAGGCGTAACGTTTACTTCCTAGTTATCTACATACAATAGTTCCAATTTGTTATGTCGTAATCGACAAAATTAGCATTTTATATAATTGTAAATTTATATAGTAAGTACATATATACATAATAGTAATATAATTTTCGCTATATTGTGTCCGGGTAACTACAAAGACAGCCCCGGGGCGTATTATTATCCTAAAGAAAGCTCTAAAAAACTAAATATTTTATAGCAACCACATATTTTTAAAGCAACTAAGAAAAATCCTATATCGTTATAAGCAGGTAAGTCAGGTAACGTAATAATTATAACATGTTCGACTGTTCTGAAAAATTAAATTGGTCAACTTTTGGATATTGTGTTGGAATAAAGTTTATAAATATTTCAAATACTTATAAACTTTATTCCAATATGCGTTTGTTAAATGCTCCACTACATATAGAATTGAGAACACTACTTTCGAACTTGTTGGCTATTACATATCTGGGAGAAACATCTAGTTAGTCCAGAAAAAGATCTTTTTTTCAATCCAGCTCAGATGTCAGCATTTAAGATCGTCGTGTCTAAACTAGTGTCTCAAGATGAAATTCTTTGACCAATTTGTGTTGTCAGTGACATTCGGAGTTGTGACGTGTCGTGTGAAGCTCAATGATACACGGCCAATGGATAGAACAATTCTCGGTATTACCCTATATCACATATGAGGATATCCTTAAAATTATAAAAACTACAAACGTTTTTAGAAGAATTGCCGACAAGGCGCATAACCTGGAGAACCGATTGCCGTTGGGTGAATAGGCATCTTCTTTTTCGATCTTTCGATGCTTGGTAGGCCATCTACGGGCTGACCGACGATCTGGCCAAGGTATTTTAACTTCTTAGTTTGATCTTAGGACTTAGTGAAAAAATAATATATGTTCATCTACATCCTTCAACTGTGGATGTTTGAAATGTATGTATATATATTAAATTGCTAAATTTAAAAAAAGGTAACATCGTGTACTTGATATCAATAAAGAATAATAAAATAATAAATTACTGCTTTACTAACTTTTTCATCTATAACAATAATCAACTACTATCTATAATTAATTTAAATTCTTATATATATTTAAATATTCCAACAATAAAATTCGAAATCACAAAGATGGGGCGCAAGCAAATGTATCCTAAGTGTGCAACGATGGCGTCTACTACATCACAATAATTTATTAAATCCTTTAACATGTGAGCATACATTTTGCAGTTATTTATTTGAATTTCGCAAAATAACCTGCGGGTGTTCTTGCGGCTAGTGCAAATAATTTAATATTTTTATATTTGTTTAACAGCTATCATCCGCCGTTTGTAAGCAAAAGATTTTTTTGCATTCATATGTAAGATATTACAGATTTATTGACAGCGGACTGTAGTACTTTATTGTACGTCGACCGTTACAAGAAATTCCATGACATATATACAGTGGCCATATTTTTTCTATACATTATATCATTTTGTAAGGTGTCAGCAATAAAATGTCATTAAAATAATGAGGTTACATAAATTGTACCGCTGAAGAATTAAACACAAGAATGTTTATTTAAATTCATACTAGTATGAACACTTATATAGACAGCAATAATGTCTGTAGAATATCTTATCTATTATATAATTGAAACCCCACTGGGGTGATATATTAAGATAGCTTTTTTCGACGTCACACTGTATTCCACATATGGCAACTCTTTCCGCTAAATCTGAGGCATTGTGTGTTGAGAAGCGGAACTCAACGCCACGATTTCTCTTGTCTAGAAAAAATAAATATTTAATATTTCATTACCTCAAGTGGTTATCAAATTCAACCTGGCGGCCTCTAAACCACCGTATGGATATAAAAAAAATGTTTAAAATAATCATTATAAACTTTATTTATATTAAATATGTACACGAATATAGCAGTAAAATTAAGATTACGTCAAATAATTTATTGTATTATAATTTTCATATTATATTAAAATTGACGTTCTTTATATAGCAATTTATTATTTAATCTGCTGATACACTGTAAATGGATACTCGCAAAGGTTGAAGGGTTAAATGTCAACTTGATTTTTAAATGTAAATTATAATTTTAGTGCATTTAGATTAAAAGTTGTATATATTCAATTCAAAATATTCATTAAAAGTTGGTAACAGAATAAATTTATAAATATAAATAGAAATTATTACTAAAATAATTTTGTAACGTACTAGTAATAGTTGGATGTATAGATACGACATTATTCTATTGTTATTAGATATTGCTTATTGTAATATCTCAAATCTCTTGTCTCAATCGATCAACACTTAAGATAATAATTTAAGAATTAACGCAATCAGAGTTTAACTATTTAATTTAGTTTCTTCAACACAGCTTTCAAAGACAACTTTATGACGCACTACATTTCTTACTTTGCGTCTACTTAGTTTGCGACATATTATATTATTTACATTTTTTTATACTTATCTCGCTCATGACAGGGCAGGCAGAGGGAACTTAGGAACCTAATGTTAAGACTCTTTACTTCATTCCGTTACCTACTTTCCGCCGCATATGAGGCTTTGCGTGTAGAGTGACGGAATTCAACGCCGCGTTTTACCTTTTTGCCAGAGCGAAAAAATGAGAATATAGAATTCTTATTTCAAAAGAAAATATTAAATATTTAATTTTCTTGAATAAGAATCGTACCTGTTGCACAAAGTGTCGCTTTTATAGTTACACGCTTGTTATTTTTTTTGTTTTTAAATAGAATAATAGAAAGGTAAACTTGATTCAACCAGTAACTTTAAAAGGAGTAAGAACGTACGAGCGACGTATTACAAGATAGGCAGTTATGCAGGACACGTATCACAATTCTAGCTATGTATAAGATTTTTATCATAAGTAATTGCATTTGTTTGTATAAACACAGGAAATAATTGAATTATACTGATTTTAAAAACAATGTTCATTAAAAGCGGATTGATAGCAAAATCTTATACCTATTTTGGAACGACTAAGTATAAAATTTAAACAATATCATTATTATCATTAAAGCTATCATGGCACAGCGACAAAGTTTCTAACTTAGTGCAACCGATGTCTAAAAATTGAGTGTTTTGACACTAGATTTCTTTTGCCAATTACTTTTATGCCGGAAATAAGGAAGGTGTGTGTTTAACATTGTTATATATGTATTTATTTATAATATTTTTATTACGCAGTAGACACACGTTTCAATGCACGTGGTAGTTATAAGCTTAAGTTTCCTTTGGGGCATCATATAAAGACTAAATAAATGAAGACCAGATAGATAATAGACAGTAAATTCGGCCTGTCTTGTACAAAGCGCCTTTTTTTTTTAGCTTTACACTGAATCCCGCACGAGGCAGAATAGGCAGAGGGAACCCGGGAACCTAGTGTAAAGACACTCCGTTCCACTTCCTTTCCCCACTTTCCGCTGAATTTGAGGCATTGCGTGTTGAGTGGCGGAACTCAACGCCTCGCTTTGCTTTAATACCAGAGCGAAGAAATGAAACACTAAATATTTAAATTGAAAATATTAAATATCGATCGGGATCGAACCCAGAACCTGTCGGTTACAGTCACACTCTTGTGCCGCTGCGCCACGACAGGCCTCTAAATATGTTATATTTTAGTTATAGACCTGTTAATTATTATGTCTTGTATATCGGCATATAGCAAGCATTCTAAGAAAGTTAAAAGTATTTTTACGACTATATATATATATATATATATATATATATATATATATATATATATATATATATATATATATATATATATATGTATATATATATATATATATATATATATATATATATATATATATATATATAAATATATATATATATATATATATATATATATATATATATATATATATATATATATATATATATATATATATATATATATATATATATATATATATATATATATATATATATATATATATATATATATATATATATATATATATATATATCTATATATATATATATATATATATATCTATATATATATATATATATATATATATATATATATATATATATAAGAGGTATATATATATATATAATTATTAATAAAGTACTTGAATTTAAATTTAATTAAAAATCTAATGTGATTTTGCATGCCTATCTACAATACTTATGTTTTTATACTTTTTCTAAAAAACGTAAATATATAATTTTTCAATTTCATGACACCCGATGCTTGAAATCGTTTAGTTTGGCTTCATCCCAACACTTTGTATTTAAATTCCAACAAAAAAATACCGTTTATGTTAGTTAAAAAAAAAACTAACTGAAATTAGTTTGTATGTCATTAATGTCTTAAATAAATAAAAAATTATTCGCTTTTTTATGTTTTGTTTGTTATTTTTATATATTATATTAAAAGTTAAATGTAGGTTACGAATGAATATATAACTGTACATAATAAGAAAAAAAAAACTTTTATACTTGACTCAATATATATGTAAGTAAATAAAAAAGCATTTAAAGTCCTTCAACCTCAATGGTTACTCAGGTTAACCTGTTAACCCCGCCGAGTTTATTTTTACCGTTTGACAAAACAATAAGAAAATGTAAAAGAAAGTTGAATTTTAGTTATTTTTTTTGTTAGAAAATAATAAAATGTTTTAATTCTAAATAAAATTTACATTTATAACAATTAATGTCTGAATTTGTTTAGTTAGCAACTTAATTACTCTATTATATATATATGAAGTGACATACAAATATTATTACGTATTTGTATCTACATCTATTTAAAAAATAACTATTAATTTTCTTTGTACCTTTTTTAGTTCGATTAAAAAATATCTTCTATTAAAATTTTTTGCCGTATGATTCCGGCTTAGAATAGGATCACTCTGGTACTGATGGTGTCGTAAGAGGAGACAAAAGTGCGTGTGGTAGAGTCACGTTGCCAGTAATGGCAACACGCATGGGCAGACTCGACCGGATTATTACCACCCCCAGGATTTAAGACCGGCGTTAAGTAGTGGCTTTGGCCACTACTGAGTAATGCCGGGCCCCGGTGCCCTTCCAATTTAAAGGACGGCAACGGTCCTTTAGCTCCTCTGGAGTTACACGGGGCCGTGGGCGACGGTAATCACTTAACACCAGGTGACCCGTACGCCCGTTTGCCGTCATTTCCATAAAAAAAAAATCTTTTTCTTTTTATTTAGTAGATTCATTTTTTTTTCTAAAATTTAATAACTTGACTTGAAAAGGTCGTGAGTGGCGCAAAGGCACAGGTATGTGACTGTACGATTCCAAATTGAGGGAATGAAAATATCAGACAAATATATATTTTTATTTCCTCCTTTTGGTAACGACAAGGCAAAGCGAGTCATCGAGTTGCGTCACTCAACACTCAATGCCTCAAGAGTTTAGCGGAACAGAAGTGTTTTAACAGGAACGTAGTGTTTTAACACTAGGTTCCTAGGTTTCCTCAGCCTTCTCTGATATATGCAGGATGTCGCATCGTTAAATAAAAAAAATAAATAAAACATAACGTATTTATTCATAGGTGTTTCATTTGTGAATTTTATTCAGCTTACTTCATTATAAATAAAAAACTGTATAATTAAAATAATGTTAATTGAATATAATTTTAAATTAGAAAAAACTGTTAAATATAAATTATTAAACAACTTCTAACGGTTTCACACCAATCTTCGCAGCCATTTTCTTGTAAGACTCTACCTGAGATTCCGGATATATTATCGTGCCTCTGCTTTTAGTATTTTTTTCATTATTTCGCTCTTTATCCCCTGGAGCTAGTACTGGAAGTGAAGGATCGACCTGAGAGAAGGAGATTAAAAGTTAATTATATTTTGGACGCCTTTATATTAAATCTTAAATTATGGCTATAAAACTTAACTGGCTTATATCAGTCCCATAATTATGGAATATAGAGGTTGCTTGTGGAGGGCAGCTTGGCAATATCAGGTTGTATGGATGTGAAAAATGCTTTTTAGTGAATATTATCTATTCAATTCTTTTCTCTCTTACAAACTATAACATATAAATAGTGCAACGTACAATACGAAGTACAAAGATCCATCCATCCAAAGATTTTCTTCATGATGTAAAAATGTATTAATATTGGCTTGTACGCGTAGTTATACAAATACAAAAGATCTATTTAGTGCAATTCATCACACTTACAATAATTTATCTTTATTAATTATGTTCTGTCACAAAGAATGGCTGTACATGTCTGACCTTGTCAAAATAGTATCTTCAATGTAAATTAATGGTTGTCACAAAACGTGGTATGTCACTTAGGAAAGAAAGAAATAGTAAGTCAAAGTAAGGAAGAAATACATACAAATGTTGGCGCGCTGAATATTCTGCAATAATTTGATATATTCATTTACATTTGAATTTTTATAAATTGAATTCATTGTGACGTGGATCGCGGGTTCGATGACTGTAGATTCGATTCCCCACACGGGGTGGCAGAGAAAAAGTGAGGCGTTTAGCTCCACCACTAGACGTAAAGTATATAATGTGTTAACACAGATCTCTATGCCTATCCTGCTAAATCCGGGATAAAGAATTATAGGGCTACATTAATATTTAAATATAAATAGAAAAAAAATAACCACGTCATATTAAAGATATGTATGAATAAAATTGCAGTTCGCTCTTGAGAATGAGCCAAAAGAAAGCTGCATTCACGGCACCGTACTATTAACACCGTTACACTAACAGGATTTGTTTTTATTTTAACACACTTAACATTATACATATTTAAAGTATATGTTTGTGGTAATGTAAAACTTAGATTATTAGGGTCAGCAGCTACTTTCCAGTTTTTTTATATACATGAAAATATATATTATATATTTAAGACTAAATATATCATTAAAAAGGTATTTATAATTCAATTAAAATTTAAATTTTAAATAATTAAATAAAATAGTAGTTTGACACAATAAAAAATATTTACGTACTTATAAATGCTCTGTAGTGGTTTACTGAAAATATATTTATACAGACGGTTCATACTCGTATTATATATTAAATTTATTTTGTATAAGTTTATAAATATATTGTTATATTTCATATACCAATAATACAATACGTAATTTATATAAATAATTATAAACACTATTTCAGCCTCTACATTTGTCTATGCTCAGTATTGGGCAAGGAAATCTAGTGTAAAGATACTCTTTTCCCTTTTCCTGCTCACTTTACTCTATAATTTTGTGCATATTTATTATAATTTACAGTTACGTCTAGATAAACATTTGGTAATTATAATTATATATATACTCACTGGTTCCAAATTTCTCCAATGATTTAAACAGTCTGCAATTCTATCTTCAAAACCAGGAGCAAAGCAGCTAGGATCAACAGCAACGAAACATTGCCCTAAATTTGGCGCCTCAGTTTGAGTGTGGGACCATGTTGGTACATTGTGTGTTGCACGAGATCCTGGAAAATAGTTTATGAAATTAATATTTTTTTAGCTTCACGTTTTTTTAGTATCCTGCACATGGCAGGATGGGCAGAGAGATATTGAGAACCTAGTGTTACGACACTCTCTTCCGTTCTTAACTTTCCGCCGAATTTAAGGCATTGCGTGTTGAGTGGCGGTACTCAACGCCGTACTTCGCTTTGTTACCATAGCGAACAAAATATTAAAAATTTCATTTTCTCGAGTGGTAATCAAACCCATAACCTGTTGTCTCCAGTCACACGTCGTGATCCAGGGGCACAAGGCTCCAGGACCACGAGTAAAATAAAGTACTCAACAGAAAAACTTGTTATTTAATAAAATTGTGTACTGGCAATAATTAAAGGTTCGATACTCTTTCGGAAGAGTTCCATGGAGCGGCAATTCCGACAGAATTAGCTTTCATTAACTTAACAATAATGTAAAACTTTGAAACCTTAACCTAAAACCAAAATATTTAATATTTATACCTGACAGTCCACTGCAAAGTACTTCAACCATTGCACTAAGCGCATATCCCTTGTAACCGCTTGTTTTCTCAAACCCACCTAAAGGCATCAACCGGGCTGTGTCGAACGCCTAAAGAAAATAAAAAGCGGTGCGCTTTATATTTAACGCCTGAATTAATTTCTTAGCAAATGCTTGATAATAATAAATATTATAGTTAATATGTAAACAAATGATTGACATATTATGCATGTAGATATGTATATTTTTATATTAAATTTTTAATTTATTTTTTTATTAATGTTTCATTTCTTCGCTCTGGTAATAAGGCAAAGCGCGGCGTTGAGTTCCGCCACTCAACACGCAATGCCTCAAATTCGGCGGAAAGTGGGGAACGGAAGTGGAACGGAGTGTCATAACACTAGATTTCACTTCCGATCCCTCTGCCTACCCTGCCTAGTGCGGGATATTAAATGTATCATTAAAATATCTAAACATTGATGATTTTCATAATTATAAACTGTAGAGCATATTTTAAATACAATATGGATCTTTATGATTATAAAATACAATAGAAAAATAATAAATAATTACCACTTGTGGATCCGTAGTAGTTTTACCGTCTGGCCCCAACGCCCAGCCTTCAGGCAAGGGCTCTCCTTTTCTTATTTGCACTTCGACCTAAAAGTGAAATGTGTCATTTTAGAAATACGTTTAGTTTACATACAATGTTCAATTTACCTACCTGGTGTCAGAATTTAATGGTTATTGGTTCGATTGTTTAAAACCGGAAATTACTAAATATTTTTATTTCAAAAAACTTGTAATAAATTACTCGTGATGTTACTAAATTACTGTGGTCCTATGATCCTATTTGTGTTTTATTATTTTTATTTAGTCAATTTGATAACATGCTAAAGGGCCTCGGGTTTCGCCATTTTACCCACAATATTTAAAAAAGTTAAGACACGTAATGAAAAGAAAAGGAAATTATGACCCGTAATGTCTTGATACTAGGCTCTTTATGATTGCAGGATATAGTGTGGACTTGAAAAAATAATCACCTTTCCCATAGCTGCAGTAGTGGTGGCCATATCAACGACAATAGAGTCCCCGTCAGTTGCAGGTGCCGCCATGGATATAGGATTAGTTCCTAAGGCACTCTGAAATATAAACGTTTAATGCTAATAACAATTATTCATTCTACTTTAATATAAATCGTTGAAAAAAATGCTTATTTTAAAAAAGAAATGATTTTGCTTATAAATATTTTTTTTTTATTTTTCCTAAATAATGAATTTCAGAAATTATCTATTTTTTTTAATTTCAAAAATGAATCAGTACTAACATTTTTAGATCTAGTTGGGACCATAATTGGAGCAGAGTTTGTAAACGACATGCCAATGAGACCTTCCTTCTCCGCTTTCAACGCCCAATAGCCGGCCATTCCGTAATGATTGCAACCTAGAAGGTTATTGAAAGATCTATTAAGCAATGTTGAAAATTTTAGTACCATTTATAGGATAGGTTTAAAGGTAATACAAGCGTGAATTGTGCCAATGTCAGTTTTATGCTGTAACTCATTTAGAGCAGGGCAAGCTTGGGTATCTAGGCATTAGTGTTGAGTGGCGAAACTCAACGCCTCACTCTTGCTTTGTCAAACAACTCAATTACATCAATACCTAGAATGGGTATCGAATCCACAACCAGTCGCGTTTACAATCCTACGTTTGTGCCCCTACGCCACGACCGATGTCTAAATGAACAACAAACAAATGTAAATAATTAATACTAATACCATTTCAAGTCTGACGTTATCTTTATGTTGTCAAAGATTATATAAAATGAGAAAATGAACAATTACTGGTACAGAAAACGTACCAAAAACAAACATGAACTCATTTAGAAAACGTATATAAAATTTTAATATATATTTACGTATTTTAATACATGTAAAATTTTAAAAAATGTATATTTTATATATAATGGTAGCTAAATAAATTAAAATTAGTGCCAATTTTTTTGTAAGCCTTATATAAGATATTCGATTTATTTATGCTTTTTATACATAGATTAAATAACTTACGTTTCGCTGCCACCCATCCAACTCCACACTCTTTAGCTTTTTGTATAGCGAGATTCATACAAAAGTTACCAACTGTAGCGCCGAGAGCATCACACCCATCTACCCAAGCGGTAGCTACGGTTTCCTTCAAAATAATTGGCTCTACATTTGGATTGCATACGCCTGAATTCATATCATTTATGTATAATTCTGAAAAGATATATAATTCTGAAGACGCTTTATTTACAATTCATGGAATAATTATTCTTCTTTATCAGTAATTTTTTGGAAGACGCTGAGTGCATGCCCGCGGAGTTAATTACCAGCTTGTTCAACAATTTTTAAATTCCAACACCATATAATTTAGTTATTATTTTTTTTATTTTTACATGTCTTTCTACATTGGATGTAATTGAAATATTATATTCATTTTTGAGGTAATCTTTTCACACGTTTCAAAGACTTTTTACTTACGCAACTTTAAACTAACAGTTTTATCTAATAAGTTCCAGTAATAAACAGAAATATTATACACAGATGTTTTTTCTTAAAAAGTAATCCTTTTATTATATTCTTTTTCCAGCTTCACGATGTATACGGCACTCGGCAGGGTAGGCGGAAGGAACTTGGGAACCTAGGCGGTTACAATCACACACTTGTGCCCTTACGCCGCGACACTTAATTACTTATTACAAATTATAACTTACCTAGTCTATTCATCCCGTGGCTAAAATGTCCTACAATATCTGCATGTAGTAGGAGGTCAGCATGAGCCTTAGCTTCCGACAACGGCGCCCCACCAGCCACTAAGCTCTCCACCATAAACCTTTCAGCTTCTTCCACTCTTACTTCGGGCATATTG
The DNA here is from genome assembly GCA_019049475.1 of Eueides isabella. NCBI lineage: Eukaryota > Metazoa > Arthropoda > Insecta > Lepidoptera > Nymphalidae > Eueides > Eueides isabella. Next base: position 4,627,514 of record CM032398.1, on the reverse strand, counting down.
AATTAACCTTTTAAAATGAAGAAAAAATAATATTAAAATACGATTTTCAAGTTTTCTAATTCGTTTCTAACTTGATAATTTCTAATAACAACCTTGTTAGAAAATTTGGACACAACCTTCACTTGGTACGCGACAGACAAACTGATTCAGCGATTTTCTTGTTTATATATACACGTAACACAGTAACTACAGGTTGATGTTTTTTGTATCATTTCATTAATTAGGTAATTTGTACAACTTAACTTATTATCTAATAGTGTATGTATAATTTAAATTTTTGCATGTAACTATATATAGCGATAATGTTATTGAGTATCAAATAAGTATATCATAATAAGTACTGGCTAATTAGCATTACATTAGTTTGTATTTGTTATGTGATTAGCTTAATTCAAACTCGGAGTGGACTTGTATTTTGAAACAAAACTTTATAAAAAGAAGTATTTTTGAGAACAGACTAAATAAATGTTTGTATAAACTATCTAATATTTTCAATAAAATTGTGTAGAAAAAAACTACTATAGAAAAAAAAACATATTTAATTTATATATTATTCACGGACGATAAAAAATCCAGAACCAATTTTAATATTGTGAGATCGCTGAAAGAAATATAAAATAAAAAAATATACACGAATATGTGCTATCGCCCTTAAATGTTCCCAATATAACTTTGCTTAATTCTCCGTAACAAATTAGTAATTAGTTTCAAGTACGACAGATGTTTTTGCAATACAATTAATTAATGACCGTCCGTGAGAGTTTCTTTTATAAAGTTCCTGATCAGCTATGTAATTACCTAGCGACCAATAATTAGGTTAAACCTGTTGAAAACGATATATATATATATATATATATATATATATATATATATATATATATATATATATATATATATATATATATATATATATATATATATATATATATACATATATACATATATATATATATACATATATACATATATATATATATATATATATATATATATATATATATATATATATATATATATATATATATATATATATATATATAAGTTGCAAAAGCGAATTCAGACCTAACGCAACACCTCATACCATTGCAAGTAAAAGCTGTATAATTTAATGTTTTTTAATTCAGAAACACTCAGATATTGTTTAAATAAATATTGTGTTATTTAACGTTTATCGACTTCAGCATACAAGATACGCTAAATGCATTGGACTGATAATATTATTATGGCAAATTATTTTATCACAGCAATATCTAGTTAGTTATACTAAGCATATATAAATATGTAAACTACGTTTGAATGAGTTAGTTTTTCTTTCATCACTTTATATTATTTTATTATCGCTAAGCGATCCGTCCGTGGCTTCAACCGCTGGAATTATTTTTTCTTATAACATTATTACTTTTAAAGCAATATAATGTTTATACTAATATTTCAGCTACAATAATCAACTTTTGTCGAACTACATATTTTAAATTGACGTAACTTTTTTACTTTGCCAAAATATAACAGTAAAAATTGCATTTAAATCTGGTTAGCCGTTTCTGATATTGGCGCGAACAAACAACTTCCCCGATAAGAAGAAGAAAGTAAACTGAGAGCTGTGTCGTACGTCCTTTTTTATTACAAAAAAATAAATATTTTCCTGTTATTTATTATTGTTTAGACTATTATTATCGCTCGATAATAATAATTTAATGAATTAATATCATCTGGCCCATCATAAGCCTGTCGCGGCGCAGGGGCACAAGAATGTGACTGTAAACGCGAGGTGGTGGGTTCAATCCCTCACGAGGACATGAAGTATTTAATATTTTCAATTTAAATATTTAGTATACTGATTTCTTCGTTCTGGTGACAAGGCAAAGCGCGGCGTTGAGTTACGCAACTCATCACGCAATGGCCCAAATTCAGCGGAAAGCGGAGCACGGAACAGTGTATGTTAACACTAGGTTTCCAAGTTACGGTTAAAGATATTATATTTTCCATTACAGACATAACTAAGTGATACATGGAAAACATTAATTAACATAATATATAGCTGTCGATCATAAATTTTTCAATATAAAATAATTTATTTAATAATTTATTTATTTATTCATTAAATGCATTTAATATTTATTTTTCTTAATGTAGGTAATTTTTAGTTATATATTCAGAAAGCTGTGTTTTAAATGCATTAAATGAAGTTACATTTTTTAAAGCAGCTTTATTGTACAGTGCCCAATATACGTAAACATTCTTTTTCCAATTCGTGTCCTGGTTTTAGATAAAACTAAATAACACGCCGCGACCGCTGTTCATTTTAGTTTGACAAAGGCTAAGTTAGTATGGATCGAGTTGCTTAATATTTTTTAACAAGTAAGCACGTACTGCTAATATACAAATGTTTCAGGGTCATTAAATTGGTTTTTTATATATCATCGAATTTGAAGTTAAAAAATTATAGTGAAAAAGTATTACAATGTTTTATAAAGTTTGGATATCGGCTAGTCTTGTTTTCGTGGCGTTTTCTAATATTTTTATCAAATAATCTAATCTAGATTTCACTCAAGAATTATAAATAATATAACGTAAGCAACGAGGAATGCCCGCCGGAAGATTCGTCGACGTGGACCTGTGAAGGAAGACAATTTATTATGTATATGTTCGATCGGAGCATTCCAGGTTAAGCTACTATTCATTCTAAGACCAAAATATTTCTCCAAAGTTTTCTGTAGTGTGACTCAATTTCTATTTTTAATGGATCGAGAGGCAATATCATGTAATTTGTTTAGATCTTCTGGAGCTTTTGTAATTATTTGATATATAGTATACCCAAAGTAAAACAGACAAGATAAGTGTCCATGTAAACCTATTTCATAAATATTATTTATGTATACAAGAAAAAGCAAAGGTCCTTATATTGAGCCTTGTGAAATTCCACACGTACTTAGACTCTTTGTACTATTAACACTGCCGATTTTGACTACTTAAAGTCTATTTTTGGTGTAAGATCTAAAAAAATTGAGGGCTCTCTATCTAAACCAAGGCACTTTCATTTTTGTAAGTTCTGATTAACTGTATCAAAAGCCTTCCTCAAGTCAATGAAAATACCGAGAGCTACTTTTCTATTGTATATATATTTGACCTGGTTTTACTTGTAAGGTCAACCTTACAAGTAAAATCAAGTCGTTGCCGTAAGTGAACTTTTGGGCCTGAATATTGACGTTTAAAGATATAATTAATACTATTTAAATGTTCTTCTAAGTGAAGCAATTTTCAGGGTTGTTTTAGTGCCAGATTTAAAGTTTGGAGTTACTCTTGCGATTGTTAAGGAATTTACCTTGACTTAAAAAGTTGTTAAAACAATTTATAAGCCGGCCGATAATTGAATATTTAGGTGATTTACGGATTTAGTATTTATTTTACCAAGGCGAGAACTGGAATTTGTGTTAAGTTTACTAATAATCTTAAGAACTTCATCAGAATTGCAAGGTTCAAAGAAGTTCAGATTTTGCATGCATTTTGAGTTGTGGAATGGCTACTACTGTTTCATTTTGTATTTTATCAGCTAAGTGGGAAATATTTATTAAATTCTTCACAAATTTCTTTATGATCCATAATTTATATCCATAATTTCTTTATGATCCATATTTTCAGTTTTAGAGGCATGCAGCTGTACTACTACAATTTTGTTGCAAGCTAATTTGTTAACTAACTCCCACATCTTCTTGGGTTTATTCATCACTTGAGTATATTTTTTCAAATAGTTAGTTGGGTTCTATTTATTTCAAATTCTTCCTTTATTTTCTCATCTGCTTTGAACGCTTAAGTTCGTCCAATATGTGATTCCTTCTATCCCCATATTCTCATCTATTATTTTCTTACATATCCAGTCCTTTTGGGAAGGGTTTAAAATTTTAGTCAATTCATATTTATGTTGTATTTTTTTGCATGTTCCAAATGACGGCGTTCATTGGGTGCCTTGCAGGCTGCAAAGAGAGTAAAAACGTGAACGAAAAACACGAAAAACGTGAACAGCAATTAAAATAACAATAAGATTCAGAGATAAAAGAAAGATAATAAATTTGGATGAAGGAATAGTTTTTATTGAATTAAACAATACCACATTGTTTTCCACAATACTATAATAGTACAGAAAAGTTTCTATTACTTTTCTGATATAATATAACATGGGCATTCATCGATGTAAATTCATTCCCATCACTAATGCCGCCAAAATTCTGTGCATTTAGAAATATATTTAGGGTGTTTTCTCTAAAATTCAAAGTCAGAACCCGGGGCGAAGCTAGATATAGAAAAAAACAAAAGCATAATAGTAAATATTGCATAAAACTAGACATATAACCACGTTTCTGATCAAATTACAACACATTTACCAATGCCCCATGTAACTCCAGAGGAGCTGTAGTAGCGCTACCGGCCTTTGAGGTCGATCGCCACGACAGGCCTCAAATATAAGAAATAATTTTAATAATAATTTTATGTTAATACTAGCTGGTGCCCGCGTATTTCGTTTCGCCAAGGGATGTTTATGCGCCAACAGAAGATAAAAAACTATTATAATAGAATCATTTCCGTATATTTTTAAAGTGAAGCCGTGCTCTTGGTGTGGCATGAAAGTTAGGTAGGCAGACGGACTCCAGCGATTTAAAATAATCACTTCTCATAGATGTTGATCAGGACACTTTTTACTCCCACCATACCAAACGTCAAAACACATCGCAAACTGACGGAGTTTCATAGAAATTAGTTTTTCTTTGATATCTATAATGTACAGTCATGAGGTTGTTATAATTTTATTATATGTATAGTTAATAAAGTGTGTCTTATCACAAGAAAAAAATGTTGTTAAATACATCATATTTTAATTCACATACATTTACAAATATTTATAATTTAACTAATAATAATATTAATTCCAAAGAAAAACATCTATAACTGGTATCGAACCCGCGACTTTAACAGTCTCTAAACACTACAGTAGCAAATTGCAACAAAAGTGTATTGCTAGTAAACAAATCACTAATTTGCTTATCAATTATAAACAATAAACGTTATCGGTCACAATACATATAAAGATGTTTCATCTCATACACTTTGCATAATATTAGCTTGGCCCATTGCCCATGCCCAGTACGACGTAGACATTTAGCGTCAGCAGTACGGAGCGGCATAGATTACGGTTCACACGTGTCGATAGCATTTATTTTTGTTTCTGTTTACAAACTGTGTTTATTGGTGAGTAAAATATTGCATATTAAGTGGAATGTTCAATAAAAATCTGTTATTTATTATATTTAAATAAAAAGTAAAGACTTTTCTAAAATACAAGTTATAAATTGTGAAGATTGTTGTTACCTACTTCAGATTCAAACTATGTATTTGTGGAATGAATCAGTTGTTTGTGGTTTTTTCAATGTCATTAACCTGTAAACAGACATCCAAAGTATAAGGCCAATATTAGTATACTACGTTGATAAATGTAATTTTTGAGGAGAACATTAAAATTAATATACTTAGTTCATATTAATATGTAAATTAAATAAGAAATATAATAGGAACTTTAATAAAACACCTTTAACAGTGGTGTATTAAACTAACTATTAATTATATATAATATATTAAAATAATAAAATAATTGACGGACAGGAAAACTGTTAGCAACATGTCATAAGTTCGTCATAAGTTCTTAATATAGCTATTAGTTGAGTTGTTCTATAGTACTTTAATATGCTTGTAATTATCAAATTGGTTTATACATTTTTATAATATCCTTCTATATTATTTTCTATATATATTTATTTAGAGCAATTAAAATTATAAATTACATCCATATCAACATAATTAAGTATAGATAATAAATTATTTATAATTGTTACATTGCAATTTCAAACCAGATATATATTTAAGGATATCAATCTTCATTATCAAAATAAATAAAAAAGTTATTTTTCAGTTTAAATATGGGTAAAGTCGCAACAGTTGATGCTCTCCGCTTCATGACGGATTGTTTGAAGGCAGTAGGGACTGCTGCTAAGTCAGCACATCAACAAGCCGAACTGCTTATAGAAGCTGATCGACTGGGTCATCCTAGCCATGGACTTAATAGATTAGGTATCTAATAAAAATAATACATTCTATGTTAGGTAATTATTATACAATCTACAACATATAAAAATGGATTTGCGCCTTATATATCTTGAATAATATTTTCTATTGCTTCGTAAATAAAAAACAGGCTTAGCTGTTACCGTCTTGGCACAGCGAGACAGTACCTTATTATGAACCATCTTTATTTCTGTTAAAAAAAGAAGACACTAATTTTGAATTTTGTCATGCAACACGCGATAACTCGAAAACTTGGCGACAGTAGGGAACGTGTTCTAATACTACTTGTTTTCCTTGCTTACCCTATTATATGCAGAGAAGAGATATATTACATATGTAGTTATTTTGTAAGCCACTTGGTCGTCTTAATACATAGCTACATAATATATCTTAGAATTCTGCTAAATGTTTCGTATTCCAATGACACTATGCTCTAAATTGCATTTTAATTTAAAAATACAGCTCAGATGAATAAAAAATATAAGCAAGCAATAAACTACCTCTTTACAAATAATAGAATAGTCAGAAACTTGTTAATATTAACTAGTTAATTAATTCACGAAACTGCGAAGTAGCGTTACATTACGCAAAAAATAACTGCAGAACTTTACCTTTATTAAAATAACTGCAGAACTTATAGTTTACATTCAATTTAAAAACAGAAGAGAAGAAGAATTTTTAAACTCTTTCTTATATGTAAATTCTTTTTCAGAATATTATGTAAATGACATATTATCAGGTGCTTGTAAGCCCAACAATGTACCCAAAATTCTTAAAGAAAATGCGTCCACCGCGTGGGTTGACGCTAATAACGTATTAGGAGCAACTGTTAGCCATTTTGCTATGGATTTAGCTATAAACAAAGCGAAGCAAACAGGAGTTGGATGGGTGACTGTCAAAGGTATTTTGTGAATAGTTTATATTAAAATAATATTTTTAAACAAAACTGTATTCTCCGCTATTATGGAAACATTCCGCGTGTGGAGAACAGAGTCCCTTAACATTAGATACTAGGCCTACCTTGTCCAGTGATATTTATTGCTTCAAAATAAGCTTCATAGGTCAAGAGAAACGTATGTAAATAAAACTATTACACTTCGATTAAATCTAAAGTTCACGTTAGAACCACGTTAGACTGATTTCGATAATCACAAATCACAAACGTTCATTAAAAAAAGAATGACAACAAAAACTATTTATAACGTATCTATGAACAACTGACGTACATACTACGTTTTATATTTTTCTACCCTCATTTTATTCTTGGAATATTCTTAACAAAACTGTATTAGTTTCATGTAAAAGTCTTTCTAGTATTTATTTTTCTCTTATCTATAGATATTATTCAAATACAAATGAGGCTGATTATCAAATTGATCGTTATCAAATTATTCTTTAATAGTTAAAATAATTATTTGCATATTCTTTCAAGAAAAATATTACAATTATTCATATTTTTATATTTTACTACGGCATATTGCATGAAAAAATACAAGAAACATTCGTTGTTAAACAAAAAGTTCGACCAGAATGGCTACCAAATTTTAAAGTAATCATTCTATATATTTAAAACAAATGCAGAATTTCAAAAGAATATTAATAATTATTAAATGATGCATTAATAAAATTTACTAAATGTGCGCGACGTCTAAAGTATAAAAACATTTTTATTCGTGCAGGTTCAAATCATAACGGTATGGCGGGATTTTGGGCGAAAAAAGCGGCTGAAAAGGGACTTATAGGAATGGCTTTTACTAACACATCACCATTACTTGCACCAACTAGAAGTAAACAAGTAAGATTTTGCTAATAATATATATCCGTTAATAATAGTCTCTAATAATGTATATGTTCCTCATATGGGAGATTACGCAGAAATTATTGTTTCAGAGTTTTACGCTTTATTCCGTATAATTGGTATTATGATATTCGGCTCTCCAGTTGACTGTTGATAAGGTAGATTTTAACACTTTATCTTGACAGTGCTGGAAAGTGAAAATAACTAATTTGCTAGCCACCATATACTAACCACTGCCAAAAGTTGCCTATAAATGTAAATAGTATATACCTATACATAAAAAAATTATCTACAAAAGTCACGTTTACTTAGACAAACTAATCGCATCAGATTGTTGTCATTTGTCATTAAATAAATTTACTGTCGACAAATTACAATGATGTATCATTGACTAAACTGCATACTTATACGTGTGCCGCTTAAATTAGAATCTATAATAAAGAGGATATTTTCCAAAGAAGACAGTTTATGTTCTATATAATATATTATGCTTCACGCTGTATCCCGCACGAGGCAGGGTAGGCTGAGGGAACCCGGGAACCTAGTATTAAGACACTCCGTTCCACTTCCGCTCCCCCCAAAATACTTATTATATTCTATTGGAAGTCCGCGAAATATGTAAGGTACTTAAACTGTAGGTACCTAATTTAATGAGTTATTTTAGGAATAACAAATATAATATTTTGAAACATTAGGAGTCTGTTGTGGCGCAGGAGCACAAATGTTTGACTGTAAACACAACAGGTTGTGGTTTCGATCCCGACTCGAGATTATGAAGTAGTTCATATTTTCACATTAAATATTTGACGTTTTCGTTTCTTCCTTCTGGTAACATGGCAAATCGCAGCGTTGAGTTTCTCCTCCTCAACACGCAATGCTCCATTTTCGGCGAAAAGTGAGTAGAGTGTCCTAACACTTGTCAAATGTTTAAGTTCTATTTAGATCTTCATAGTTACAGAGTTCATAATAAATCTAATCTTTTAATAAACATTCGGTAATGTAAATATTTTATTTTTCTTCTATTATCTAAAACGTTAACCTTTCATAACAGTGTAAAGTTCATTACACGTATTTGCAGTGTATCTAAATAAAATATTTAACTCAAATGGCGATAGCACAATAATGTAGGTATACGGTACAGCACTTGTCTTCTACAAGTAAAAGAGTTATGTATATATAATATATCATTTTGATTTTAACTATATTTTTTTATAAAGATCATATATATCTATTCATATTTGGTAACCCACAATTAAATCAAAGACATCAGTAACTAACTTACTTCACTTCACGCAGTATCCCGCACATGGCAGACGGAACTTTGGAAAGTAGTGTTAAGACACTCCGTCCCGTTCATCACTTTCCGTGGAATCGGCATTACGTGTTGAGTGGAGAAACTCAAAATTAACTTTAAATTCATTATTCTTTATTTATGTAATAGTTACTATGGCTATTTAAATTAACATTGACATTAAAACTTCTCATTATTCCCGACCGACCGACCACCCGGGACCTACTTTTCTACCAATTCCATCCTCATAATGAGCTTTAAAAAAGTCCTACCCGCTAATCCTAATGAACAATTTTTTAGCCTGTTTTTGTTTAATGTAATACAGTTGAAGTTTTAACATTTTAATCATATTTTTCAGGCAGCACTTGGAACAAATCCCTTATCAGTAGTAGCGCCTGGCAACGACGGCGAAACTTTTTATTTGGATATGGCAACTACGTCTGTAGCTGTTGGAAAGGTACGTCCGCGAATTATAACATATTTTATTTTTTAACTTCACATGGTATTCCAAAGTAGGGTAGACAGGGTGGATTGTCGTAACTTAATGTTACGACAATCCATTCCGTTCTCCACCAGAAGCATCTTTCTCACTGCTCGTATTTAGCTGGACCGACATTTCCGTCCTGTATATTCAGCATATTTTTCTTCAGTTACTTTCTACATATCCTGCCAAGGGCGGAATACAATGTAGAGCTAAAAAAATAACTAAGCTTTAGAATGAGATATAAATAACTACTTTACAACTACTACAATAATTGAAACATAATAATTAAAACATTTTTAAAAAAATATTTAAAAATGTTTTAATTATAATACAGGGACATTTTTAAAAAAATATTTATTCATATTTTTTCTATTTAGCTTGAAGCTTGTGTTTTAAAAACTTTGAAAGATTTTATTATATTAAATTTAAACATTGAAATATTTTTTCAGATAGAAATGCAGATGAGAAAAGGTGAAAAACTACCATCGGGATGGGCGCAAGGTCCTGATGGCAAAGAAACGCAAGATGCAAACTTGGTACATAATTATTACACAGTTATTAGAGTAAATATTTATACACAGATATGAGATCTATCGTGGCGCAGAGGCACAAACGAGTGACTGTAAACGTTTGTTTGTGGGTTCGATTCATTTCTTCGCTATGGAAACGAAACGCAGTATTAAACAACACGCCCACACGTGCTGCCTCCAATTCACCGGAAAGTGAAGAACGGAAAGGAGAGTCTTTACACAATGTTCCCAAGTTCTCTCTACCTAAACTGCCATATGTGGGGATACAGCGTGAAGCTGAAATCTAATACAATATTTATATCTGTTAATACTTAAATTAAAGCTTAGTGCTAATTCAGACTAAATATTTTCATTTTTCTTGCAGGCATTTAACACGGCGTGTTTGATGCCTTTAGGTGGCAAAGAGGAAACGTCAGGATATAAAGGATATGGACTGGCTGCTATGGTTGAATTATTTTGTGGCATTAGTTCAGGTAAATATAGTCTATTTAAATTTAAAATGTCACACTTTAGCGTAGATCTTTTGGACCACAGAAATGACACTAGAAATTAAATAAATTATATTTGATCATTAAATTAAATTTATTCTTATGATATCCCACATCCTTGTAATTTGTGAAAAAAATAAATAAAATTTCTATATCTACATTTTTATAAACATAATTATTGTTCTTATATAAAATCATGTTCGTAATTCTGAGTAGGTATATTATGTATACATATATATACATTTTTCTTTATTGAAAATTCATTCATTTAATTCATTTGACTTCTCAATAAAAAATATTTGTTTGAGCTACAGCTTACAACACTAACATTTAGTTATACAACACTAGTTGTATCGCAGATAGTGCAATATCATACTAAGAACTAAAAAAAATAAATATATATATAATAAAAAATATGAATTTCTCAGGATCTAACTATGGTCACCATATACGCTCGTGGTCCCACAGTGGTGAAGGTGGTCCTGCAAACTTAGGTCATTGCTTCGTGGCGGTGGATCCAGACAACTTCGCGCCTGGCTTCGGTGATCGCCTCACCGATTGTATGCAGCATTGGCGTGAATTAGAACCAGTAAGTAATGTATTTTACAGAACTATATTTAGAAACGAAAATAACTATTTTATTATTATTCATACATACATACATAGCTTCACGCTGTATCCCGCACGAGGCAGGGTAGGTAGAGGGAACCCGGGAACCTAGTGTTAAGACACTCCGATCCACTTCCGTTCCCCACTTTTCGCCGAATTTGAGGCATTGCGTGTTGAGTGGCGGAATTTAACGCCGCGCTTTACTTTATTACCAGAGCGAAGAAATGAAACATTAAATATTTAAATTGAAAATGTTACAGTCACGCTCTTGTGCCGCTGCGCCACGACAGGCCTCAATTATTACTATTATTATTCAAATATTATAATAATGTTATGTATGTAAAACTAAATTATTAATTAAAATACAGTATAAGCTTTTATAGAAAAAGTAACGGACAAGAATTTAGCATTAACAACTCTTTCGAGACAAACGTATCAATGAATTATTCTAGTTATATTAATCTGTGATGCCAAAGTGATGTTAAAAGGTGGACCAGTGTCTATGGCACCGGAACTCTTGAATGAAGAGAATAATTTTAGTTGCGTGTTAATAGGACGCCTTGTTCATCGCAGTGATTCTTATTAAATCGGATTAGTTGTTAAAGACCAACAAGCACTTTGCCAAATCGAGTATGTTTAGATCGGAATCCCGACAGTCCTCAACAATAATAAATACATAACTTAATTTTATGGGCAAGAATAACGTCCTTATTGCAATGGGAAGATATGATAGTAGACAGGTACACAGAAGTGAAATTTATTGTACTACGAAATTTACGAAACTCGGTCCTCCAAATAAGTATGTATACTTCATGTATCAATAATTTTATAATTAATTTTCTATTTTTTTTTTAATTTTACAGACTGACAATAACTTACCAGTATTAGCTCCTGGTGACAAAGAAAAGAGTGCAGCACAAATAACTGATTCAAAAGGAACAGTATCATATGTGAAACAACAGTTGGAATCAAGTGAAGCTCTTGCCAAGAAATTAGAAGTCAAACCAATGACTGTCATTGATGATTAAGATATATATATTTCATTATGACTAGTCGATAAGAATTAATATAATGTTGTTTGACCAACAAGTTTAGCATTTGTTTAATATTTTGCACAAAGATAGTAAGTAGTTTAAGAAATAAATTATTTGGTTTATTGATTCAAAAATTGGTAACTGGTTAGTTTTGTACCTAATCAATACATGTGTGTAACCATTAAAGATAATTAATTAGAATCAGAGGATAGTCATAACCACTCATGAAATATTAAAAACAGAAAATGGAATCAAGAATATATTTACTCAGTTTCACGCTGTATCCCGCACGTAGCAGGGAAGGCAGAGCGAACTTTGGAACCTATTGTTAAAAATCCGTTCCATTTCCGTTTCCCACTTTCCGCCGTACTTGATGCATTGCGTTTGAGTGGTGGAACTCAACGCCGCAATATATTAAAATCAATAATATATTTAAATCTTAACAATTGTTAAATTAAATTTCTGTTTATATTAGATAATCTATTTATCGAGGTAGGCTAGAGAGAGTGCCATGTATCGTATAAGTAAAACAATATAAATTACACTTTACAAATGGTTTTTGACCAAATATTAATTACAATGCAACTGACTCTAAAAGATTGTCGTTTTCTTGTAACTATGTGATATTATTAAAATATATAAAAGGTAGAATCTTTATAATGTATATTATGATGAGCTTAAATACCATATACTCTTATATAATAACTTCGCTGGGACCAAAATTGTTTTAAGAAAAAAAAGCTTAATACCCAATATATGTTATAAAGTTAACAATAAAAGTTGTTTTATTTTTCAATTTTTATTTATCTAATGCCTTAGTGATATTTGACTGTTCTGTAAGTCGCAAGAAATGACTTCAAATATTTTCATATTTTATATACTTATTAGTTTGTAAAATATAAAAATACCATACAGAGGTCTATTGTGGCACAGGGGCAAAAACGTGCGTGTGAAGGCGACATCTTGTGGATTCGATTCCAGAAAATCAAAGGCGAAGCGTGGCATTGAGATCAATGTGGCCATTGGCTTCCGGAATTCAGCGAAAAGTAGAGGCTTAATGAGAATAAAGTATCTGAACACTACGTTCCCAAGTTTCTTATGAAGTGAAAATATAAATAAATATGTTTGTATTCAAACATTATCGAAACCGTTGTGCCACAGGGGCATAAACATGTGATTGTAAACGCGACCTGGTAAGGGGGCAAAGCGCAACGGTGCGCCACACAGTACTATGCCCCCACAATTCGGCGGACAGTGACTTATCACGAACAGAGAGTCTATCTTTAGTCTCTGCCTACCCTGCTATGTGCAGCCTAATTTTTAAAGTGTATAGGCGTATCTATTACACTATTGTTTCATGTTAACTAGGTCATAAAAAAGAAGTAAAATAAGGTAATTAAGATTTTATTTTCAGTAAGTAACTAAATAATCAATAAAATTTCAATAGCATTATTAAACGTTTTAACTTCTATAACTATTTATAGAACTGTTCATCCAATTTAATCTATAAATATAACTATAATAATATTATAAGTGAAATGGTTTGATTAATTGATTGCACTGATTTCAGGAGCTTAAAGTTTTTTTTTTTGTATTAAATATTAAATATCAATATCATTTATCGAGGAAGTTTAAAGGATATTTTTCATAACATTAAGACCTATAGGAGTCGATAAAAATAAAAATCCGTGTGTGCACTGCGAAAACGGCCTACCTAAAATACATCTGGTCTAATTATTACGGTGCGATTTAACCTCAGAACCTACTGGTTTAGATTGACAAAAAACTGTTTCTGGGATTTTTTATTGCATATTATTGCACGTTAATAATTTCGATGTATGACCTCCAGTCAGAGTTATCGGGTTCGGGGGTTAGAATTTATCTTATTATATAAAACTCTTATTTATTTCAACTTGGACCATGCAGGCGGAGCTGCGACTGAAATCCAGTGCATTGGCGATAAAACACCAATTCTTGTCTAATCTAATCAGTCCAAAAGCCCAATTTTTATCTATGTTACTAAGATACCACTGATTAATACGTTTTTAGGACGGCCAGTTTATCGTGTCGCAATCTAATGTTTTGTTTTACATAATGTTAGCCTACCTATATTGTGAGAAATTTTATAATAAATAGGTAAATATATATATATATATATATATATATATATATATATATATATATATATATATATATATATATATATATATATATATATATATATATATATATATATATATATATATATATATATATATATGCTCCAACGGACTGTAGAGCAGAATATTTTATACCAATTTTAGTTTGATACGTACACGTTATTTCGAGATAAATTGTTGTTTTTACAGAAACATGAACGAACAAACAGAGGGATAACTAAGAGATCCTATTAGAGCTTCGTGTGTTCTTCTTGACTTTAATAATGCTTTAGGATTATGAACCTTAATTGAACCCACAACCATATATACACGTAAACCCAGGCAGTTCCTGATCTCGAAATAATTGTAAAAACTAATTGTCAGATGTTCCTAGCTCAAAAAGGGCTGTGAGCCACTATGGTGTTAAGTAATATATATATATTAAAGAGCAAACAGAAAACAAACCTTCCATTTCCAGATATACCTATAAGAACCATATATCATATTATCAGAAATTACATAACCTTTATAATAATGTAATAACAATTTATAGATATCTTTTGTATGTGCGGAGGTGCATAACTAGACCTATTGTTGACTGAAGTTCACGTTTTTAATTTCAGTCCAGTGATGACGCTTCGACGGAGATGTTGTTATATCACGACTATTATTTTTTATTCAATCATCTGAAAGTTCGAAAATATTGTTTTTATAATTAGGAAATATATATAAAAAAATAATTTTCTTCATCTGTGCAGTGATTTATAAATTGACATCTTGACTTTATGTTATCTGTTACTGGCGTTTTCCTACATTTAATATTATCAATAACAATACAATTTTCTACATTATTTATTATAAAAAAATGTAGAACTTGTACTGTTGAAAATTAGTACTCAATATACACTAAAGACATTTTTCTGTATTCATAATAAATATAAAGTGAGAGGTACAATGTAACTGTCAAAATTGTCATATAATGTTAATGTTTTGATTTATAAAATTCACAAATCGGCAGTATATCCAGTGTAGTGATTTGAAATTTATGATATATTTTTTGTTTTTCTGCAATATTGAAAAACTTTAAGTAAATAAAATAATTATTGAAATATCTACATCGTAAACTTTGTGTCAGTGACCTAATCGTAAAACAGTAGTAATAACAGTGAACTGTGTGCACATAATGTTTTAGATAAAGTGAATTTGATATTTTGCCGTATTTGTAACTGCCACCGTGAACATATAGCTTCTATTTGAGAAGAATAAAAAACCACTAAAATTTAAGGTAAGTCACGTTATTCCCTATATAAAATATATTATAATAATACTACTTCCTTTAACCTACTTTTTCTTTTTTCTAAATTAAATAGTGTATTATTATTTTTTTGTGTGAAATTTTTATTTTTTACTGCAATATCAGTTTAATATGATATATATATATATATATTATACATAGAAGATTTATTATTTTTTCCTATTTATTCAAATA
The DNA here is from genome assembly GCA_019049475.1 of Eueides isabella. Classification (NCBI taxonomy): domain Eukaryota; kingdom Metazoa; phylum Arthropoda; class Insecta; order Lepidoptera; family Nymphalidae; genus Eueides; species Eueides isabella. The sequence goes on along the minus strand of CM032398.1, from coordinate 4,611,542 downwards.
GTAATAAAAGGTACTTTAGAATAGACAACAGTTATAATGTCCAATATACTGTTATATTATCGTATCGTCGATTTAGGTTCTATATGAATATACTTGTATAAATATTTGCAACCTAATTATGATTTTTGTATTAATATAAACATTTTTCATATTTTATTGTATACCTATCTACTTGAAGTATACATAATTTATCAAAAGTTTTATATCTGGTATAACTTAGTTATAATATTAGTTATAATTTTGATATTAAACAAGTAATAAAATAGGCTCATTGTAATTGATTCCATTATTTATTACTTAAAAATATCATTTAGTGATGTTAAGTTTGTTATAGAAACATTTAAAACATTTCAAAATATTATTTAATGAAACAAGAATATGAAAAAGTTTCATATTTTGTTTCAAAATAAATGATTTAAAATAGACAAAAAAATCCCAGACTTTGTTTATTTGTACAGAAGAATATTTATGATATTTTGAAGTTGAAATTTCATAATAATCAGAAGTTTTTAGCTTAATTTCATTTAAAATTTTAAATAAAATACTTAATACAATAGGGTACCCAAGATTCAGTATTTTTCAAACCGATTACAATTAAATATAAACCAAACAGTTTTGCCATCGTAAAAAAAAAAATGTATATGAAAGTATGTGTTATCAACTTCACTTTTGATATTTCTTTTATAAAACCTCAGTGTACCGTGTCGTAACTGTGCAAACAGTTACAGTTACTCTAGTTTGTTGTTAAAACTTGTCAACAGTAACTTCTCTATATCCATAAAGTATTGGAACAGCCAGTTTCCTGTTTCACATAACATTGTATTTGTGTGATAAATCATTAACATTATAATTGATATGTTCATTTGAGTGGTAGTCGGTTATAATTTTGTTAAGTAACTAACACAATATATAATTTTAATGCCTTACGCTATTCCCATATAGCCAAGTAGGCAGAGAAAACCTATAGTCAACAGGGGCAGTGTTGAATGGTAGAGCTCTATTTATCATTTTGTCCTGACCAAGCAAAAAAGTAAAATAATTCTTAATGAAATTGAACACAAGACTGAGGCGTTTATAGTTCCAAATTTTATTTCTATTAATTTTAAAGTAGTAGCAATACAGAATTCTGTAAAGCCTTCCCCTAAAACATAGTAAAGTTATATGTTAATAATCATACTGTATATCTATAATTAACAGAAAATCTTTATTCTTGACATAGCTTATGCTTTACTAAAATTAAAAAACAAAAGATTTAATTTGTTAGGTTGTTGGATCCACTAATCTAAGAAAATATTGGTTAAAATTGAAACATTCTTTTTATAATAGATTTTTTATTTATCAAAGAAGGATATATTTTAATACAGTAATCACAGTATATTATCATAGTTACCTTATATACTAAAAATTCATTGTAAACAATTTTTAACTTTTGTAATTTGTCCACAAGTGTATACCATAACATTAAAAAAACATATTTTTATATTTCTAGAACTGTGAGAGATAGGGATACCTTACTGTCTTGACCACTACCATGGTGTAAATACTTCTTTCTTATATCTTTAATATTTAATTAATTAGTAGTAATATTAATTTACATGACCTGTTGTGGCACAGGGGCACAAGCATGTGACTTTAATGTGACAGGTTGTGGTTCGGTCCCCACTCGAATAAATAAAATATTTGATGTATTTTAATTTCTTCATACTAGTAACAAGGCAAAACGCAGTGTTGAGCACTCAACACAAAAAGCATCAAATTCAACAAAAAGTGGGGAAAGAGATGGAGTGTCTTAAAACTAGCTCCCAAGTTCCCTCTGCCTACCCTGCCATCTGAGCCTGCTGAGTAAAGTAGAGTAGAGTGGAATTCTTAATTTTTATTAGCAATGTAAATCAAATATAAACATAATGAAATTCATTCTTGTATGATTTAATATCATAAATTACTGTTCAATATTAAAGAAAAAAATAAAATAAATGATGTCTGTATAGCTGTTTTATGAGTTTTTATATGTACATAATATAATTGGAAGGTTTTAAAAAAGAATAACAAATAATCATTCTTATTTTCCCATGTTACATACTCTTTTGTAAATCTTTTTATTTATCAACATAATATGGTGTCGAATGATGTTGTTGTATTTATAAAGATATACTATTTTATAATAGGCACACTCTGCACTGCTGTTAAGGTCATCTCAAGGTTCGAGCAACTTGAACATGAAAAGATTTTGAATCGTAAGCTTTATTGAATAGGCCAGAGTGCAAACTACTACATATCTTATAGTGATTTATAATTATATTCTGTAAGTATTTTCTAATTTAATAGTGTATACATTTTTCATTCTATTTTAATAATTATATTTAGAAGTATTAGGAAAATGTTAAAATTTGGTTTTTAAAAATGTATATTTTTTAAAAACTAAGTACCGACTTTTACTTTTTATTTTTTAGACTAACACTGTATTGCACACTGTATTTTTTAAGGGATTACGTGTTGAATTGTTGCCAGAACAAGGCAATGAAAATTTAAATGATTTATTTCTCCAATTGGGATTAATCCCAAATCCCATTTTTTTCTATCAGTACAATTCAGTATATTTTACAGCCGGTAGAGGAAATCTAATGTTAATATTCTTCATACCCCATCAGTTTTCGAGATATTACGTGTTGTAAATGACGAAATTCAACGCCGCGCTTTTTATAACAGACCTGGGCAAAATAAAAAAAATCCTTATAATATCTATGGAATATTCGTAAAATACCTATGGAATAAATCGTGATTTCAAGAGATAATTAATAATAGGAAGACATTGGTCACAGTTACTAGTAATAAGTGCTGTTTTCAGTGCACTGTCTGTTATTTTCTTAAGCGTTATTATGGCAAATAATTACAGGGTCGTACTTGATAGTCGGAACAATAGGCTAAGGCTAGCTGGCTTCGTTTTAACTAAGGAATAGCAGATTCATTTTAATTAAATATAATATGATCTGTAATATTATCATCATTTTAATCTAGTATAATAGTACTTAACAGCGAAGTTGTGGCCTATCGTGGCGCATGGGTACAAAGGTGTAAACGCGATATGTTGTGGGTTCGAGGAAATGAAATATTTAATATATTATTAAATTAAGTATTTAATATTTTTATTTTTTCGCTCTGGTAACAAGGACAAGCGTAGCTTTGAGTTTCGATCATCGCAATGCCTCAAATTTGCGGGATACAGCGTGAAGCTGAAGCTAATATCTAAGTAATAGTAAATATAATTTTGTTTTTAAAATTACGCTTTGGAACATGTACTTGTTGCAATTAATATTTTTGAACAAGTAAAAGTTATAAATGTATGTATATATTGAATTTTAAGTAAGTGCCATGTACTAGTAAGCGTATAAGCAATCAGTAAGCATAATAATATAATTATTTAAATATATGTACTTATTATTTACTGCGTGGTATAAATCAAAAACCGGAAAATATATTGAATATTCGCAATACGGATCTTTCTTCTGTCTAGTGAACAGATTGCAGTGTTCCTTCCAATATTTAAACAGTCTTTAAATGTATATGCAAATAATGGAAAAGGAATGCAAATGCCTGCTCTTAAACATGGATAAATATTTGAAAAAAGTGTGGAATAGAACGGAGGGTCTTAACACTAGGTTCCCAAGTTCCCTCTGTTTACCCTGCCACGTGCGGGATACAGCGCAAAGCTGAAAAAAAATGAAAAATTATACAAATTACAAGTATCTTGCACTTATAACGTAAATTAGATATGGTTCGAAGACAGAAGTTGTCCAATTAGGCACGTTATTAAAAGCGTCATTAAGGGCAATTGGAACCGATCTTTGAGGTACTTTTAATTGGCTACGTTCTGTGAGGCTTACTTCCATATGCACTTGAAGTAATTGAAAAACACGTTATACAAATCGTATAAAAAGCTTATGGTGCTAGTTCTATTATACGTATTTACTTAGCTTCAAAAATGTGTACATTTTTACTACAATTCACCATATAATTTATAGAATTCAGTTAGTCAGTAACGGTGAATATAACTATGCTAATTTTCTACACCCAATTTTTTTTTCTGTTTGAATATGTTGAATCATATATTCGCTAATGACCAGTAACGATATAATAAAGACCTTAGCGATATTTACTTATGTTATAATGATAAGAACATAGAATGGGGAACGGAACGGAGTATAGGTTCCCAAGTACTCTCTGCCTACCACACGATACCACAAAAATACAGAAACAAGTTAAGTATTTATATATATATATATATATATATATATATATATATATATATATATATATATATATATATATATATATATATATATATATATATGTATATATATATATATATATGTATATATATATATATATATATATATATATATATATATATATTATATATATATATATATATATATATATATATATATAAATATATATATATATATATATATATATATATATATATATATATATATATATATATATATATATATATATATATATATATATATATAATAAGAGTTATCATTGAATATATGAACTTATTTTAAAACCACTCGCGTTAGTCCAATTGTTATAAAACAATTCAATTGTTTTTCATACTACATAAACAAAACATATTGTTGATTAAAATATTATTACTAGTAGGTATGAACTATTGTTAAATTTAGTATTTTCTTATCTGAGTAACATGTTTGTGGAAAGGAAGCGAAGCAGTTGGTGATTATTATATTATGTCATTGGTTTTTACCGTTACCAGTTCTTATTACTACCTTTTTTTTTAAAAGGGTAAGTTTTTTGGTAGGCAGAGAGAACTTATGGGAAATTTAAATAAAACGATTGTATTAAAATATTTTTCTATATGATTTTCGAATGACAATAATTTACGTAGTAGCAAAACGCAAGAAATATATTACATATATTCTCTAATCGGCTGATTATTGATTACCGATCAGCTTATCAAGAAGTATGATTGTGAACTGTATAAAATGTGTAAATGAACATTTTTTTAATATTTATTCGTAACTGTTGGAACTGGTTCTTATTATCGCCCTTTTCAATTTATACAGAAAAATAAAAAAATATATATTAAATAAATATCATGAATATGTTCTTCCTACGTACATGTTATTTAACCGATTCAGTATATTTCCTTATCTGGTAAGAAAGCCCTCGTTGTTTTACCTAACTGTAAAAGGGAGGCATATCTTAACAATGCATGGCATGTGATATCTCTAATGCAATATTCATTTCATTTCTTCGCTCTGGTAACAAGGCAAAGGGAAATCGAACGGAGTGTCTCAACACTAGTTTCCCAAGTTCTCTCTGCCTACCCTGCCATGTGCGTGGGATACACCGTGAAGCTGAGTGTATCTTCACATATGCTTCAACAACTTCATTTAGTATTCAAACTATTTTGGCCAGATGCTGTGTTTTGATGATCTTACTTGGGTAGAATAAGACAATCAGTGCATCTACCATTTTTATAACGTAAATTATTTAAACTATTTAATATATCACATTTTTTTCATCACAGTTCGCTAATATAGAAGTTATATTTTAATAAAGATTTGGTTAAATTCATCATTTTGTTGGTTGTCACTGCGGACATGTCTTTTTTTATTCAAATGACGTCAAACTCCAAACTCGTATACTCCAAAGTTACCGCCATCTATCCCAAAGCTTCGGTTCTAGAGCTTTGGAAGTGGCGTTACTGAATAAAGGGGTGAGTATCAAACTTTGATTGTGTAGTTATTTTCTAGATGGCGTTGGGAAATATTCCAATATATATATATAAATATTGCTTTAAATAAACTAGTTGCTAAAATGACATTTCGTGGCGTGGTTGTGGGTTCGATCCCCACTTTAGGAGGTCATTTGTGTCTTTTGTTTCTTTTCTTCTCTGCTATGTGGTGTACAATAAAGTTTATATTATTTTTGTTGTTATTAATATTTTCATTCTTCGCTTTAGTAAAAAAAGCCATATGCGGCGTTAAGCTCTGATTCGGTGGGAAGTAAGAAACGGAATTTCGTATTTTCTTGAACGCATTTATTGATCTAATCGGAAGCTAATTGCATTTAAATGACAAAATAATCTAAAAATATTTAAAATGTTACTGAATGGACGTTTTCTAAAAAAAAAAAAGAAAATAATATTATTTGCATATACAGTAGGTACTTTATAACCATTTGGTTATAAGCTTATGAACCCTAATGTTATTGCCTAGACTTTTTCTTACCTACACAATAATAATTTGTTATTTAGTGTCATACAATTAGTCAGTCATAAACGATAGAATTAGATATAAAATAAACGCATTACACTAAGATATTATGTAAATCGACAGCTGTGATTAAACGGTCACTTATTATTGATATACACCATATTATAGTATACGTACTAAATTGCAAATTTTAATATAAATGTAAGTTTATATAAATAATTATTTTAAATAAAGATTAAATTCATAATCCTCTGTCCCGAGTTTAAATTAACATAGTTTGATAATTTATGTTTCTAACTAACCTATTTGCTTCGGGTATGATGGCACTACCTTGAAAATATTATGTGGAATACAAAGTTGATATTAAAAATATACTATTTTATTTCTGTTAAAACTAGCGACAAACTAACGACGCACTTTAGCTCTTAGACGTCATAAGTATCTCGAGTGTGCATTTTGCTATTAATACGAATATTGAGGCCGACTTGACGCAGTGACACCAATAAGAGTGAGTAAAGGGGTTCGGTTCCTACTGAGGGGACCAAAATGAATATTTACAACCTAAAAGCCTACTGATGGGATGAAAATGAATATTTCCGATTCTCTCTAAATTTTTTCTCTATAAAATTCTGAAATATCTCCTAGCTGACATTTTTTTTTGTATTATATCTTCTTTGATATCTTAAAAACTGGCAGTTTTATTTCAATTATATTTGAGCATCGATCGCTCGACCAAGAAGGTCGTACAACCACTAAAATATGTGGTTCCTAACAATATTGATATACACCATATATACGATTATCAATCGCCTCTTAGTAGTTCGGTTCCTTAGATCTCACTCATAGTAATAAGTAATTCAAAATCGTACTATATCGTTGATCTTCGTGATTATTACACATTCTAAATTAAACAAATTTAACCGTTAATTCGGCTAAATTTCTTGTATATAGATTTTTATACACAATGTAAGAAAATAATCTATTTAATGCTGATAGAGTATGCGATCATGTCAGTCGGTCATGCAATGTCACCTCAAACGTTAATCATTCGTCATTTAAATAAATATTTTATTTTAAACGAACGGAAGTTTTTTTCTCATCACTCAGTTCTCAGATTCAGAGGGAATCTTGCCCTGCTATTTGCAGGCTTCAGCGTAAAGACAATAAACAAATGTTTCCATCAATATTGTTGTATATTAGGAAGGTCATGACATGTTCTATAGTATTAAATTATAATTATGCTCTCTAAACTTTATAATTTTTATTAATTAGCTTATAGCTTGCCTAGACACGACATTTATATGGTTCCGTATTTTTCATAAAAAATATTACTTTAATATTTTTTTATAAATTTTGACTTCAAAAGCGATGAATTGCAAATTGATTTATTTATCGGTTCTGATAATATATTTATCAGTCACACATATATCTTTATCTATATATCTATGTTTCATATGTCGTAACTATTTATACTAAAAACCATAATAAGTAAGGGGTTTTTGTATTTCAGGGCGTCCTACCTAACTACCCCAGTCAGAAATTTGTAAATGAAAAATGTTGTTAAATTTCTTAAATACCTTAAATTCACAAAAATATATATGTTTCGCTATGTCTCTGAGGCCTGTCGTGGCGCAGCGGCACAAGCTCGTGACTGTAACCGACAGATTCTGAGTTCGTCTTAGTTATCTTTCTTTTATACACTTTTACTTATCAGAACCGTCCCTATATAATTCTCGAGATTCTCGACTCGAATTTTGCAAGTGTTGTATCAAGATCTGCAGCTGATACGAGTAAGGAATCCTGACACATTCTTTGTGTGTGAGGTAACAATAACCGCGGATACAGTAAGCTTTGCGTTTCTCGACAAATGGACCATTCAAAAGAAATTTACCGATTTGAACTAAACTTCTAAGAAAAGCGCGTTTACAAAAATATTTCAGTTAATTATAATATTAGTATAAATTTAAACACATTCACAAGAGTGTGACTGTAACCGACAGGTTCTGGGTTCGATCCCCAGTCGAGGAAATGAAATATTTAATATTTTCAATTTAAATATTTATTGTTTCATTTCTTCGCTCTGGTAATTTGGCAAAGCGCGGCGTTGAGTTCCGCCACTCAACACGCAATGCCTCAAATTCGGCGGAAAGTGGGGAACGGAAGTGGAACGGAGTGTCATAACACTAGGTTTCACTTCCGTTCCCTCTGCCTACCCTGCCAAGTGCGGGATACAGCGTGAAGTTGAAAAAAAATTTTGTTTACTAATTATGGTAACATTAAAAAACATTCTATAAAATACCGTTAGCACCTGCTATGGTTTTCACAAAATTTAAAGGGTTAAATTTATGCGGTTAACACCATGTTTGCTGTATTTAATTTTTTTTTTATTATATCTTGTAACATACGAGTTTTTCTAATATGTTTTTTAGTTAATTAATATAACTGTTTTTAATACATTTTATTTAAAAAAAAATAAAAAAAACTTTTATAAAAACCAAATTCGACAAAGCTCTCTTTAAAGTACTAATTTACAGACAAACATTTTTATAACATGAGCTTAAAATAAAATGTAATACTTTCACAATTGCTGTCAACTGTTTGTATTTTCATGTCAAATTTAATCCAATTTCCCCCGCGCGTAATTTACAACAGCGACGTCATTTTAGTCAACTTTTCAGTATTATAAAAGTGACGACGTTAAAATGAGACGTTTTAAACATTATATATTTTAATCAGATTAGTTTTGTTCATACATGTGTATCCTTGACCAAAAATCGGAGTGGCACTAACCGCAAATGAAATTAGCTTTAGGACTCGAATACCACTAGCCAGTGAAGCAATCATCATGTATATTAAATTGACTGAAACATACAAGCACCTAATATATTGTAAAAAAGTCAATTGAGATTCTAATACATTATCTACATAAATATACAACCAAGTCGGGTTTTATTTTTTTTATTTTTTTTCATATCGATTGTGGCTTTGTTAAATAGCAGAAAGATAATGATAACTAAGCTAATTTTAACTAATGTTTTCGAATATTAGATTGTAAGCTATATTGAACATAGCATTTTATATATTGAATCACGCAGTGGAACGATCAGTACTTTGTTATATTTAAAAAAATGCCAATCAATCAAGAAAACGAAACTTATATACATACGTTACGTTATTTTGATTTGCTATTAGTCAAGCCTACAATTATATAATAAACATAAAAAAATGTAAAAAAACCTAATTATTAAATTTTTCAGGTTATTATATTTTTACTGCACACGTTATCCATATATGGTGATTGCGAATAACACTTACGAAATCATAATTAAATTACGATTTCAGGTATTATAGTTAATAGTACATCATTCAAATGTAAATAAGAAGTTGATTATAAATGTTACGATTTAATGAGATTGAGTGATATAGTGCATTATGATCCTGGAAGAGACATAGCTACTATGTAACGGTCTAGCTATTCATTTTCTATAGACTATAATATGAAGCTATATTAAAACTGATATAGCTGAAATGTGATTGTAAGTACATATTTATATGAATGTTAATAGAAACGTTAATCCGTATTCCCTGCGATCATAAACAAATGGAAAGTGAACTTTCAATTTAACAAATAAAATTAATAGTTTTATTTACGTTTCGCGATAAGAAATAACAATGAACATGTTAGGTATTAGAAATTATATAACATGTTGAAAAAAAAATCCATAAATTTTGTTATTCTGCGTTAAATCGTTATAAAGTTTTATGGTTTCTTTTACGTTTACGTATTTGTTTTAACATTAATGACATGGATACATTTAAATGTATAACTGATTTTAATTTTCCATTTAAGTATCCAGTACTTGATATGTTAAACATTTCATCTGATAATATATAGGCAAAGTTCTCAAGTTTAAAGCAATTTAGCAAGAATATTTGGAGCACGGTTTTCGGCATATTAAATATACCTAAGATTCTCGAAGTTACTATGTTATGATTCTATAAGCCTATCATTTTAATATGATACCGTTGCTTACTAATTATATTGAAGTACTTAAAACTTAGCTCTTTCTAATTTATTGTATCAAAGTTACGATCCGGCCGCGACTTCACCCGCTTGAATTATGCCATTTTATTTTCGTAAATAAACTAGCTTTAAGATTGGTATCTTTATTACTTTCATATTCTAATAACATTATTACAACAGTAACAATCGTATAAGAATTTCGATAGCTTGATAAGGATGTATGGCTTAGTTCAGAGCGCTTGGACGGTTTCCACCAGGCGCGAGTTCAAATCCTGCTACGTTCAAAATTTATATACGATTTTTTTTAATGTTAACATTATCACTTTTAAGATAGTATCTATACATTGGAAACTAAAATTTCAGCTAAATGAATAAAAAAATTGTGACAATTTAATAGAACTAAACATTTTAAATTGACATAACTTTTTCATTTTATAACCAATTGAAATAAAACAAAAACTAAATGTTGAGGGGAGGTTACCAATGCATAATAGTAAAATCTGCATTTTAATCTGGATAGCCGTTTTCTAAATTAGCGCGTGGTAACGTACAAATAAACAGACGGACAAGAAAAAAAAAAATGCTATTTTTATTTGTATTACATTAATAAACGTTCCCTATGAGTTATTTTTTAAATATATCTTCCATATACAGACAGTCAACCGTTACCAATTTATTTAAAGTATTTATGTCGCCTGCAGTTATTTATAAGAGCTAATTATATATGATTACAGATGTCTATCACCTATAATGTTAAATAGATCGTAGCGTCGAGGACAAACTGATTACTTGGACACAAGTTATAAATATAAAATCTTTAAATTTAATAGGTAATTGACAATACATTTTAATTTTTCCTATATCTTTTTAATTTAAATGTTATTAAATGTACCGCGATGATCAAAAGATCACTCTAAGATATAAAGGAACGGCCACCGAAAGAATGCATAATGATATAAATAATTATGTTATTATGCATTCTTTCTTTCTTGGGACTTTCGTTAGAAACCTGTCGTGGCACAGGAGCACTAACGTGTGAATGTAAACGCGACAGGCTTTGGAGGAAATTAATGTTAATGTTTTCAAATTTAAAAATAAAGCTTTCATTTCTTCGCTCTGGTAAAAAGGCAAAGCGCGGCGTTGAGTTCCGCCACTCAACACACAATTCCTCAAATACGGCGGAAAGTGGGTAACGGAACGAAATGTCTTAACAAGTGTTTCCCAAGTTCCCTCTGCATACACAACTCTATATATGAAGCAGCGTGAAGCTGAAAAAAAAATACAGTGATATAAATGTTAATTTTTTGTGTATAATTTATGTATGTATATTAAAATATTATAATATACATGCAGATAAAATTGGTACCGCAGTCGCCTGTTTAAGTTATGAAAATATTATATAAAGAGCATTCATTAAGTTTAGAGTTTTATACAGATTAGTTTTACGAGTAGGTTCATACTTAGCTGCATTTTAATACTGATAGGTTAATTTGGGTTTCCTTAGATAACAACTTTTTTTTCTAAGCTACCACAATTATACGTTGATCTTTTAAGCAAATAATAGCAGGTACATATGTTGTCCCGACGAGGTTATGGAAGAATCCTTAACTCCCATAGCCCTGGCCTGTGAGGGTTGAGGAGCACCGGAAGATTTTAGTGGGCAGTATGGACGGCCTATGTCAATCATTAGTGTATTTGAAAGGCAGTTACGTGTTTTATATAATTTATTAAAATAATCTAATATATGCTTCTTGTTGTCATTATCTGATTATCATTACTGAGCTGATGAAGTTTTCATTATTATCATATTGATAAACGACCCAATTCCTCAACAATTATTTGTCAGTGAAAATCTTTTACATTTTATAGTAATTGTAGACGTTATTTCGTTAAGCGGATGATTGCAGATATAATTTCTCAAATTGTAATGATTAAGTTATGTCTTTGTACTTGCCAGGATCAACTTGAATACATATTATGTGCAGATTAGTAAATGAACTGAATAACAATATAGCAGTTACTGAAAGGACTGATGACGTTGTTAAAAATAATACTAATAACTATAATTTTAAACCTGCACACTTATTCATAAACTACACACACATACACACACATACAAAGATAATGTTGTGAATGATTCTAGTAATATTGAGAAAACTGCTTGCAATTCAATTTGTAAGTAAATCAAGTTATTTATATTAAAAAGAAAAAACGATCAAGATTAAGGGAACCACCTTGCTGGTTAATGACCCAGAATTTTTTTAAATTCCATTTACATTAACCCAGGTTTATTACCAATTTTGAGTGATAAACACAATCAAATATCTTAGTCAAGAACATAGTGCGAGCTCCTAACATTCTATAGATTAATACGAAATAAGTATTATATGAATATTATTAATTAAATTTACCCATTTTTTACCTATTCATAGATTTTTTTACTTTAAAAGTTAATACAAATAAAGAATAAATAAAAATAAAAGTAAAAGAAGTGAAAATAAAAAAGAATTAGATCTACAATTCAGTTATTGCTTGATGCCGATTCTATATATAGGTATCATTGAGTTCAAGTAAATTCATGTTAATTAACTGTTATTGAATTCTTCATTTTCTCTTAAAAAAACTTCATTTACTTCTGTAGTTCAAGCAGGCGAAGTTGCGAACGGGTCGTTAGTTTCTATAATAAAGGCACAAATGCGATAGATTTTTGATAACATTTTATAAATAAAAATATAAAAGAGAGTGTAAGCAACAAGTAGGTATGCAAAATTTCTTAATTTAAAAATTACACGACCCCGTAATTATTTACTTAGAGCCTTAGATCCAGGTCTTAAGAGTATATCATTTATTCTTATTAACCAAATTAAATTATGGCTACATTCAGCTCCTTCGTTTATATTTTACAGCTGGTACTCTATTATGTAGGAAAGAACCATTTGCCGTTAAATAACTTTTGATGTTACCATATTGTAATTATGAAATATTACGATCTGATATTAGAGAATTAACGGTTTAGATCTATTTCTTATTGAAAATTTTATGGCTTAAATGGTGTTTGATTTTACTAACGGGTTCGAGATTCGAGACCTTCCTAAACAAATATTTGTATTACTAATCTTACTGGAGAAATGGTTACATCGTCCATTTGGAGTTCTCAGCCTTCTGAGCAATCGGTGCTAAATAATCAGAAGGTTACGAACTCTAAACAGTCAGAAAATATGAGCATAAAGTGAAGACTTACAAGGACAATATCCGAAAAATACATATTTTCCGCAACTTATTGAATGTAGTAAATATGTCATTTATTATTGTTGTTAAATAATTTATCACTTTCCACTGCTAAGGTATTTTTGGATTTAAATTAAAATAAATAGAATGTAATGTACCTATAGAATACTTGAAAACTGAATTGTAGAGTAGCCTATGTAGAAAAGAGCGCTTCTAGTGTAGCTCATTCATTATACAATCAGGTGTACTAGAAGCAATAAATCAGACGAAGTAGGCAGCTTTGATTTAGAAATAACATCGTAAATTCTTCTACTCATTGCAATCGGAGCTTAATATCCGGCGGGGCAGATCGCAAATATGCTTCCTCAAATATAATAAAATATGCCGCCGTCACCAATCCAGTATTTGATTATGGACGACTATATATAGAAACTGGTGGTCACTATATGTAGAGGCTGGCTGTGGGTTCGATAGGAACTGAAATATTTAATATTTTCATATTAAATATTTGATGTTTTCATTTCTTTGCTTTCGTAACAAAGTTCGCCGTTAAGTTCCCTCGCTTAACACTGAAACTGGGGAATGGAACGGAGTGTCTCAACACTGTGTTACCAAGTTCCCTCAGCCTCTCCTGCCACGTGAGTTATATACCGTTAATCTGAAAAAAATATTTTAAGAAATTTACTGAGATTAATTTTTAATCATATTTCGTTCGGTGATCATATTAGTACGCAATTCTAGCTATAAAGTCGATGGTAAAATTTAAAACACGAATTTATTTAAGCTAAAATATCCCTTTTTTTATTTACAAGGTCAATAATAATATACTAAGTTTAAGATATTTAAGAGATAAATATTCTTGCTTATGTATATATAGTTTATTATACTGTTTGTAATAAAGATTTATTAGAATTAAAAAAAAAAAACAAGAAGAAGAAGATTACAACAAGATTAATTACAAGATAACAAAATTAATTTGAAATTTTATTAAGAATGACACTAATCATAAATATTAACAAGTTAAATTTAAACTGAGATTAATCTCCCAATTACCTGATAACAACTTAACTCGTGAACGCGAAGTTTAAACGCTTGATTAACTTGATCTAGCTTTCGGCGAGTTATTTCCGTTATGAAATGATATTTCAACATGCGCTCTATGTTATATGTAATATTATACTACATATAACATGATAACTTAAAAAATATAGACTTCTGACATATAAATAATTAATATATTTTTTCCCGCTTTAAGCTTCTTACGTCAACGCGCATGGGAACAAGCGTGATACTGTAACCCAACCTTGTGGGTTCAAATCCCCCTCAAGGAACTAAAATATTGTATATGAAAACATACAACTATAATATTTTGTATGAATCTCCTCATTCTGGTAACGATTTTATAAAGAAGACACAGTGGCTGAATTCGGTCGAATATAAAATCTTTAAATTTAATAGGTAATTAAAAGTACATTTTAATTTTTCCTTTATCTTTATAATTTAAATGTTATTAAATGTACCGCGATGATCAAAAGAAATAACACTTTAAGATAAAAAGAAACGGCCACCGAAAGAATGCATAATGATATAAATAATTATGTTATTATGCATTCTTTCTTTCTTGGGACTTTCGTTAGAAAACTGTCGTGGCACAGGAGCACAAACGTGTGAATGTAAACGCGACAGGCTTTGGACAAAATAAATGTTAATGTTTTCAAATTTAAAAATAAAGCTTTCATTTCTTCGCTCTGGTAAAAAGGCAAAGCGCGGCGTTGAGTTCCGCCACTCAACACACAATTCCTCAAATACGGCGGAAAGTGGGTAACGGAACGAAATGTCGTAACAAGTGCTTCCCAAGTTCGTTCTGCCTACACAACTCTATATATGAAACAGCGTGAAGCTGAAAAAAAATACAATGATATAAATGTTCATTTTTTGTGTATAATTTATGTATGTATATTAAAATATTATAATATACATATTTGCATGCAGATAAAATTGGTACCGCAGTCGCCTGGTTAAGTTATGAAAATATTATATAAAGAGCATTCATTAAGTTTAGAATTTTATACAGATTAGATTTTCGAGAACATACTTAGCTACATTTTAATACTGATAGGTTAATTGGGTTTCCTTAGATAACAACTTTTTTTTTCTAAGCTACCAAAATTATACGTTGATCTTTTAAGCGAATAATAACAGGTATATATGTTGTCCCGACGAAGTTATGGAAGAATCCTTAACTCCCATAGCCCTGGCCTGTGAGGGTTGAGGAGCACCGGAAGATTTTAGTGGGCAGTATGGACGGCCTATGTCAATCATTAGTGTATTTGAAAGGCAGTTACGTGTTTTATATAATTTATTAAAATAATCTAATATATGCTTCTTGTTGTCATTATCTGATTATCATTACTGAGCTGATGAATTTTCATTATCATCATATTGATAAACGACCCAATTCCTCAACAATTATTTGTCAGTGAAAATCTTTTACATTTTATAGTGAATTGTAGACGTTATTTCGTTAAGCGGATGATTGCAGATATAATTTCTCAAATTGTAATGATTAAGTTATGTCTTTGTACTTGCCAGGATCAACTTGAATACATATTATGTGCAGATTAGTAAATGAACTGAATAACAATATAGCAGTTACTTAAAGGACTGATGACGTTGTTGAAAATAATACTAATAACTATAATTTTAAACCTGCACACTTATTCATAGGCTACACACACATACACACACATACAAAGATAATGTTGTGAATGATTCAAGTAATATTGAGAAAACTGCTTGCATTCTTTTCAATTTGTAAGTAAATCAAGTTATTTATATTAAAAAGAAAAAACGATCAAGATTAGGGGAACCACCTTGCTGGTTAATGACCCAGAATTTTTTTAAATTCCATTTACATTAACCCAGGTTTATTACCAATTTTGAGTGATTAACGCAATCAAATATCTTAGTCAAGAACATAGTGCGAGCTCCTAACATTCTATAGATTAATACGAAATAAGTATTATATGAATATTATTAATTAAATTTACCCATTTTTTTACCTATTCATAGATTTTTTTACTTTAAAATTTAATAAAAATAAAGAATAAATAAAAATAAAAGTAAAAGAAGTGAAAATAAAAAAGATAATTAGATCTACAATTCAGTTATTGCTTGATGCCGATTCTATATATATAGGTATCATTGAGTTCAACTAAATTCATGGTAATTAACTGTTATTGAATTCTTCATTTTCTCTTAAAAAAAACTTCATTTACTTCTGTAGTTCAAGCAGGCGAAGTTGCGAACGGGTCGTTAGTTTCTATAATAAAGGCACAAATACGATACATTTTTGATAACATTTTATAAATAAAAATATAAAAGAGAGTGTAAGCAACAAGTAGGTATGCAAAATTTCTTAATTTAAAATTACACCGACCCGCAATTATTTACTTAGAGCCTTAGATCCAGGTCTTAAGAGTATATCATTTATTCTTATTAACCAAATTAAATTATGGCTACATTCAGCTCCTTCGTTTATATTTTACAGCTGGTACTCTATTATGTAGGAAAGAACCATTTGCCGTTAAATAACTTTTGATGTTACCATATTGTAATTATGAAATATTGCGATCTGATATTAGAAAATTAACGGTTTAGATCTATTTCTTATTGAAAATTTTATGGCTTAAATGGTGTTTGATTTTACTAACTGGTTCGAGATTCGAGACATTCCTAATCAAATATTTGTATTACTAATATTACTGGAGAAATGGTTACATTATGTTTCGTCCATTTGGAGTTCTCAACCTTTTGAGCAATCGGTGCTAAATAATCAGAAGGTTACTACGAACTCTAAACAGTCAGAAAATAAAGAAAATATGAGCATAAAGTGAAGACTTACAAGGACAATATCCGAAAAATACATATTTTCCGCAACTTATTGAATGTATATATGTCATTTATTATTGTTGTTAAATAATTTATCACTTTCCACTGCTAAGGTATTTTTGGATTTAAATTAAAATAAATAGAATGTAATGTACCTATGGAATACTTGAAAACTGAATTGTAGAGTAGCCTATGTAGAAAAGAGCACTTCTAGTGTAGCTCATTCATTATACAATCAGGTGTACTAGGAGCAATAAATCAGACGAAGTAGGCAGCTTTGATTTAGAAATAACATCGTAAATTCTTCTACTCATTGCAATCGGAGCTTAATATCCGGCGGGGCAGATCGCAAATATGCTTCCTCAAATATAATAAAATATGCCGCCGTCACCAATCCAGTATTTGATTATGGACGACTATATATAGAAACTGGTGGTCACTATATGTAGAGGCTGGCTGTGGGTTCGATAGGAACTGAAATATTTAATATTTTCATATTAAATATTTGATGTTTTCATTTCTTTGCTTTCGTAACAAAGTTCGCCGTTAAGTTCCCTCGCTTAACACTGAAACTGGGGAATGGAACGGAGTGTCTCAACACTATGTTCTCAAGTTCCCTCAGCCTCTCCTCTCCACGTGAGTTATATACCGTTAAGCTGAAAAAAATATTTTAAGAAATTTACGGAGATTAATTTTAATCATATTTTGTTCGGTGATCATATTAGTACGCAATTCTAGCTATAAAGTCGATGGTAAAATTTAAAACACTAATACATTTAAGCTAAAATATCCCTTTTTTTATTTACAAGGTCAATAATAACATACTAACTTTAAGATATTTAAGAGATAAAATATTCTTGCTTATGTATATATAGTTTATTATACTGTTTGTAATAAAGATTCATTAGAATTAAAAAAAAACAAGAAGAAGAAGATTACAACAAGATTAATTACAAGATAACAAAATTAATTTGAAATTTTATTAAGAATGACACTAATCATAAATATTAACAAGTTAAATTTAAACTGAGATTAATCTCCCAATTACCTGATAACAACTTAACTCGTGAACGCGAAGTTTAAACGCTTGATTAACTTGATCTAGCTTTCGGCGAGTTATTTCCGTTATGAAATGATATTTCAACATGCGCTCTATGTTATATGTAGTATTATACTACATATAACATGATAACTTCAAAAATATTGACTTCTGACATATAAATAATTAATATATTTTTTCCCGCTTTAAGCTTCTTACATCAACGCGCATGGGAACAAGCGTGATACTGTAAACCCAACCTTGTGGGTTCAAATCCCCCTCAAGGAACTAACATATTGTATATGAAAACATACTACTAAATATTTTGTATGAATCTCCTCATTCTGGTAACGATTTTATAAAGAAGACACAGTGGCTGAATTCGGTCGAATATAAAATCTTTAAATTTAATAGGTAATTAACAATACATTTTAATTTTTCCTTTATCTTTATAATTTAAATGTTATTAAATGTACCGCGATGATCAAAAGATCACTCTAAGATATAAAGGAACGGCCACCGAAAGAATGCATAATGATATAAATAATTATGTTATTATGCATTCTTTCTTTCTTGGGACTTTCGTTAGAAAACTGTCGTGGCACAGGAGCACAAACGTGTGAATGTAAACGCGACAGGCTTTGGACAAAATAAATGTTAATGTTTTCAAATTTAAAAATAAAGCTTTCATTTCTTCGCTCTGGTAAAAAGGCAAAGCGCGGCGTTGAGTTCCGCCACTCAACACACAATTCCTCAAATACGGCGGAAAGTGGGTAACGGAACGAAATGTCTTAACAAGTGTTTCCCAAGTTCCCTCTGCCTACACAACTCTATATATGAAACAGCGTGAAGCTGAAAAAAAATAGAGTGATATAAATGTTCATTTTTTGTGTATAATTTATGTATGTATATTAAAATATTATAATATACATATTTGCATGCAGATAAAATTGGTACCGCAGTCGCCTGTTTAAGTTATGAAAATATTATATAAAGAGCATTCATTAAGTTTAGAATTTTATACAGATTAGATTTTCGAGAACATACTTAGCTACATTTTAATACTGATAGGTTAATTTGGGTTTCCTTAGATAACAACTTTTTTTTTCTAAGCTACCAAAATTATACGTTGATCTTTTAAGCAAATAATAGCAGGTACATATGTTGTCCCGACGAGGTTATGGAAGAATCCTTAACTCCCATAGCCCTGGCCTGTGAGGGTTGAGGAGGAGCACCATGAGATTTTAGTGGGCAGTATGGACGGCCTATGTCAATCATTAGTGTATTTGAAAGGCAGTTACGTGTTTTATATAATTTATTAAAATAATCTAATATATGCTTCTTGTTGTCATTATCTGATTATCATTACTGAGCTGATGAAGTTTTCATTATCATCATATTGATAAACGACCCAATTCCTCAACAATTATTTGTCAGTGAAAATCTTTTACATTTTATAGTGAATTGTAGACGTTATTTCGTTAAGCGGATGATTGCAGATATAATTTCTCAAATTGTAATTATTAAGTTATGTCTTTGTACTTGCCAGGATCAACTTGAATACATATTATGTGCAGATTAGTAAATGAACTGAATAACAATATAGCAGTTACTTAAAGGACTGATGACGTTGTTGAAAATAATACTAATAACTATAATTTTAAACCTGCACACTTATTCATAGGCTACACACACATACACACACATACAAAGATAATGTTGTGAATGATTCAAGTAATATTGAGAAAACTGCTTGCATTCTTTTCAATTTGTAAGTAAATCAAGTTATTTATATTAAAAAGAAAAAACGATCAAGATTAGGGGGACCACCTTGCTGGTTAATGACCCAGATTTTTTTTAAATTCCATTTACATCGACCCTTGAAACGTTTTAGTTAAATAAGCAGTCAGAAGGTACAGTGCAGATTTTATGCCGTAATGATATAGGTTTATGACCAATTTTGAGTGATAAACGCAATCAAACATCTTAGTCAAGAACATACTGCGAGCTCCTAACATTCTTTAGATTAATACGAAATAAGTATTATATGAATATTAATAATTATTTATAGATTTTTTTTACTGTAAAAGTGAATAAAAATAAAGAATAAATAAAAATAAAAGTAAAAGTAGTGAAAAAAAATTAGAAGAGAATTTAGTTATTGCTTGATTCCGATTCTATATAATTATTGAGTTTAACTAAATTCATGTTAATTAACTGTTAATGAATTGGCTAAATCTTCATTTTCTTCTGTAGTTCAAGCAGGCGAAACTGCGAACGGGTCGCTAGTTTCTAATAAAGGCGCAAATACGATACATTTTTGATAACATTCTATAAATAAAAATATAAAAGAGAGTGTAAGCAACAAGTAGGTATGCAAAATTTCTTAATTTAAAAATTACACGACCCGCAATTATTTACTTAGAGCCTTAGATCCAGGTCTTAAGAGTATATCATTTATTCTTATTAACCAAATTAAATTATGGCTACATTCAGCTCGTCCGCTTATATTTTACAGCTGGTACTCTATTATGGAAAGGAAAGAACCATTTGCTGTTAAATAACTTTTGATGTTACCATATTGTAATTATGAAATATTACGATCTGATATTAGAAAATTAACGATTTAGATTTATTTCTTATCGAAAATTTTATGGCTTAAATGGTGTTAGATTTTACAAAATGGTTAGAGATTCGAGACTTTCCTGAACAAATATTTGTATTACTAATATTACTGGAGAAATGGTTACATTATGTTTCGTCCATTTGGAGTTCTCAGCCTTCTGAGCAATCGGTGCTAAATAATCAGAAGGTTACGAACTCTAAACAGTCAGAAAATATGAGCATAAAGTGAAGACTTCCAAGGAAAATATCCGAAAAATACATATTTTCCGAAACTTATTGAATGTATATATGTCATTTATTATTGTTGTTAAATAATTTATCACTTTCCACTGCTAAGGTATTTTTGGATTTAAATTAAAATAAATAGAATGTAATGTACCTATAGAATACTTGAAAACTGAATTGTAGAGTAGCCTATGTAGAAAAGAGCGCTTCTAGTGTAGCTCATTCATTATACAATCAGGTATACTAGGAGCAATAAATCAGACGAAGTAGGCAGCTTTGATTTAGAAATAACATCGTAAATTCTTCTACTCATTGCAATCGGAGCTTAATATCCGGCGGGGCAGATCGCAAATATGCTTCCTCAAATATAATAAAATATGCCGCCGTCACCAATTCCAGTATTTGATTATGGACGACTATATATAGAAACTGGTCGTCACTATATGTAGAGGCTGGCTGTGGGTTCGATAGGAACTGAAATATTTAATATTTAATGTTTTCATTTCTTTGCTTTGGTAACAAAGTTCGCCGTTAAGTTCCCTCGCTTAACACTGAAACTGGGGAATGGAACGGAGTGTCTCACCACTGTGTTACCAAGTTCCCTCAGCCTCTCCTGCCACGTGAGTTATATACCGTTAATCTGAAAAAAATATTTTAAGAAATTTACTGAGATTAATTTTTAATCATATTTCGTTCGGTGATCATATTAGTACGCAATTCTAGCTATAAAGTCGATGGTAAAATTTAAAACACGAATACATTTAAGCTAAAATATCCCTTTTTTTATTTACAAGGTCAATAATAACATACTAACTTTAAGATATTTAAGAGATAAAATATTCTTGCTTATGTATATATAGTTTATTATACTGTTTGTAATAAAGATTCATTAGAATTAAAAAAAAAACAAGAAGAAGAAGATTACAACAAGATTAATTACAAGATAACAAAATTAATTTGAAATTTTATTAAGAATGACACTAATCATAAATATTAACAAGTTAAATTTAAACTGAGATTAATCTCCCAATTACCTGATAACAACTTAACTCGTGAACGCGAAGTTTAAAACGCTTGATTAACTTGATCTAGCTTTCGGCGAGTTATTTCCGTTATGAAATGATATTTCAACATGCGCTCTATGTTATATGTAGTATTATACTACATATAACATGATAACTTCAAAAATATAGACTTCTGACATATAAATAATTAATATATTTTTTCCCGCTTTAAGCTTCTTACATCAACGCGCATGGGAACAAGCGTGATACTGTAAACCCAACCTTGTGGGTTCAAATCCCCCTCAAGGAACTAAAATATTGTATATGAAAACATACAACTATAATATTTTGTATGAATCTCCTCATTCTGGTAACGATTTTATAAAGAAGACACAGTGGCTGAATTCGGCCGAAAGTGATAGATATGTCTCTTTTTCTTTCTAAATTAATATTAAAAGTATATTTATAATCTAAACCTACTTAAATAAAGTTACACGCAATTGTATATCACACGGATATCCGTGTGATATACAATTGCGTGTAACATTATTTTATTTCTTTGTTTATAAGACGGGGAAAACCTCAATGTTAGGCTCTCAATTTTATCAATCCCAATGCTCATGTTATAGACACCTATTAAACTTTTAAAGGAAACTCAGCATTACGCTTTTGTTATTTGGATAATTTAGAAATGAAATTAAAAAGTTATAAGCTAATAGTTAGCCAAGTAAAAAAATCGTTTAACCATTCACGTTGAAAAATTTAATTTCCTCTCAAGCACGATATTCATTTTGATATCCCACCTGCTATGAAGTTAGTGCAGAGCTTCAATTTTCATAGTTCTACTCTCCAAATGTTTATTTTTCATTATCTACCAGCCTAATTAGTCACTACAGGCCTAGATAGGCATCGTATGCAGATACGATTATGTATAATATGGTAGCTGTTTGTTATTTAAACATTGTATAATATGCTTAGGCGCTTAGTTGCTTTATATCGTTTAGACTTTTGTTTTACACATTTATTTTTCTACTATCTTTTTTATGTTCCGTTTTTCTATCATATTTTTATTTATTTATTAATTCTTTTATTAGTTTTTTTTAGATGTATTATTCATTTAGTTATTACGGAAATATTTTAGAATAGCTATCTATACTGTTACACACTTAATAAATCACAATTTATATCTTATCTTTCAGTTTTAGTCGCATAAAAATTAGCCCAGACAAAGGGAAAGACCGGCAGAAATATATGTTGTTTTGTAATCTCAGGAACGGCTTACCAGATGTAAATGCAATTTTCGCTATTATAATTCGGCTACTTTTCTGCAACATTGAGTATTTGTCTTATTCAATTCGGTTAAAAATTAAAAAAAAAATACATCAATTTACTTCTACATGATTGCTACAAAATCTTTATTCATTTTGTTGAAATTATAGTTTTTAATATCTTAAAAGTGATTTATTAGAACAAGAAAGTATTTGAGATTAGTAAATAAAATAGTGTAATTCAAGCGGACAAAGCCTTGTATAAAATAATTATCTTATGAAACAAACCTAACAATCTCAAGACTTAATTTAACTGAGAAATTATTTTTTGTGGAGTGTTAGGGAAAGCCGTGCATTGTCCGCGACCCTGACGCAAGTGTCTTTGAGTGACGCTAACCAGTCCCTTTTTCTTATGTATTCAGTTTTCGACTGTGTTCGTGTAGATGGATTCCTTTGTGAATGTGTTTCTATTAAAATAATATTCTCAGCATTGTATAATGACTTCTTATTGCTATATTGTTTCGTGAGAATAATTCCTTTTTTTCTTACTATAATTTGGACGTTTTTGTAAGTATAAAATTGTTGGAGTATAAATACATTTACGTATATGTAATACATTTACGTATATGTATATGTAGAATTGTATGCGATAATGGTTGTTTCTGTTTGTTAAGTCCATATTGATAGTTAGTGGACTAAATTTACAAAACAAAATCATATTTTAAAATAAGTTTACCTTTTATATACATAAATACGGTGAAATTATTTTGATGTTACCAGGATAATTTGAGATTAAGTAGTACAAGTACATTTTTAATATAAAAAAACAATATTTTTTTTTCAATTTCACGCTGTATATAGGGAACTTGGAGTGTTAAGACACTCCGTTTCCATAAATACACCTAGCGTTCGTAATTTTTCGCCGAATTTGAGTCATTGCTTTTTGAGTAACGGCCACTCAATGAAACGCTTTGCCTCGTTACCAGAGCGAAATAATGAAAATATTAAATATTTCATTCGAAAAAGTCGTACGCCTGTGACCCTGCCCTACGACAGGCCTCTTTTATGAAATATATCTTGGTTATTTTTTTTATCTTTGTGTGTACCTACTTGATAAACCTATACTTACTTACTTACTGTATACTTATTATATTAAATTAATATAAAATATTTAATTTATACAAACTACGTATAAAACTTCGAAGTGTAATTAAATTTTATAATAATAAATCATAACAAATATTTTTTCATTAAAATGTAATAAGTATTTGATAATTTATAAATAACTTTCAATAAAATTATACTATATGTACTTAATCACTCACTCACCCATCCACTCAGCTTCACGCTGTATCCCGCGCATGGGGCCTACCCTGCCATGTGCGGGATACAGCAGCAGCAGAGGGCATTTGGGAACCTAGCGGTAAGACACTCCGTTCCATTATATATTGTACTATATGTTATGTAACATCATGACTGACTGAAAATTGGCAATTGAGTGAAAGCTTTTCTATATATTGCCTTAGGCCTTACAGCAATATGGATTGCATGGTCTTTGTAACCTAATAGGAACATTCGAGTCTATAACAACATCATCATTGGGCTCTAACAACACCGCATTGTAATCTGATAATAGAGTTGCTTTAAGCAATTTTGATAGAAAACACATATTATTCGTATATAATAAATATTCTTCAGCTTAGGTAAGATATTCATTGAGACACTTCCGTTTCTGACTTTTTGCCGAATTTGAGGCATTTCGGATTGAGTGGCGGGTCACAATGCTGAGTTTTATCTTGTTACTAGAGCGACGTATTGAAAAATTTTAAAAATTCTGTTGCTCGGGTGGGAATCGAACCAAGAACCTGTTGTGAATTTGTGACCCTGCGCCATGCCACGACAGGCGACTCTTGTATGTAGTATGTTTAGTTTAGTTTTAAATGTTAATTGTTGAAAGTGGCAATTTGACTTTCTTTTATATTAATATTCGTAACAAAAATCTGTTTATTTGTTTATCCAATTTGTAATGCAAATCATTTAAAACATATGTTTTACATAAAAACCTTTTCATAAAATTTATAACTTTTCATAAAATCCGTACACCTTACATCTCCTATCGGAAACTACAAACTTTAAAATATACACACTTTCACTGCAAATCTAATACCTACACCACACACACACACACACATTTTCTTCATTTTCCACTCGAATCGCTAAGTAAATGTTATCGCAATTATAAAAACAAAACATGCCTAGTTACTCAGTTATGGATTACATATGTTATGTTAGGAGATATTATGTTTATTTTGTGCTGACCTTAAACCCAAAACGGGAATATATTGTTATCGAAGTAAAATATACATATGTCCTGATGAATATTCAATTTTTCACTCACTCACTCAGCTTCACGCTGTATCCCGCACATGGCAGAGTAGGCAGAGGGAACCTAGTGTTAAAACACTTCGTTCAACTTCCGTTCCCCGCTTTCCGCCGCATTCGATGCATTGCGTGTTGAGTGGCGAAACTCAACGCCGCGTTTTGCCATGTACCAGAGCGGAGATGTGAACATTAAATATTTAAATTGAAAATATTAAATATTTTATTTCCTCGAGCGTGGATCAAACCCACAACCTGCTGGTTACAGTCACACGCCTATGCCGCTGCGCCACGACCTGCCTCTATGCTAATTAAACATTCAAAATATTACATTTTTACTTTACAATTTTAAATATAACTCGTTGAATCTTAATATGAGGGTACCCGTATCTTCTCTATCTTTCTTCTCCCATATAGAAAAGATGGTTATTTAAAAGACAGCTACTAGCGCTTTTGTTTTATTTTGTATATTACCTATTAAAATTTTGTATAAAATTTAAATGTAACTGATTATTATCATATATGTATAGATACCTTTTTTAGTTAATTGATAGATGACGTTAAAAACGCTGAACACTTTAGCCTGAAGATTATTCTTTAAGTAATCTCCAGACTAAAGTTTTCGAGCATCAAAACACGGTTAGCCGATACAGCCGATAACGACATTTTATAATTATAGTCCATTCAAACGAAACTGCGACCAATATCTATTTTTCGAACTTTTCAAAATTTAACAAATGCCTTAAATCATAATAAAAATACTACAATAACTCTGATTTTTTTTGTCAATTTGTCATATAGCTTTGTGCAGTTCCAATAATCTAATAAAATACTAATTACAATAAATGAACCGTTTGAGAAATATATTATGCATATAATAACATCTATTGAGAGTATTGGGGTAAATTAAAATATTTTAAAACCACCTACGTTCTGTAGGGCCGGTAACCCGAAAAGTACCGAAAAATTCAGAAATTCAAAGTGATTTCAACTTCATTGTTTGATTTATTTAGAATA
Organism: Eueides isabella; assembly: GCA_019049475.1. Taxonomy (NCBI): domain Eukaryota; kingdom Metazoa; phylum Arthropoda; class Insecta; order Lepidoptera; family Nymphalidae; genus Eueides; species Eueides isabella. The sequence goes on along the minus strand of CM032398.1, from coordinate 4,584,600 downwards.
TAACCTAAGGAATCATTTGCTAGTAATGAAATGCTTCATAACGAACTTAGTTTGATAGCGAAACAAAACTTTATAAGTCATTTAGTTGCTAGTAATATAGACTACCAGTCAAAAATTTTAGACTACTATGAAAACACATGAGAAAGCAACTAAACCCATTTTTTAAAAAAAGTTTGTAGAAAACTGGATTTATTTTCATGTTACACATAAGATTTAAAACTAAAAGAAGAAAACGTCTTGACGAATACTGTTGTTCTTAACAAAATACACACAAGAGAGCTTAAACATATTTTTCATCGAAATATCCTCCTTTGCAATTTATTACTTTTTTTACCAATCTAGGCATGCGAGCAACTAATTTATCTATAGGCTCTTGCGAGATATTATTCTAACTTTCCTCCAATGCATTCCACATGGCCTGCTGTGAAGAATGAATAAGAAAGTGGTTAAGTTTTAAATATCTTGAGGTTTATTGGTTTTCTCATGTTTTAACTTTTGATCGGTAATTGTATACGTTTGAAAAGTAAAGATCAAGTACATACTATAAAGGATATTTATAATCATCTGGAAAAAGCCAAGGCTTAGCAAGACACTAAGACGCTTATCAAGAATCCTTTAAGCCGAAAGAGATAGTGTACATAATGTCCACTTGAGATTCTTTATGTGATAGAATAGAATCAAAGGTTTCCTGTGAAGGGTACATTGTGATAAGATGAAGAATTCCGGAAAAAAAATTAATACTGCCACATATCTCATATCTTTATACTCATGGTACAACATATTTTCTACTTAGCCTATTTAATGGGTCTAAAATAATAAACTTTGCGACATTGTCCATAAAACAATTTATAGAAGAGTTACATTGATAGAGAAGGACGTTAAACGCTTTTGATAAATGTGTTAGCTGAGTTTTGTTGTTTATATAATATAACAAATACGATAAAATTGAAGCCGTCGTTCCTCGCTCTGGTAATACACATAACGTGAGTGTAATCGACCCACTCTTAAAACGTGTTAACATCTCTTTTTCTTACTATTTAATGCATCGTCGTCTATACAAGCCTACTCTGTATACTACCAGAGGACCTAAACGGTGCCCTTGTATGCAAGTGAATATTGTTTTTACATAGATATAGTATTATCGTGAGTCAAAATGTTATGATTTTTACACGACACGTTATGAATTTTTTTTATATTTTTATTTTAAAGACCTTTTTTGGCCTGTTTTGTTAATATGTACTTATTTTAAGTATAACAATTGATTATTCAGCTAAAAGTAGTTTATTAAAATGTATTATCGAGGATTGAAAGAATTAGAAATTGAAAATTTGTTTAAGGAAGAGTTAAAAACCGTTGGTGTTATAGATTTTTTGCTATCTCGTGACGTAGAAATTGCCGTCAAATCTAGGTCCATCTGATTTACAATAAAAGTCAGGGCGATCTGTATACCTCATGCAGCAGCAGGACAAAAAGATGGGCTTTTGGCATTATTCTATAGCATGCTGGCTATGATGCTTGTCGTATATGTATTTATTCATGACTTTTTAAAGATGTCACGCCATCTAAAGCCAGCAAAAATATAAATAGAAAAAAGAAAATAAAAATAAATTTCATATGAGTTGCAAAATATGCGGGAATATATAAGCCTATGAAGAAGAACTTCTTACAAAGAAAAGGTACTATATTGCAATCGGTTCATAGAAACTGGGAGGCACCATACAGTCACTGTGCATTAAATGTAAATAATCTATTTTTGGATACCAAAAAGCATCGACTTGTTCTGACTATAAATAGTTTCTATTTTAAGACTTGATTTTTTTATTTGACATTTCAGTTTATTTATGTTTTGTTTTTATTATTTTTTTTGACAATATGTGAAATACTAATTTGTCACTACACAAGTTATTTTGCCACTAGAAAGAAGGATACTCACTCACTCACTCAGCTCAGCACATGGCAGGGTAGGCAGAGGGAACTTGAGACACTAGTGCCACTAGTGCAATGCATCAAATTCGGAAAATAGGGAACGGAACGGAGTGTCTTAAACACTCCGTTCCGTTCCCCACTTTCCGAATTTGAGGCATTGGGTGTAAAGTGGCGGAACTCAACGCCGCGCTTTGTCTTGTTAATATAAAGAAGAAATTAAAACATTAAATATTTAAATAGAAAATATTAAATATTTCATTTTCTCGAGTTTTGCCCTTGGGCCTCTACGGGAATAATATTTTATGATTTCTATGAATTTAATTTTTTGCTTTGTTTTCTAAACACATTATAGACGACGAAATATCTTTCGTTTTAGATAAAGGTATTAAATTCTACCACTAACACGTATTTTGAGTATGAACAAAAAAGTAGTGTTTAAACACTACCTTCTATCTGTCTACCCTGCTAAAAGCCAGATAAGGTGTAGAACAAAAAAAAAGTCCTCAGTTTATCATAAATATATTGTAATACAATACAGTATTGATTATATTTATAATAATAAAATTAATGATCATCACAAAATTCTATCATATTTATAAAGTATTCACTTTGAATTGCCATTGTGTATTGATCATAATAATAATAATTGATGAGTGCCATTCTGTAAGCAGTTGACATTGAAATATGTCGTTATCATTTCGGAGTCAAAAATATTATTTATTCGTATTTTATCACAACGATAATGTTTATAATAATTAATTGCACTGGATTTTACCAAGTTTTTTTAGCCAGCGTAATACTGTTGTGACAGGAACTTTACGAGAACTACAAACATAAAAAAATACTTAATTTTTTTATTATAAGTTATTTGTTCGTCGTGTCGCACATATGCGACGAACGCGATAGGCTCAATCCCCACTTAATAAAAAACATAGAATTTAATGTTTTCAATTCTTCTCTCTGGTAACAAGGCAATTACGAATACGGAGTAACGCGGCGTTGATTTCCGCCACTCAACACGCGGTGCTTCAAATTCGGCGAAAAATGGGAAACGAATGAATCGTAAAGGAAAAGGGGTGTCTTTAATACCTTAAGTTTTCTGAGTTCCCCGAAGATCTCATAAAAATATTTATTAGTATGAAATTGTTGCTTTATATTAGCTATTTAGATTACTTAAGTAATGATTTATCAAAATCTTTAAACTGTATAATTAATATATTAAAAATATCGACATTCAGTGTAACATATACTATTTTTTGTTTCAGATTGATGCAAAGTGGAATGTAACACATGGAATAGTAAGTATGCTTTATTGCCGTAATAACCGTTAATACAGCCATTTCAACACCGTTTCAACGTACATCTGTCAATTGACAAAATTATTGTAATTTTTTACATCCAACAAGTACTTAAAGATATAAAATAGATCTTTGTAAGTCGAGTGACTGCTTAATATTAAAGGTAATATTTATTACTTTGTATTATGAAAAAAAAAATGTACGTACATATTGAAAGACTGTTAATTATAAAGGCTGACTTAGGATCCAGTTGGGAAGTAATATGTAACAAATAATGACACATTTTACCTATCTATGAAACTCTCAGGAAAGTATCTCCCTATGAGGTCGGGCACAATCCACGCACTAATGGTGAAACTGTGAAACCTGAATATTTTCATTTCCAGGTTTGGTAGAATATTGTGGCAAATTAAATCTATTTACCTATCACCAAATGTCTCATTTAAGAAAAAAATGAATAGGTTCTCGTTGTTTATCTCAGATTATGCAATAATTAAGTGATATTATGTAAGATAAAAAAAAATAGAAACAAAACTAGCGGATGGTAAGTTTATTGATTTTTTTTATTGGAATATATTTATACAAATACCTGTCATGTTGTTGTTCTTACGAATAAGATAATGCTTTAAAGGTTTTATAGCGTTTGATGAACATAAAGCTGATACCCATTATGGTAACGAGTGTAGGGGGAAAGTAAAGCAAACATGAAACGTGAAATGCCACTACGACCCCTAAACAAGAAGAGAATTGACTCAACTCACGCAGTTTACAGGATTATTTATTTCTTATATTTTACAATATATTTTAGAAACTTTCTGACAGCAAAAAATATACAATATATTTCTTTTTTTAGATATTTACGCAAAATAATATAATGTTATTTTTTTCTGCGTAAATATCTAAAAAAGCGCATTTGCGCTTTTTTAGATCCAAAAAAAATCAAAACCCTTTGAAATCAAATATTTCAACCGGTTATTATAATACCAAATGTAATATCAAGGGAAACTACGTTTATTCATTTATTGTAATATGAACATGAGCTATTAAAAAGAGTTCCTCATCGTTTATTTTACGATATGTAACGGTGAAATCTCTTTTTTTACAATATATTTGAATTATGGTGAAAAATACAAGCATCAAGAATACTCAGCGTGCTAAATCTTCAAATTCATCTTTGAGTATTTCTTTTATTGAGTAGCAACGTAAAGTTTGAGGTTACATTACTAGAATCGTTCTTTTTCAGCCCTGTATGGAGCTATTCCGGAAATAGATTAGATACAAGTTTTTATAATGTTTTACAATGGATACTCTTTGCTGCAGTATATTTTAATAATATTTGAAAAAGTTACCTACCATTAGTCCCAAATTTCATAATGTGAAAATAAGCCTGTCGTGGCGCAGCGGCACAAGCGTGTGACTGTAACCGACAGTTATTTTCAATTTAAATATTTAATGTTTCATTTCTTTGCTTTGCTCAACACGCAATGCCTCAAATTCGGCGGAAAGTAGGGAACGGAGTTTCTTAACACTAGGTTCCCGGGTTCCCTCTGCCTACCCTGCCTAGTGTGGGACAGCGTGAAGCTAAGAAAGAAAGAAAAGAAAGATAATAAACCAATATGTGAATATTGGCTTATTTTCACACAAAAAGAAAGAAAACAGGTACTATTCTTGCTCTATTAGCTTAACCTAATATTCTTGCAATAAATAGAGATGAAAATAAACGGAATATTTCGAAACCAATATCGCGTGAAAACGGAGTAGGTACCTCACAGTGTTTGAATTGAAAAAGTTCGGGAGAGGTACAGAAATATTTTTACGTGGGGCTTTTGCCTTCTATTTTAAAATCTCAATATTAACTCTAGTCTGTAAGTGACGAAGAAACGAATACTTAAATTTTGATATAAATAAGTTCCATTTTTTTGTCGTTTTAGTTTAGTTATTATTTTTCAGGGCTCATCATAAGTGCCTTACACATAATTGCATAAGCCAGTAAAAATAACATTCACGTTAATTTTCTTAAAAGATTTATTTCACGTTAATTTTCTTAAAAGATTTACAGATATTTATTCACGTTAATTTTCTTAAAAGATTTACAGATTAGTGAGTATATCTTATACATTATTATTATACGAAATAAATCGTTGCATTGTCAATGTAGTTCATATCTAATTCTATACTAAATTAAAAATATATTTTTATAGGTTTCCTGTCCAAATTTATTTATATTATTTGAACATTACATTGTTAACTATTTTTAATCACTTGTATATTTTTTTATCACGATAACACGCCTTGGGAATAAAATGAAAAATTGATTATATGATGTAAAATTTTGATAAAAAAAGACATATCCCGCTGAGTTTCTTTCGCCGGTTCTTCTCAGGTTTGAGGCAGTAACTTTTGTGAACTGGTAGTAAATTGTTTGACGTTAAAAAAACGAAGTTTGTAACTTCTTATTTTGAATAAAAATATTTAATTTTGAATTTGAATATAAAAGAAGACAAAATTTATTTTAAAGAACCTTCCAGGCGTTTTAGATATCCTTTGATTTATCTTTGCCTTAATAAACACCGCTAAAAATTATGACGACTGGTAATGCTATTTTTTTTTCATCTTCACTCTGCATCCCGTATGGCAGGGTAGGCAGAGAGAACTTAGTAAGCTAGTGTTAAGACACTTCGTTCCGTTTTATACTTTTATTTTTTTTTTCTTTTTTTTTCAGCTTCACGCTGTATCCCGCACTTGGCAGGGTAGGCAGAGGGAACGGAAGTGAAACCTGTTATGACACTCCGTTCCACTTCCGTTCCCCACTTTCCATCGAATTTGAGGCATTGCGTTTTGAGTGGCGGAACTCAACGCCGCGCTTTGACTTATTACCAGAGCGAAGAAATGAAACATTAAATATTTAAATTGAAAATAAAATTTAAATTGAAAAAATATTTCATTTCCTCGACTGGGGATCGAACCCAGAACCTGTCGGTTACAGTCACACTCTTGTGCCGCTGCGCCACGACAGGCCTCAGGCCACTTTTAATATGTATGTGCATTATGTGACGTATTCTTAACATGTTTTTAAACATAGATTAATTATGGCTATTTTCAAAGTAATTAGTGTGGCAAAGCAGAGTGGGAATGATTGATCGTCAGCTAATTGATGGATAATGTTGACTGTACAGAGCGTTCGTGTAATGAAAGACACAGTAAGTGAATATGAATTTATTTTGAAAAATGTGCAGCAGTTTTTTATATAGGTACTGTAGATATTTAGATAAAAAATCATTCAAAACATGTTCAACTGTGGGTTATCGCCTTTGTGTTACACGCAAATTAGTTATGAATTTTATTCACAGACCACAAAAATACGACATTAATACGTTATTTAAAGCAATTTACAAATATTAATTGAAAACCATACCTGTGCGGTTTTATGTATAAATTAGGTGCAATTTGTCATAATACCATAAATCGTTTGACACAGTTTTATAATCAGCATATATTTTATAACTTTTTACTTATCATATTAAAGGAAAGAGACCAAATGTCGAAATTATAGGCCTCGCTGTACGATCAATGGCGAGTTCAAAGGAAATTCCCTTTGCTTTGATGAAGACTTTGTTTGGATTACTTTAAATATATTCGTAACAACTCTATATGTTTTAAATTAGAGGAAAAAAACTCATGCATTATAATGTGTTCGTCACACTCAAATTACCGATTTAAATTGTATATATTGAAAGAAAAAACCGAAATTATTTCATATCAATAAATTCTTATATAGGAAAAATATTAAATTATATTATAAAAAGTAAGCTAAAATATATCGATGTAATAGAAGTATGTGATTAGTCACAGTAGTGGACGTTATTACTCACTATGATTCTCGTAAAGCCATTTAACATTTTTTTATATACAAGACTTTACAATAATAATATATACTTCTCTTACTTTTCTCTTCTTTCTTCAAAAAGGCAAAGAGAACTTGGGAATCTAGTGTTGAGAAACTCCGTGCCTTTCCTCGCTTTCCGCTGAATTTAAAGCATTGCGTATTGAGTGGCGGAACTTTATGTTAAAACATTAAGTCTCGCTTTATGTTGTTGCCTATAAATAAAAATATTTCATTTCTACGAATGGCGATGAAATCCAAAACCTGCTTGTGCCTCTGCACCATGACAGGCCTCAGTAATATAATTATTTATATATACGTATATATATAAGTAGGGAAGTAGTTATTGAGGCCTGTGTATGCATGTATATGTGTTTTTATATATATATATATATATATATATATATATATATATATATATATATATATATATATATATATATATATATATAAAATAAACGACTTGAAGAATTCTTAGGACCGTTTTATACTTAAAAATTCGGCCAACCAATTGAAACCTAAATCAAAAGTTTCTACCAGGTAGAATAGAACGAACAATGGAAGGCGTCGAGTTCACTCGAACTCTCTTCATTGTATGACGCCTTGAGAGCATTGTAAAAGTAACAGTCTACCTCTTACACTTGAACGTATATTCATAATTTATAATAAAATATGTAGAGCTTACATACTTATGTATACTAGCATATTTTAAAAATCATTGTACCGACAATAGGTATGCTAATATTTGTATGTATAGTTTCTATTAAAAATAGAAAATACAATTATTACAAGGAAAGTAGGAAAATTTAAATTTAGTATTAACCCCATGTATCTTGATTAAATTGGTGTTATTAATAACTAGCAGTTCCCGCGTGGCTTCACCTGCTTGAACTTTACGAATATTTATAATACTTAATCAAGTTATTGTTAAGTAGTGGAATTTTGCTAACAATAAGTAAGGAAATAAGGAGATTTTTTTGCGTTAATCCCATATAAAATGTAGTCTTGTATATCTTGTTTCACTACCGTCTCTATCTTTAAGTAAAAGTCCTATGAGAGTCAGTTCTGTTGTTCCGAAGAAAACAGAAGGACGGACAGACCAAAATTTTAAGTATTTAAACATAACTATTCTGGAATGGTGTTAATAACTTTATACTTTAAAAAAAACGGTTATTTTGAAATCACAGACAGAAACTAATATTTTATTTATATGTATAGCTTACATGCATATCTTACGTACTAGCAGGACGAGTTTTGCGTTAGTAAAAACTAAATTTATTCATTTTAATATCTATATAGTAAATATAATTATGTATATTTTAATACATAAATACACATTTTATAATATATGACATCTTTATGCTATATGATATTGCTTTGTGCATGTTTATTTAGCTACATAAGAAGTGATCCATGTCATGCTGGAATGGGTAAAAATATACTTAGGATAGATTAGGACTTAGGCCTTTTTTGTCTTGTTATATTGACCAAGTTGGCATCGCTCAGACAAGTGGCATTCTAAATTTACCAGTAATTTGATTAAAAAGCTGTTTTATCATAAATCACTTGGACCGCCTTTTTAGCTGGTATAGATATCCTAGATATACATAGGTATGTATATCCTGTTCCGTTTCTGTTATATTGGCAAATGTCAATTCATTGCCGTGTGATTCCGGCTTAGAATAGAATCATCCTGATATTGATAGTGTCGTAAGAGGCGACTAAAGTGCATGTGGGAGAGTCACGCTGTCAGCAATGGCTACACGCACGGGTAGACTCGGTCGGATTGTTACCACCCTCTGCATTTAAAACCGGCGTTATGTAGTGGCTTTGGCGACTACGTTTCGCATTGGACAATTCCGGGCCCCGGTGCACATCCACCTTTGCGGCCTCCTCTGGAGTTACACGGAACGGTGAGCGACGGTGATCACTTATCATCAGGTGACCCCTACGCTCGTTTATCATCTTTTCCGTAAAAATAAAAGTACAACGTTTACGTTTACAATGTGTGAATATAATCAAGATAAAAATTTTTCATCATTGTTTTATCTTTACGCAATTTGCTAGTGTGCAACGTGAATAATTAACGTATAAATAGCCTATGTATAGAAACTTGTATTTTACTAAGTATTTAAATTGACAAGATTAAAGTAATTGATTTATGAATAGATTATTTATTTATAAATAAATATCGAGGCCTGTCTTGGTGCAGGTACAAGATATGATATGTAAACGACAGGCTGTATGTTCTATCCCCACTCGAAAAAGTAAAAAATATATATTTTCATTTCTTCGCTCTGGTAACAACGTAAATAGCGGCGTTGACTTTCGCCATTTAAAACAAAGGACTACAAACTCGGAAATTGGGGAGCGGAACTTAAGGCAGAGCGACTTAACATTAGATTCCCAAGTTCCTCTAAGTACTTTTACCTGTCCGTGTTGTCAGTCGCACACTTATGCCACTACGCCACGATAGGCCTCTGCCTCCACACTACAACTACTATCTGTACTAGCCTTATATGTGAACGTATGAAGGACTATAAGAGATATTACCAATGACTCCTCTAATTTCAAACATATTTGTTTTAGTTTTAAACCAGCTTTACTTAACATTACTTCCTTGAGTACATGCCTAGCTAAAAACAACAAGAAACAATGACGTATAAAGTATTTTTGGCAAATCTAGTTGTTATTGTTCCAGGGCCAGCAGGAAACTGTTCATTGTGCTAGCGTTTATCTACCTTATTCTATTTCCCTTTGTCATATTAGACATTATTCTTGATAGAGAATGTAGTAATAATTAATTTTGATTTTTTTTCCAAATGTGATGACGTTAATACAAGTGCTTATTAAAATAACGTACAAAATTTGAAGTTGTTTTTAAAATCTTACTCTAACATTTTATTCATCTGAATGCTGTTAAAGGTAAAGGCTAGTGAAAGGCGAGGTTTCTGTAATAACTATGCCTTGAGAAATATAATATTGTTAATTGAAACATTTGTCTTTTCATCAATTGCAGGTGTAACCACTTTAGGTTTACCATCACTTTTTAGTCAAAATAACGTATATAAATATGAAAAACTATTTAAACGAAAAAGATATGTTTTTTTTATGAAGGAAAACTTTGGAAATCTTGTTTAGTACCAAAAGTTTTAATAACTATTCAGCGACTGGTCTATCGCACTTTGTATTCATACTGCTCTCCTGCGAATGCCATTTAATGCTTAGAGCATTTACTTTTTGCTTTCTGAAAACTTATTTTCACTTAAGAAAAGACCTTTAAGTTTGTTCAACAAATCCGAATCAATTTAATATTAAATTTCCGTAATGAAGGTATAAACGCAGCATTTGTGAGTTTATTCACCACCATAGGAATGCTAGTAGGGAAAGGAGTGGCTTAGCACTATGTTACATATAAAAAATAATAAAACAGACACACAGTTGGAATTATTTATATATGTGAACGTAATAATTAGTACTTTACATTGTAAGTATATTTTTATTAAATACATTTATATATTTGATTTATTTTTTGCACTCGTTAAATGAGACAAAAGTTCTAAAATAAAGCGAAAAACATAAAGACGACATCAGATTGAAATGGCCATAAAGTACGTACTAGCTGAAGTTTTTATTTGGCTTTAAAACATTTCCGATAGCTCGAGAGCAGTTTATAACTTGAAAGAATTGGAACGGCTGATGGATGATGAAACCGCGACTACATTAGCAAATCAAACGGTCAAGTTAAATCGTAACGTGAAACTTATTTTTACAATTTATTTGTGTATAATTCTCGTTTTTTGTTTGATGTTAGTTATGTTTTTATATTTTTCAACCTCTGGCGCGAAAAGGTAATATTATAAGTTTGAGCCTGTCAGTCTGTTTGTAGAACCGTAGTTATTAAATAAATGGACCAATTTGAGTGACGTTTAATTTATCAAAAGCCTTGCTTATTGCGGTGGTTTAACAGCACAAGTACTTTTTTAAAATGAAATATTGAACGGTACGTAATTTTATTTTAATACTTATTATTAAATAAATTAAATTTTCCCTGTATTTATAATTTAAAAAATATATCCGTCAGTATCAAAATAGAGCAAACTGTACGGAGTTATGTGTGCTACAATTTTTTATAATACATATTTTTTAGTTTTATGTTGTATTCAGCACATAGCAATGTCCGTAGAAAGAATCTGGGAACCTAATATTAATAACAGTTCCGTTACACAGTTTCCGCCTATTTGAGGTAGACATTACGTATAGTTATATGCTGCTTAAAATACACATTGATGATCTAATATATGATCTAATAAAAAACCTATACTAAAACATTATATATTTATTCAACAAATTCAATTAATTATATTCGTATGGTTGAACAGGAATGCTACACATGTAGCGTATGGTGAGCAGCGATGCGTGAAGACGTAAGACATCTCCTTTGTGGACGCCTAAGATGCTAGCGGTTCTAAATGATATTATGTTACGATTGTGAATTAAAACGTCGAAATTTTCAACGATGGGATATTAGTTAAATTTGTAACACTATTTTAATAGATATTTCAGTAATCAAGAAACTATTATTAGTTTTAAATTTATAAATGAATTAAATATGAATATTGTGATTGGACAAGAGAATGAAAATGAGTATTCCGCCGAGTATTTAGGTACTCTTTGTATATTCACTCAACAGAATATGAGATTGCTGTGAAAACAAATCATATCTATCATAATTTTTTTTGTTATCCCTAGAAATGTAAAAAATGTTAATTAATATCGCAATTCTGTAAGCGAAATGCATATGAATAGTCGGTATCATAAAGGCATGACACACACAATGCCCTCCATCTAAACGCAGCAAAGTATGAAAACGCAGGCGTATAAAATTTCCATTTGAATAACCATACAAACAATCATGCATATTGCATATTCTTATTTTCTGATTATTTGATGGATGAAGATGAAATCTCGTCTAAGCAATCAATATGAATAATTTTTATTCTGGAACTTATGTTATCTTATATATTTAAATGATGATGATAAAATAACTTCATTTTTAAATTATTTTATTATACACTATTAATGTCTTTAAACTTGGATCGCAAGTCTAAGGGACTGTGCCTGTGACTTGCGATCAAATGTGTAGGCGATCAGGGATCACTTTACAATGAACTAACAACACTCGTCTTCAAAGCTTCAGCCCAATATAGAAAATTACTTCAAAGGAAAAAAAATATCCCCTTTAATCAATTTATTTATAAATATGGCTAGTCAGCCGTATTAAAAAACAATATTAGATAATAGATAAGTTACGCACTTTGCCAGAGCGACGAAATGTGTGTAGAGAATATAATGTGACAATTAAATATTCTTGGAGAAAAGCAATATTTTAACCAAAAAAACAAGTACTACGGAAATATATATGCTGAATCGTCATTATTGTATACAAATATTTAATTCATTTGCTAGTATATCGAGAATCGAGACCCTATTAAGTGAAAACATAATTAAGTCAAAGTAAAGATAAATATATGAATATCGTCAAATATAACGTTGGTACGTACTGTAGGTACCCTTATATCTAAACCACCCGATAAAATGAATGCCGTATGTAATCACGAAATTTTCCCGACCCTCTTGAAACAACGTGAGGCAATGTGCCCTTTATACTGTGATATAAATAGAGTCTATAATTCCATTTGTAACTTCGTTGACATGTATTTCAGTCATGACAACCTCTAGTTTAATGAAGCGAGGATGTAAAACGCAATTTCGTTATCTTTTACGCAAACTAAGTGCCCCTTTTAATATGAAATTTTCTATTTTAAACATGTGATAACACATTATTGACTAGAAGGCTGGAATATCTTTCTATAGCAAAATATATGTACATCGTATATTAATGCTATTGGAATACTATATGTGGAAGCGGAATAAGGAGACATTTTAAATGTCTCTTGTACTTCCTGTAAAATGAGACAATAGATGAGATGAGGTGTAAAGTTAAACACTTTTTTTTGGCAGGGTAGGCAGGGTGAATTTGGGAACCTAACATAACATGTGATATGTGCTGTATTTTTACAACATTTCGAGACAATGTAGGTGTAAAATTAAACACTGTCGCATAAGGATATATAATAATACAAAATAATATTTTTTAATTTCTTTATTTTTGTTATTACATTTGTTTTGATACCTTACAAGCTATGCTGTGCAGTCTAACAGTCGTGTGAGCACACTTTTTTAACCAATCATTGAATAAACGCAACGAAATAAATATGTCACGTTTTTTTTTATTCTGCACTAAGTTAAAAAATTATACAACTTTTTTTTTAGCAAACTTGGGGTTGGTTTTTTTCCTAATATATACGTATCTAAGCATAATTAACGTTCGGTTACAATTATCACATCTAAAAATATTTAATCTATTACATATCTTAAGCAACGTAATACAATCATGTCAACGGCTTTCTAATAGTTAGGTTTTACTTTAGTTTAATTCACTTATCCTACTCATAAGACATCTGAACAATATTACAAAGGCCACATATCAAATAGGTAAATCAACTGTTGTAGCAGGTTTTTTCAATTTGGTCATGTCAGTGGTGTAGTTGGCAATATTTAAGCGTAGTCTATGGTCATTCTTTTCTAATAGATTAGCCAATAGAAAACAAATATGAACAACTAAACTGCTTCAAGTCGCCGAAAAAGTTACAATCACTGATTTATTTTGCCAATTTGATAAAAGCTTTTAGCGAAATTAAAAGTAACATAACAAACGTATTCTCAATAGAATTGCATCCTATAATAGAAATATCAACTTAATTTTATATCACACTACTCTTGTAGTACCTACTTGTATATAAAATCAATTACTTAAAAGCATTGCTTGATATAAACAGATATTTGGTGGAATATATTCCAGTAGCGGTAAACTGCTGATGTAAGAATATATATGATATATGAGTTTTCATTACCATTAGGCTCATTAATTGTTTATAGTGACTGAAGGAAAATTTTTGAATCCATTTATTTTATTTTATGCTCTTATGAATTTGATTCCTCAACTGAGGCAGTGACCACAATAACTAATTAAAAAAAACCAGTAAGTAAAGTTATGGTTCAAAATATGTGATATGTGCTGTATTTTGGGCCCTTTATACTGTCGACCATATAACAATTGACATTATATTAAAAAAATATGTCTTTTACAACATTTGTTTTTAAAACATAAATTTTACAACGCAAATATTAAATTTTGAATATTTAATGTTTCATTTCTTCGCTCTGGTAATAAGGCAAAGCGCGGCGTTGAGTTCCGCCACTCAACACGCAATGCCTCAAATTCGGCGGAAAGTGGGGAACGGAAGTGGGACGGAGTGTCATAACACTAGGTTTCACTTCCGTTCCCTCTGCCTACCCTGCCTAGTGCGGGATACAGCGTGAAGCTGAGAGAGAGTGAGAGAAATATTAAATAAATCAAAATTATCCTAAATATTTATCAATAAAAATATTTTTTTAATGAAATTGTCATTACACAGCTTATTATCTAACGGCATATTTTATTTTGTATATACTAGCATATTTTATAGTTGATACACGTATTATTATTTTGTTTATTGAGAGTATTGTATATTTTTTAATTAATTTCCCTATTTCAACAAGTATAGATACTGATAAAAAAAAATACAAAATCTAAATGAATTTTACAGCGTCTCACTTACAAATAAATACATATGAAGAAGTCTCTTATAAAAACCATAGCATATTATCTAGATAGCAGAAACCCGCAAGTACCATTATAAAAGTTGATAAAAATCCCTCGAACTGATAACAATAGAGTTAAAATAACTTATCCCGCTTTGGACTATTGTAATCCTAAATAAAACCAGCTTTAATGATGTCAAGCGCTCCACCGAAACTCTTGTTATACAAAACACATACAAAATTATATATTTGTTACATGTTATTATTTGTCTACCTGTACTTCACAGTTACTTTTTAATTTGATGAGGGCAAGTGAACTGAAATGACTGTTATATAAGCAATGACGCACACAAAACTGTAGAATCAATAATTTATATAGATATCTGTAGTAGTTTTTATCCAAGTAGTTAAATCCATATACATTATTATTATTTGTCTATCTACTGTTATAGTATATCGGTTAGGATTATATGTACTAACAATCAATAAATAAATTCGAATATTGTAACTAAATTTTACTATAGTCTATGTTAAACACGGAATAAGCTTTAATTGAAGCATTTGCTACACACGGAAAACAAACCTGTGACTAGCTAGACTAGGTCATTTAAAAAATAATAATATAAAGAAATATCTTTATAGAATACACATAAAAATCATAAAACTGTGGTTAAGAAATAAAATAAGTGATTTAAAATTAATAAAATGAAAATTAAACAAAAAAATTAAATCGATTAATATTCGATACCTACGAAAACTAATAAATTTGCAATTACTAAGCATATTATCTTATCAAATATCGATTATTTAAGTTAATGTGCATTAAATAATGATGACATACATATTATTTATTATAATTTAGTATCACGTAGAAGTACCGCGGCCTCATAAGACGGCAGCCCACTGTCGACTCTCGTGGTCTTCTTGCATTTCGGACAAGGTTCAGTTAATACATCCTGAAATAAAAATATTATATGAGACCTAGTTATTAGTTTATGACTTCTCGCTTGTCTGTAGAAAATATCTTTACTTAATATCTAAAATTAAATGTTTTACAGAAAAAATAGATATATAGATAGATTGTGAGGATATAAGTTATATCATATAACATAGGGTTTACATAGTAAATATAGATAGGAGAAATAAGAAACTGTGCAACTTGAATAATTCTAGCCAATCCTCACGTACAAATTCAGTTTACTTATTTTTATATTTTTTAATCCTTAGTATATATGTGGATAAAGTTTCATAATATACTCAAATATTAAAAAAAAATGTATTTAATATTTGCATATATCGAAAAAAATTGAGTACCTGTAGAATATTGTTTTCCTTGTCCGGTGACGATACTTCCACCACGCTCTCATACGCTGGTGGAGGGCCAGCAGGCACGTCTTCTAGTTGCAGTTGCTGAGGAAATTATATGCGTTACAATATATGTTTAAATATTTAATGTTTCATTTCTTCGCTCTGGTATTAAGGCAAAGCGCGGCGTTGAGTTCCGCCACTCAACACGCAATGCCTCAAATTCGGCGGAAAGTGGGGAACGGAAGTAGAATGGAGTGTCTTTACACTAGGTTCCCGAGTTCCCTCTGCCTACCCTGCCTTGTGCGGGATACAGCGTGAAGCTAAAAAAAAATTGTTTGTGTTATTAAGTTAGTAATTTTTTTTTTATATTTATACGATATGTAGAATAATAAAATGTAAAAATTTATTCAGTAAATTTTTGAGTTGAACCCCCGTTCGGTAACCGTATAAGCCCTCGAACAATTCGTTAATAAATAACATTCTGTTTTGCCAAATGACAATTCTAAGTAATAACTGTGGAAATTAGTTAAAATCTCCCTACAGAGATGCTAATATAAATAAGTTGCAATATAAATAAGTTGTAACCAATGTATAAGAATTTTGACACAGCTAGATGAGAACTTATGGCTTTTTTCGTAGTAAATAGTTATTAAAATGATTTAAGCTAATACGTGTAGTAAATATTTCTAAACATATGTAAGTGGTATGTACTGTAATAGTAACGTGTAGTTTCAATATGGGCATCTCTTGTCATTAAACAATATATATATTTAATTTCATGTTATTATAGTAATATTGAGTCTACTAATGTATTGAAGGAATGCAAGAACACGTGACATGTTATATATACCTTGTATACTGTAATTATAACCTATCATGGCGTGCATCTAAACCTTTGGTCCCAAAACGCACGCGATCTTTTACTACAGTACAATGTTACAAATCACTTTTATAGTGTTTGTTACCGTGTCATCTATTTTTACGTGATTTTTTATAATTATTTGTTAGATGTGTACGTCATGAAATCTTTTATAGTTTGTTTCAAAAATAGAAACTACATCGACTTGATGAATAATTCCTTGCCCAATGACCATTAAACACTAGTAGAATTATTAAATTCCGACCGGCATTTCTTGTGAATAATATTAGGTTTCAACCGAAGATTTATTCAGCTTTCTTTGTATGGATTTTATAATTATGTTGTCAAATGTGGTAAAATATATTAATAAAGTATTAGTTGCGGCTTATTATAAAAAAGTATTTGATAAAAGATATAAATTCATATCGTTACTATTTCTTTTCGTAAATAATAACTTTAATCATTAAAAATGAATATAATCAATCTGGGAATAGTCTACGAGTATTCAGTGTTGAACTCGAAAGCACTAGAAGCTGTCGAGCTCAAAGAGAGTGGCATCCAATCTAGTCTCTACGAAACAGAATTTTTTGTAAATGCAAAGAAATGAAACGAGCCGGCTTCTTATGTTTAAACGCAATAAAGTCTACCTTGCAACAGAATATAAAACGTTGGGTTTTAAATTAGAGTCAATATTTTTTTTTATAATAATTAAAATATATTGTTTTTTCAACATTTTGAGTAAGATTTGATGTTGCCTTGTTGAAACTTTGGCTCGTAGCTATTATAACGGACTCCTGTTGCCAAACTTTGTCTTGTCAACGGAGCTTAAAATTAAATATTGCATTTCGGGCTATTTATTGAATATCGCAATCTGTGGTTCAAATAAATTAAAAAAAAAATTAAATAAACAAAATTATTTTTTGTTTAAATTATCTAATATCCTCAGTGAATATTGTTATCATTTTTTATTATAAAGAAGAACTTTAACACGCAAAATTAAAGAACACTTAAGTACTTTTACATATATACATATGCGAAACTCTTAACAAAGTTCTTACATAATTAATATAATTATGTATTTACTTATAAAACATTAGATGCTCGTACGTACATACATTACGGACACTGTACACCGTTTCTGCACATGTAGTCATCATAAGAATTTGTAGAAGACCGTATTAGCAAGAATCACGTAGCGATTATGGCTAATGTGATATTTATCAAACTTTAAGTATTCTCTCCGGTACCAAATTGTAATATCATTATCGTCTTGGGAAATCTGAGGCCTGCTGTTATGAAATTATAATATGTATCCAATAAATATTACACCTTTATTTCTTGGGCCGGTAGTAAGGTTATCTATAAATGTTAGTCTAATTGCATTGTGATACAGTGATTTGTGATACTATAAATATTAAGTGTTTTTTTTTGCTCATTTCTGTGACTTGGTAAGGCAAATAACGGCGTTGAGTTCCGCAAATTTAATTTGCAATGTCTTATAGTTGGGCGGAGTATGAAGCAAGGAATGGTTTATTATTTTCTATCAAATTTAATAAATTAGTCATTATCTCAGGTTGTGATTATATTAAATTTGATAGAAATATCAACTTTACGCCGTAAGGCTAAAATGGAATCTTTTATACAAACACAAAACATAGCTTAACATTCATAAGTTCTTAATATTAACTGAGGTGTAGCGCAGCGTTCACGTGTTAAGGAGGGGAAATTTTGATGGAAAAACCACATAAGTTAGCTTTTTAACTTTTATAGTAAGTATTCAAAATTAAACGGATTTTTTATTTAAATATTATATTTAAAGTATTGAATTGAAATTAATCGAAAATATAGCTTTTTTATTGCTCTTATAAACCTAATGCTTTAAAGCCGATTTGCATTTAAGTACCTACGCATATGTATATACATATATATATGGGTATTGAACGAAATCTGAATTAATCTTTTCGTTTATAGGATTCCAAAGGCTAAACAAGACCCAATTTCTAGGATCATCTGTTACACGTCTGACGAAACATCAGGATAACTGTAATAGGTAGATAGTTGAGATTTTTAAAAGGTTTTAAAAAAAAATTAAGGGTCTCCTATCCAACAAACATGATTTTTTTGCAGATTTTATAAATAATGGTACGGAACTATAATATATGTGCACGAGTCCAATTAACACTTGTCCGTTTTATATTAATTTTCAAAATATTTCATTTTGCTATCAAACTACAAAATTTATACAAACACTTAATTCTAAAGATCATAAATCTCTTTCAATAGATTGGAAATGGAAGCTCTAAACGCTATTGAGCCTGACGAACCCTGACTAACGAATTTAGGTAGGTACTCTAACGCTTGCGCTTGCTTGTTGTGATACTAACTTAACGACGACTTGACTGTTTAGATTTAGTTAAAGCTGACTTAGGCAATCTTCGTTGTCCTTTGACTTGGTACACGTTATAGCTACATTGTAGTGTTTGATAATTTAATGTTGGCTTAGAACCTCAGGCATTTCTTGGAATTAAGACGTGTGTAGTCTACTGTGTAATTATTTTTAATGATTCCGAGTATATCTATGCACAAGGTTGTATAAAACAAACACATTAGGAAAATTTCCAACTCTAAATACCTACTGAAATTCATATAAAAATCATTAACTTCCTTATCTAATTAGTATCAAATAAATCTTTACAACTAATTCACTTGTTTAAAAAAAATTACACAATGAAGTATAACTTTTTGGTGCTAACGTTTAGTATGTACAAAAGCTCTCAAAGCCAGACCAATAGTAAAAGGCTTTGTCTTAAATCGCTTTAACGAATATATTTACTTTTAAGTAGATCATGAAGCTTAAGTTTAAAGTGACGCAAAAATAAAAGAGTTTTATTAGTAATCTAGTATCTAGCATGCAGTTGCTCTTAAGGATCGGAAATAGAGAAGACATATGTTCATTAGGGTTTGTCGTTAATAGGATATATACTTGATAGAACAAACGATACTGCATATGTATATATAGTTATATGTTTACGTATATTTATCATAGATTCAGTGTTTGATGCAAAAATATATTTCATCTCCAAGAATTCACGCTCATTTTCAATACATTCCATTGCAGAACTTGTCTAGAAAAATATAAAAAATCTGTTTGTAAGCTTCAAGCGTTCATCTCATACAACCAGTATTTATCTATCCGAGCATGTAAAGTCGGCGGGCAGAAACCAATTATCGCAAATGCGATTTTTATTCCGGCCACCGACGGTCGTTAAGTGCGCAAGGTTTCAACCCTCCAGTGCTGGCGTTGCGATCAGATTATATAAAATTGTCAATATGTCTATATTATTTTTTTATTTATTATTCTTGTTTTTATTGGCTATAATATGAAGTTAATAAGCTTTTTTATCCGGATAATATAGGAGATGAAGGAACGCGGAGAGTTCCGTTTTCATAGTACTTACGTTTCGTGATATTCAAAATCTCCTTTAATGTTGATAATTAAATTTACGATGATAACCTTATTATTAATCCTATTATATCAATATCTAACTACCTTGTTTTTTATCTGTATACCTACTTAGCTCAGTAGACATGTATCAAAAAATGTTTTTTTGTAGTTACCAACTTGTTATCTTTTCATTTTATTTTTTTATTAAACTAAATATTGATAAACAACAAAACAAACACCTTTGACCTCAAACTGTAAGTAATGTTTGAAAGTACATTAACATACTTTACAAACAAGTGGAACGATATAAATTACTGCGTATGAATGACTCTTCTGTTTATTTTTGCCTTTTGAAAACTGGCAATCAATAAATTGATTTTCGGAAGCACAGCCGTCAGTCTATCTACATTGCTATGCAATGGTCGTTACGAATGAATGTATCAACCACTTCACATGTTCAAGTGGAGAGCGCTCTATAGAAAAATGATTATTCAATAGCTAATTAGACGATATTCTAAATAAATTATTATATTTCTTTGCTTTTACAAACTACTAAGTAAATCCTGCAGTTCTGTGCGTCTGTATTTCAATTTAGTTTGCAATCGCCATACAATCATAACCCTGGGGCTTATGGGACCGCCTTGTACTCAAATGGCTGTACAAGGAATAACTTTGAATTTCCTCAATAGATTTCAAGTTAAATGAAACATATAATTTATTTAAAGTTATTTGCAAATGATTAAAAGTAGTATGTACTAATTCAAAGTGTCAAGAGAAATGTATCTAGACTTACGTGCATGAACACGTGAAATTTTTAAATATTTATAGTACATTTAATAATAATATTATATTTAAAGAATACTGATAACAAGGTAAATCACCACTCAACACGCAATGCCTCAATTTCGGCGGAAAGTGGGGAACGGAAGTGGAACGGAGTGTTTTAACACTAGGTTTCCAAGTACCCTCTACCTACCCTGCCATGTGCGGGATACAGCGTGAACCTGAGTGAGTGAGTTCCAGTTATTTTAATACTTTGGCTTCACTTAATTCTTTTAAATATAAACAAGATACTTATTCAATGATCTCAACGATTATATTACAATAAGTTTTTTCCATCCTTATAGTGTAAATTAACCAAAAAAATCATTAATGAGATGTGTTTCCAGAAAAAACATGTGATTCTATTAGCTCTTCTAGATAATAATGTATTATTTATTTTAAATATTAATCTAACATGTTTTATCTTGATTACGTTAATCATAAATATGACGTACATATATACTTTGAAAGTACAATATAATATTAAGTCATTGATACGATGAATCATTATCAATGGAAAATATAACTCAGAATTGATTAGTATTTGCGTATTTTACAAAAGCAACATAATAATAATGAATTTAATGAAACCATGCATTTTCTATCGCATATTAAAACATAACACACTCGACTGCTATGCTTGTAGTTCGTACTTGCAGGAACGCCAGCCCTGCCTCTTGAATACGTCTGTCTGGACTGCATGAATGCTTGCCCCTAACTCGATTATCAGAATGCCGGGCTAACGAGTTATGCGAATTTTGTTGATCGGAAAAGCTTCTGATTAATTAGAGTTTTAAGTTGGTTATTTCTTATTTATAAATCATTTTCATACGTATTTTTAAAGCCATATAGTAGGCATACGGAATCTAATGCGCTGAATGGTGGATCTCAACGCCACGCTTTGTCTTGATACCACACCCGACAAGCTTATCTCTTGCAGTCCGTAATTGTGACACTGCGCGTCGACGGCCTTATCGATGGTCATTAAAGATTAAGCCATATTAAAGTATCGACAAGCATTCTCAATAAAATATGACATACGAATACAATATTATAGTCATAATATTTTTTTATACATTGAAATTAAAATATTCCAATCAGTGTCAAGACCTACTAATTAATGCTGTTACGTTTTATTCTTTAATATAGTTGGAGCTTTTGAACTTTTTATGATTCCATATAACAGAAGTATTTACTATTCGTAAGTTGGTGGAGAACGGAAGTGGAATGGAGTGTCCTAACACTAGGCTCCCAAATTATCTCTGCCTACCCTGCCATCTGCGGGGTACAGCGTGAAGCTGAGTATTGCGATGCAACTGCAACAAAAATATGATAAGGTCCTTCAAAGGGTATTCGCTTTTTGCTCTATATTCAAAGTTACCTAGTCTTAACGGCAAAATTACGCGACACTTTAACCAGAACAATTAGATCTCACGTCTCACTTAACACCTAAACGAAGCCTAGAAATCCTTTGTACGGCACAAAGCTTTCTGCTTAAAATCTAGAGTATGACATTAATTTTTCTAGGAATACGCTTATAAAATTCTTATTTTTATTTACTTTTTAATAGAAATTCGTTATATATTTTTCATCAAAGGCCAAAGAAATATGCATTTCTTTCATATGCATGTACTAATTTATACACATATATATTTTCAATAAATTATTTACGACAAAGCTTCCAATTCATCAGTCTGGTAAACGTCGCGTCAAAGAAAATTCAAGCGATATTTATAAGTATAAACAGAACAAAAACAAATTAGATCACATCGAGGGAGTTACAAATAAATAATCCGGTTCGAGGAACTCGTCACAAATCAGCGTAATCGCCATCAACTTGACGAGCAGTTTATCTAATCGAAATGTCTGTTTGGGGGTCTATTCCGTCACCCGTCTCCAGAGGCTGTGAATCATTGGTGTCTACCGAAATAAATGTTTCTAGCTTACGACCTATTATTTTGTAATTCGTTGCTATTCAATATGTTAAAATTTAAAGAGAACAAACGTAACTATATTTGCTACAGTTACTTGCTTACATGCTTGTGTGAATTTCTTTGTTAAACTAGAAGTTAAAAGAACAACAAGTTAAAAGAAATATCATCATGGCAAAACGATATACAATAATAACAAAAAATCTAAAATTTTAATTATAAATTGACCATTTCTTGTGTCATTTTATTTTTAATTTAAAGCGCATGAAACTACATCTTGCAACTTACAAAAGCTTTTAAACGTTCATTTACCGTGGACCAACGTAACTAATCTCCAAATAGCCCCTATTCCGTGGTAACTGTCGGCATGACGTCAAACGGCTGGAACAATAATTCCGTACAGGAAAGCCGCTAACAACGTTACCGCCACAGCGCCTCCGACGGAAGTTGCGACAAACAGTTCCTCTTACTGTAAACTGTTTTCAGTTTTATATGTGTATAGATGGATATAGCTGACTATTTCTGATTATTGGATGAGGTTGCCTTTTGTGTATTAAAATAAAATATTATAAATTTTATATATTTTTTAATATATCTGTATTTTAAATATTTATACATTTTTTCAGCTTAACGCTGGATCCTATATTTGAAAGAGTAGGCGGGAACTTAGAAACGTAATGTTCCCACTCACTCACTCACTCTCTGTTACCCTAGTGACGGAACTTAACGCAGTGCTTTACCTTGTTACCAGAGCAATGAAATGAATATAATAAATAATATATATTCATATCTCAGTAGTAAATATTTATATGAAATGTTTACAATACAAAATCTCATGTTATTTTGAACGCTTAGTAACCTTTCCGATTAAATGAGATAATAAATTCTTTCTATGTATATTTCATAATATGTATATTGTATGTTAATTACTATCATCTAGTCTCTTTCGCAAAGATCTCCTCTACTTAAATGGCCTATACTCTTGTCTACAGTTGATGCAGATTTCAGATTTCAAATTTTCCACAGTCCCTATTTCCGTAACCTAATAAATCACTTTATATTGATTGCCCTCTTACCGTGACACGATAAATACACTGTCTTTTAAATGAAATGTTGATTTACTTAACTTTAGATTTTACTTTTGAACTTTGGATGATAATATTAACCGATTGAAAATAATTAGCAACTTTTGTTGTAAAGAAAAATATTTATCTAATTTTAATAACGTGTTGTACACGATATATTTAACTCTATACTCACTCAGCTATATCCCGTACATGGTAGGGTAGGCAGAGGGAACTTTGGAACCTAGTGTTAAGACACTTCGTTCCACTTCCGTTCCCCACTTTACGCCGAATTTGAGACATTACGTGTTGAGTAGCGGAACTCAACTCCGCATTTTGCCTTGTTACCAGAGCGAATAAAGGAAAACATTAAATGTTTAAATTGAAAATATTAAATATTTCATCACTAATAATAGCAATAGCACAAGCTAGCTTAGACAATATTTATTTTTTTGAACTTTATTTTTTTTTAGGTTGATCTATATTCTGCATCTAGCAGGCACAAGGGACCGAGTATTCAGACATTCCACATGCTACCTTCCTTCCAATTTTTATGATATTTAGTGCTGAGAACAACACCGCGCTATATCTTGTTGCCAAAGCAACACAATCAATATAATTTATTCCCTCAAGTGGAAATGGAACAAACGTTGCGTTTACAGTCAGATATTATTGACACTGTGCCATGGCGGCCTTTATTAAGACATTTTGAATTACTTCTTATAAACACCTAAATTATCACAATTGAAAAATTTTGAGCTTTTTTTTATATAAAAATAAAATCTGTTAAATACGTATACAGATTTCATGTTTACATATATCTTTTTTAATTACTTAAACGTCAAGGGTTCACACATTTATGTAAAAAACTTAATTATATGCGCGAGAGAACACTCAACAATATACATATAATGAATACGAAACTTTTAGTTATATTTTTATTACATTTAATGAGTTTTAGCATCAGTTTAAATAGTAATTTATCTTGTAGACAAAGACTGTTTAGATATATATTTTTTTCTGTTTCAATATCAAATTCTTTGACAACTGATCCTATAGACAATAATCAACCGCTTAATAGCTGACGGAACAGAATATACTTTATGCGTTACGTTTTTGAAAACATTCATAATTTTTTTTTGTAATACTTTTTATTGAAAAGAAAATTAAAGACTTTATTATAATAACCCCGATCTAAAATATCACTACCCCATCTCTGCCAGGTGATTTTTGCTTATTCGATTCCTACAAGATTTCGAAACACGAATTCGTCTCATAAAAAGTCAAATATTTTATATTAGTCTTATAATTTGACAGCTTTGACTGCAATTTTTTTAGTCCTAAACCAACATATCAGCCATTTGAATCATCTAATACCTGAAGCGATACTTTCTTTATTAGATGTTGGTATCTGAGACTTAACAAAACAGAAATTATAGCTTAAAGTAAGGCTGTCCGGGACTTTATGACGTGATGCAGCTAGTGGTGAAATCGGCCTTTAATATAATAAAAGTTTAATATTCACTGAAAATTTCCAATTAAGCTTTTTGAGCACACGAAGTTACTAAAGTACCTTGAAAATACATACACATATATATAGATTATTTATTGCTCGGGCAACACACGTATGTGACGTCACACATATAGTGTGACGTCACATACGATGGAATACAGTATCTCGAACTGCCTACCCTGCTAAATGCGAGACAAAGAGTGAAGAAAATAAATAGAAATAAATTTAAATTTTATTCTTGTACATACTTATGTCTATTGCTATTTCGGTAAGCCTTCTCAGACGCTTAATGCCTTTTAATAGGCAAATGATGGAGATTGTAACAACCTCTTTCTAAGCTTACTATATCTATGTTTCAATAAGAAGACTCTTTATTGAAACTGAAGTTTAAACCATACATCAATATATGGATTAAACGATTCAATTATTTTGGAAACAAGCAGATTATTTACATACCAACTAATAATATAATAAATGTTTATCTATTTATGTAGTTTATTGGAAATCTAGTTTACGCAATTAATCTGTTTCACGTTCGGCGATTATGTGAGATATACAAAAACATTTGCAATCTATTCATGTAATAATATAATCAAATCACGATTAAGTTAAATTAGGAATATGTATAGTAAACGTAAAAATGTATACCAACTGATGAAATATTGTTCAAAACATTTGTAGGAATGTTTTTGGAGTAATAATTAAGGATCAAAGGAGTATCAGAACCTCACTTAAAATTTCTCTTATATGTATATGATTGATTGCATGTTTTTAAACTTTGCTTACTCGACGAAGTACTACTTATATGGCGTTCTCGTAGAATTTATTTTTGAAGACAAAAATAGAATCCACTAGGAATTATGATAATTGAATAGATGAATTATGATGTGATTCATAGTCAAAGCGAGCTATTTTTCTGTTGTCAAGGTCAATACTCAATTATCATCTAAATTAAACAAATCTTTAAGAACATAAAGTGAAAGAGATGTAAAATCTAATTTTTAAATTATTTTGAGAGTTATTTTATTTCTTACGTGATGAAAATATTTCTCTGCAAAGGGTAATAAATAAAATAACAAAAGATGCACTGTAAGTATAGCCATTCGTTAACGAATGAAATCAGATTTTCGCCGTTTACTTAATTCAACTGCGCTGTTAACAAACAAACATGAACAAACACAATTTGGTCTCTTTGTTCTGTTACTTCACACCATTTCTGCTCTTTTAGATAAGTTTAAAAAGATTCCCTACTAACCGATAATTAAAATTTCTCGACACAAAATGCTTTAGAAAGAAAACAATTAACTAAGAGCTGATGAACTTTAAATAGCTGAGTATATTTTCTTGAATCATGACTATTAGAACTCTGATTCAGGCACCTTTCAATTATATTATAAAAAAACCTCAATCAGATCATTTGTAAGGGAGCTACAATGCCACGGACTGTCATAAAGTTACAACCATACCCATACATAGTCACACGTCAAACTTATAATATATATGTATAGTGCGATGTGCTATAATACCATCATGGAATGTATCTAATTTCTTCATGTTTATATAACTAGTCTAATCTGCCAAGTAAAGACTTGAAACCGAAGCTTTTAGTTTTTAATGAAATTCAATATTTAGAATTCCTTGATTACGCTTTAAACTACAAGTTTTGCAAATTAAATTTTAGGTTAATTCTGTGACGGCACTCCACCGTGGTTTCGATTACTTATGTTAGAGGAATTTATTAATTACGTATTGAAATTATCTTTGATTCCATACTCATAGAATGCAAAGAGCAGTGGGAGTAACTTTTTTTTTTATTTATTTGAATTAAAAGGCTCCTTTCCGGCCCCAGTAAGCTAAGATAAAAATATATACGTAAATACGTATAGAAATACTACTTGCAACATAAAAATGTCTTATTATTATTTTATTTCACAGGCGAAATGTATTTATTTCTTAAATAGTACTATAAACTCAAAACATATTGTACAATTTCCAAATTAATATGTTCAAAAGCCTGTCATCAACATATTCGCTCTGTTTTTTGCGGTTCACCATACTTTCAAATGTTACGTGTTTTTTTAAAGTAAATTCTGACAAATGGTATTTAGATAATACTCTATCTTAATTATCAAAATATTATTTGATAATTCTGTTGATTCACGTTTATCTACTAAAATTGTAGAATAATGTGTCATATTATTTTTATTCTTCTACCTGCAACATTCATTCTCATTCATTTTCTCACTCCAGTATTGAGGTAAATCAGCGTTAGTTTTCGCAAATCAAAACACAATGTCTCGAGAATTTAGCGAGAAACGAGTGTCTTAACTAAAACAAAGTGTCATTACACTTGATTTTCTTGCCTGCTCTGCTATGTGTGAGATATAGCGTTAATCTAAAGCTTAAATTGTAGTTTTGGATCAAAACTAATAACACGGCAGTTATTTCTTATCGACCTAACTCTACAGAAAGTTGCGTGTACGCGAGTCCTTGTTCTATTTTCAATACATGACGCAGTTTGCTTTGTGCAATTAGTAAGATTTAAAAAAGTTAATTTTGTATAGCGTAATAGTTATATAGTCACTAACTCAGCTTCACGCTGTATCCTGCGCATGGCACGGTAGGCAGAGGGAACTTGGGAACCTATTGTTAAGACACTCCGTTCCACTTCCGTTCAATAGTTATATAGGTATTTGTAATTAAATATAAATTTGTTTACGGAAATAGTGCTTTTGTTATTTTTCTATTCAGATTAAATTGTATTAATTTTTTGTGTTATTTATTAATATGTTTAAATTTTAATTGTTGTATGTAAATTTTAATGTATATATACATGTTATAGTTAGCTGTTAGTAAAAAAACTTACCTGTCCTAATCTAGCATCAGAGCTGACCGTGTAGACTCCGCATTCGGTGACGTCTTCCGGTTTGTCCGAAGGAGTGGTCCGTCGCCAACACGCCGCACATACTGCCACGAGCACTCCACATAACGTTGCACTGATATAGAAATGTTTTTTTATAAATAAAAGTTAGAATTGAATTTCAATACTGTATTAATTATATTGTGATTGTTACTTGTATATAAAATTAACAAATATTTTTATATAACTGCAAATTGATTTTAAAATTCTTTTTTCTATCGTTTTGATATAGCGAATGAATGACCAATTACTAAAAGTTCAAACATTCAACGGAAAAATCTTTTATCAATATTAGTTTTTTATTTTCCAAAGGTCGCTAAATAAATCAATGTTTTCTAGGTAATTTAAAACGAAGCTCCATGCAACTGGGACAACGGCTTTCCTTCCGGCTCTGAAAATGCAAATACGCCATTGGCCAAAATCCATTGAACGTTTTAACATTGAAATAGACAAAAATTTTATACGTAAATACATTTATTTACATTTTAAATAAAAATATATTAAATTACGTGGGCATGATTCGTAATAGATTTTTATGTAATTTATAGATATTTTAGATTTTTTTATAGATAAATATTTAGTACCAGCATGTAACTTTCATCTTGTAGAAAGAACTATAGGAGCTAATCATACAGTCTCGACCACAACTTTGATATTGTTTTTTTTATGGAAAAGACACGGTCAACGAGCGTACGGGTCACCTGATGGTGAGTGATCACCGCCGCCCACGGTCCCGTGTAACACCTGGGTAGCCACATGTGGATTGCCAGTCTTTAAAGTGGAGGTTAACGCGCATTTTGAAGCTACCCATGTCGTATCGCCTGGAAATACTAATACGAAATACCTTCCATATATGTGGCGCGTGGAAGAAAATTCCCACGTAAATGCACAGAAGTGGAGTGCCACGTGTCCCGATGATGTGGGTGGTATTTTAGTTTGTGACGTGTTGATTTTTACTCTGTGGTTCGAAAATTCGGCAGCAGGTACCAAGTCAAACAGTTCTCTAGACACTCCCCGTGATAAATATGATAGAGAACGCACAGCCAGGACACGTCTCTACGGAAACCCAATGTATCAAGCTCCACACAGATCGATTCGAACGACTCTACGTTGTATGCAATCAAATGGTTCAAGCTGATTCTGGGGTGCACCAGCCCAGAGGTGAGAGCAGTATTCCATATGAGGCCGAACCCGGGCCCCCATACAGGGCCAAACGGAATTTTGGTGTGAATACTGTCTCGCCCTGCTGTTTCCCTGCTGATGACCCCCAGTTTTTCGAGGCCAACTTGGCCTTGCTTTCCAGATGATCGCGATACTGGCAGTCGTATATTAGGCATCCAGGCATATAACCAGAACACTAAAACAAAGCTAAGAAGTTGTTTTTAATAAGGCATAAATAAATCGCACTTTAGATGAAAGGTATATCGAGTATATTAAATTCATGAAATATATTTATAAAACTCATCAGTATTCAATTCTATTAGGTACTTTGTAAATGTCAAACGATGGCCGTTTGTTTACGCCATAATTAAGTAACATCGCTGAACCATTTAAGTTAAATGTCGCGTCGTCGGAAATATAAATACGAAACGGAAGTGTTTTAATAGATACAAAATGCCTTACACTAGGTTCCCAAGTTACCTTTTTCAACCCTGTCATTTTCGGGATACTACGTTAGACAATAACAAATACAAATTCAGTTAGTGTGGGCTTTAATATGAATAAATTTTTGCCTAAATCATTTAATATATATACATAGCTTATCGGCGATTTAGCTTAATCATTTATTCTCAGCTTTTCTTAAAATATGTTTCAGTTGAGTCTAACATCTTTTTTCTTTAATAAATTAACCCTACAATATCTTCGTGTGCCAGCAATCTACTTAGAGGGGTAATTTATTTAATCCTTATTTCTTCCGCGCTAAACCGTCACAGGATATACGTAGAGGTAACTCAAAAGACGTAGCTTAGATTGTCTAGATTATACGAGACGTGACATAAATATCTTTATTGCTGAGTTTCAGCTATTTTATGTTAGCGCGCTAAAAGTGGGAGCAGTATTTATATAAAAATGCTTCATTTATGCATACAAATACTGTATAATTATAAAAAAAAGAGGTTTTTTTTCTGCTTTAAATAATAAATACAACGTTTATATAACACAAAAATCACCCAAAACTATTAACTGCATTAGTTGTTAACTGTGTCGCGGTATAGTTAGTTATAATTTAAAATAATCTGATTACAGTTTGTTTCAATTAGTTTAACTACTAAGTATGATTACGCATTCCTAATCCTTACAACGACAGCGCATTGAGTCCCAACTATGCCCCCAACATTTTGTCCTATTCTAATTTTTAAAAACCCTTTTTTACCACAATTTTCTTGGTAGAAGGGCTTCTCGGCTCTTATCCAAACCTTAATCGCCCTTATTTAGTTCGCTGCACAAACTGAGAACTACGTATAGTGAGCCTTTCTATTCATTGAAGTTGATGTGTTTATGTTCTTAGGTTTATCTTTTTATATTTAAGCTCTTAGATGTTTTAAATATTTTACGAGCACTGTCTTATTCATATTATATCATATGTATAATTCTATAGTGCACATATAAACAATAAGAAATACAAAATTATAAGTTAGTTATCAAAGGTGGGTGGGTGCTAACGAACTGACTGATGTTCCTAAAGCCAATGAAAAAACATCAGATAAATTGCGATACAAATAGAAGATCTACTTCCCAGAAATTAAATTTAATAAAGATGTTTTTCAAGAGATATTCTTTTTATACTCTTCCATAATATAATATTATTAAATAAAAAAATCTTCGCGGAATTTATCCGTATCTTCACAAAAAGAGTTCACATCTAGCCGTCCTTAAAGCCCATCAATTGATATTCATCTTGGCAAAGGTCGCGGAGTTAAGCGGCCAATAATGGAGGATCTTAACCTTTTCACCTTTTTACGAACTTTTGCGGAGATGTTTATCTTATTGAGCATTTTGTAAGGCAAAAACATGATCTACGGGTAAATGAGGCACAGATTAATGTTGAAAAATAAATCCTATAGTTTATTTTGATATAATTGAATGTGATAATATAAATTTAAAAACATTGTAAAGGTGCCCTTACTTCTAATAATCATCTTTACCATAAAATATAGTTGTTGCTTTTCATTCAAACAACAAATTTATGCACATTTTTTGCCATTAATCCTTATGATGAAGACCTCATATAGATACCATTAGGCAATTCGTAAAATATTGGCAAAAAAAACTAACTTCACCACGAAACAAGGACTTCACAACTACCCGACTTGACCAACACCAATCTTGAAAGCAACAACTCTTCTGATCAACTATAACTTGAACGATCGTTATACTCAAAATAAACTTTAAGTCACATTAAAACAAAGAGAGCAGGAAAATGCATGGATGATATGTCCTTGGTGTGTTTAAAAAACACCTAAACGTAAAAAACATTTTTTTATGCCTTTAAAAGAAATTCCCAATTATCTTACAAATAAGCTATACAGCCATGGTTGAAATAATTTAAAAGAGCGTTTATAAAAATAATTTTAAATGGCTATTGTTGTACTAAGATAAATTACTATAATAATACTATTAGTAGCAAAGAATGTGTGGCTTAAAAACATCCGCTGCGCTTATTATTTCTATAGAAATATGGATTAATTTAAAGTAGTTTTGTTGTTACGCTTCTATTGAATGTCAACTCAGTCATTATGTCGTTCTCTTTTTTGTTCGTTAAATATGTCATTTTTTACGGTATTTGCCATAAAAAGAGTAAATAATAAAATGATTATAGTAATACTGCGTCAATTTTTGTTGTTTCTTAATTAGAATATACTTATTTATTTATTACTTATTTATTTATTGTCAAGACTCATTGTTTCCCAAGTGGCATATTATGTATTTTAAAAAGTGGAAATATCTTGAATTTTGCTTCAATAATTCTTCATATATAGGTCAATGCAGACAATCAGTCTATGCAAATATGATTGTTAAAGTTATCACACGTCAAGTTGAGCTCGTATCACTGGTAACGGAGTTCCCTCGGGAGCTTAAAGTTTAGAAACTTTTGGCGTAATTGGTAACTTATAAGCTGAACGTACATTATTGTATGTGGGTTTCACTTAATATGAAATTATTTTACTGAATGGCGCTAAATTAAATAACTCTAGGAACAATAAGCTGCCGATATCAAATAATGTGACGCATTTTCAATTATTTATACGTTTTAATGAATATATTGTTCTGTAAATTTTGCATTGTAACCACAAGAAGAGCTTATTTCGCCGTTTTCATGACATATTTTATTTCAAGTCACCAAAATTAAGCTTAAAACGGATGTAGATAAAATGTGTAATTTTGTGCTCATAACTCCTTGTTGTTTATAAAAATTGCATAATTATAAAATATTTTATGAACCATTTAAACTATAACTAACTAAATAATTAAGTAATATTTTTTTTTAGCTTCACGCTATATACCGCACGGGGCAGGGTAGGCAGAGGGAACCCGGGAACCTAGTGTAAAGGCACTCCGTTCCACTTCCGTTCCCCATTTCCCGCCGAATTTAAGGCATTGCGTGTTGAGTGGCGGAACTCAACGCCGCGTTTTGCCTTATTACCAGAGCGAAGAAATGAAACATAAAATATTTAAATTGAAATATTAAATATTTCATTTACTCGACTGGGGATCGAACCCAGAACCTGTCGGTTACAGTCACACTCTTGTGCCGCTGCGCCACGACAGGCCTCAATAAAAGACTCGATATATCTTTTAGACAAACTAAATAAACAGTTTTGTAGGACTCAGCATAATTTTCTTTGTAACTATGTCGGTCAATGGACAATCGTCATTTCAATGCCTTTTCCTACCTTCCTTTGTTGATGGTTAAATATAAAATATTACTGCAATAATTCGTCAAAAGAGATCAATCAAAAGGTATAAGAGATAAATTTCTATCCTAGTTAGGAACTATTGTGTCATACTTATAGTGACTTGAACTATACTGTGCTCATTATAGAATGTTTGTTCCTTCCGCCATTATCAGGAATATGTGGATATAATTGTTGTAGTTCTAATAAGTTTGAGACGTTGAGCTAGACCAGTACCAGTAAGCAACCCTGTGGATGCAGAAATCTCAGCCGGAATTAATGTCAGAAACTTCTGACGAGCTTAATTGATAAGTTACTCTGCTCTGGCTATTTGTTTGTAAGCCATCAAGTCTGTGTATAAGATGTAATATAATATTACATACAATTATTTTGTTAAGTAATAATAATTTATAATACGTATTTCCTTTCAGAAATCCTTTATATCGGCGTTAATTCTGGGTTTCAATAAGGCACTTTAGTTGAGGTCAGTTTCTGGAAACGTTAAGCGCTGAAATATGCTGCAAATAATGACCCCCCATTGTCCGACAAATTTAATTTTTACGCGCAATTTTCCTCACTGTTCACTTAGAAATATTAGCTATAAAATTTTTAATATTTTTTTTATTACATTTTATTTATTATTTGTTGTTATAAGATCTGGACATCTTTCGTGTGAATATTATATATTACCGTACAGCATGTGTTTTACGAGATATCATTTAAAATTTCTATCCGTCTGCTAGGTCAAAATACTTCTCAGTTTCATAAATTTTTATATTTATGATAACCATTTTCCATAACATGAGTTATGGCATAAGTGTGGCTTTATGACTATTTTACAAGCGCTGTATGTCATTCTTGAAATTTAGCTTTTATTCAAAATTAAACATGGTATATATATATTTGTAAACATAAACTTCATACGTCTCTTTATATGTGTGCTTTGAGAACCGAAAGGAAGACCGGCGCGAGTGGAATTCCTTTATATAATTGAATACTCTATACTTGAAGACTTTTGTTGATATCCACTGTTAGAACCTACATGAAACTTTATTATTGGTTATTTAAAAGTTTCTGCTATATGTAACTATTTCTATACAGAAGTACGGCAGTTTAGGTATTCCAGTTTATATCATTTTATTTAATGAATAATTTTACTGCAATTTATACTAAATTAATTGTAAGTACTATATTAGTAGCAGTAATAACTAACCTTACAAAGAATATATTGACAGTGTAATGTGTGGCTTCAGATGTCTGAACGACGTCAGGGCGGGTGTGGTTGTAGTAGTGTTTCGCGTGAGCAACGGCCGCGACGGCGGCTATTCGTTGCGAGCTACCCATCGCCCAGCCGAGCGGGCTGCGCTGCGCGGCCGCGCTCGCCACCGCCAGCAGCACCAGCAGCGCCAGCGGGCCACAGCCGCACCACGCGGCGCCGCCTGCGCGACTGCCGCCACTATAAACCGTACTCCTTTCTCAATTCCTTTTCTTTTTAATCTACCCACTGTTTCATCAGCACGACATTCTTTTCAGCCAGTTATTTCGGCCGGATCAGCTTTGGTTCGACTTGGATCTAGGTATAGGGCACATCTGTGAACAATCAAAAATCGTCATTAATCCACATTGTTTTCGCGGCTATTCAAAACACTTAGTTACAAAACATTTACAAATTAGTTTCAGTCCGTTTCGTTTCTGAATGTGAAATAAGAGTATTTCAATGTAGAACGATGCGTGATCAAACTGAAAAGCGAGTTTGAAGTTCTTAGGCGTTTTAAAAGAACAACAATAATTCTAATTAAATAGCTTCATTTGGGATTCCGCGCCGGTCGCAAATGCTACATGAATACATTTAGTAAATGTCGCGACGCTGGAGCGGCAACTTTGCAATATCGCTGTTATTAATGATCCGCTAATTAGTCTTACCGCTCTCTATTGAAGACATTATTATTAAATGTATCCTATAATATTGCACTTTCTGTAAGTTTTTTTTAGTATTTACCTATATTAACATTTTCTGTGTTACGAGTTTTCTGAAAAGTTACAGCCTTCAAGACATATCCAAGCAATAACGATATAATTGTAAAATACATAATTTATATTATGTACATTATTTCGTAGCAGTAGCTCTACAACGATAATTTAAACTGTAAATATATTTTTTATTTTTTTTGTGCAATGAAAATATTATCTGTTGTTTATTTTTTAAAGAAATATCAATAACAATTAATTAAAAGGAGTAGTAATAATATTTTTGTATTATTTAATTAGGCTTTAAAATTTTTATTAACTTTAATAATATAATCATTGATTTTTTAGGTTTAAAACAAGAATCCTTTTTATGTCAAATAGTAAATAAAAAAAAAACTATAAAAGCGTGAAGTATATTCGTGTAATAAGAATTTTCTTTGTTATAATAATATTATTGATTCCATTCCATTTTCATACAACTACTGTATATTTGGTTTTGTGTAAATTGGCGCAATAGCTACTTCCATATATGATACGTTTCAACAAAACTTTCGCATTTTAAAGCTCTCTTTAAAGATATAACGGAAAGTAGATAGACTCTTTAAACATCTGTGGCTTTTATTCTATCTATTAGGATGAAAATGTTCCTTTCCAAAAGTAGTAATATTATATTACAAAACGACATTTAGGATTCGTTTGTGAATGTTTTAATGGATATAACAAGCGTTAGCAGCTTGCTGGAAACGAATAAATCTGACTAAGTACACATTATTATAATATTGCATCTTATTTTTTATTGATATTAAAAGGAAATTTAAAAAGACTTAAATATAAGGTGTTACTGTTTTTTCTTTTATATATGATATTTTATTACACTATATCAAAAACTAAAAACGATGTAAAAGCTACACAAGTTTATATATGATGAAGTTAATGCAATATGGCAGTGCCGTCCTGTAAAGTTAACTAATTTACTTTCTCGCTAACAGTGTAATAGCGAAACATGTGCTCATATTTTCTCGTAGCAGACGAAAGCTCAGTAATTTTATGACGTCTACAAAAATCGTATACGTTTTAATATTTGCAATATCCAAAGCAGATATAATATTTTTCAAATTTAATAAAGTACTCATTTAGAAAACGTACAAAAATTTTAACGTAACGAGATTTTTATATGATTTCTATATAAGTATTTTTCTTTCGTAAGTGTGGGTTGGCACTATGAAAACAGTAAAAATATATGTAATATAGTATCTATTTAATATTATCCACTTATATTTACTCAAATAACAAATTAATTTAGGTATAAAATGTATGTTTATAATATAATCTAATAAAGTATATTATCTGTACCTGCAAAAGACATACATTCACCTACACGTCAAAACTTTTAACACTTGCTTTACTTTTTACTTAGCAATGAAAAACAAAAGTTAAAGTTTTAATATGAAACACAAAGCGGACGCGTGAAACTTTCAGCGGGCGAGAGTACGTCCCGCTCCTTTGACAACTGACGCCCGAGTGATACTAGCTTCCCACCCCCAAGCGACCAAGCGCCAACATTCCAAATGTGTTACCAACCCCCATCCATCAAATATACGTATTATTAACAGATACGTGACCGCCCGACAGAAATAGGAACGTAAAATCCTAAAATAGACATTTCGTATGAAAATATTTTAGTGTATTATCGCATTAAAAAGCCTAGTTTCTGCGTATGATTTAATTTTATATTAAAATGTTTTTTAATATAAGCTTATCATACTTTAGCCCTTTTGCAATCTTATTACGACAGTCCTTGCGTAGCATTTGTATATGAAAAACAAACACAAATTTTAAGTTAAAATGACGGAAATAGAATTTACGACGTTTATTCCCGGATTCAAGAACCGATATTGAATAAGTTGCGCTGTGTATATAAAACATGGACGAGTAGATAAAGTGAAACTGAAGTCTGTAGACTTTAGTATTCATATGACGTGAAAACCTTTTATGCGGATATTCTATTTGGTTCACCTGTTGTAGTCCTGAGGTGATTTTTAACTTAACAATGTGATAAACTTTGATTTGGGTTAGTAAAGCATTGGGAGTCTGCATTATTTTTTTTCTTCTTTTTATTACGGTTAAGGTTCTTTTAATTAAGATAAAATTTAACATATACCCATCCTTATTTGGCAATTCTAACTACATAACCAACAGCAAATGTAAGCATATCCCATAATTTTGAGCGCTATTCGCCTAACTCGTAATGGCGGGCAGCTTCTGAACTTTGTTGTCACTCCGCCCGTGGCCGTCCCCCGCGCCGCAAGGTACGTACGTATTCCTTAATAGCAGATAATCACGCTATTTTCAACCTTAACCCAAGGCCGCTTGAAGGCTAATGTTACTCGTGTCCACTAATCTTATTTTCAACGATTTTATACCTTACTAGCGAGCAAAACGCAGCTTCGCCTGTTTTCATTTTAATTTATTTGCTATATATGTATATAATGTTTACATCAATTCTAGCCTATGTATTATTCTGATGTATAAACTAGAGTACTGTAAAGTTTCATCACAATCCGTTTAGTAGTTTTTGAATGAAATTAATTAGAACAAATCCATCAACACAAAAAAATCTTATTTTAGTAGGGTGGTGCAATTTCTTGTTTTTTATTAATAGAAAATACAGAATCAAGAATATGTGTTAAAATATATATGTGTGTGGTTAAATGAGATTATGAAGTTATCGTTATATAATTGTATGTTATAAATATAAAGTATATTTATATGTATAAAAAATATGTTATATAGTACGGATTTAAATGAATAGCCTATTATGTTTTGAATATTTGAATAATTTTCCTTATTGTTATTTCTATTTTAACTACAATTGCTGTTATAAAATTAGTTACTTAACATGGAAATTCAGTGTTTTGGTGAAAAAAAAATATAATTTAACATATATAGGCTTTAATTTACTTATTATATTATAATGTCCTTAAATCAAACTAGGTATAGCTATATACCTATTAGTTTTATTATTGAATCATTTTATAAGCTCTATATATAAATCGACGTAAGCTATACGGAGTCTGCTTTTAACCTTTCCTTACTTACTGCTATCTCGACTTTTTAAAAATTAACACTTCACTCCAGCGTTATACGCGAGATTCCTACAATTAATACAATTACTTTTCTGTCTATAGTGTGTTTTAATTTCATTTTCTTATAAACTGTATTATTTTAGAATTAAGTGAATATTTCCAGTGGAACTATAATTGAGTTGTTGTTCTATACATTTGTATTTACAGAAAATGCTGAGTCTATGGCAAAACTAAAACAAACATTTATATAGAAGCCTTAGAAAGGGCCTAGTCCACGTAAACCATATATCATGTCAGTGTACGATTATAATTTAAAATTTCCCTTCTGTAATATCAGTGTATTTCTCATGCTAGTCAGTTTTTGCGTGCCATTGTGAGGACTCTGAGCTCATTTATTTGACGAGTGACATCATATTTTGACATTTTCTTTTCCTAGAACATTATTTTTTGGATGTTAAAAAGAATGTGTGCGTAAAGAAGTGTTTTTTAAGATTTATTTTGTATTATATATTAAATTTAACCGAACAATATTATAGTAATATGATTTAAATTCGTTTAATTTAAAAATTATCACAGTATTTGTACACGCTATTTCAATAGAGACAGTAATGATGATAAGCTGTCGCTATTTTAACGCAAGTTACGTGTGCCAAACTAAGCGAGTCGGTCGTAGGTTACAATCTCAATCTCAAGAACATATAAAATATTCCTCCCAAAATATGTATCAAATTATCTGCCTTTAAGTGCATTCAACACAATTATGTTACGTGTTCTTGTTTCTATTAGTATGTATAAATGCACTTGCAGTCGTCTTTCATTTAAATTTTAGATACACATTTTTGTTTAACGAATTATTAAATAACGTTATTTAGTATATGTTAAAGCATATAATAAAAGAAAAAAATGGAATACAACCAATATCAACGAAGTTATATGATTTTGGTTTGAAAATGTTTCTTCTCGTGTCGTCTGTCAAACTCAGTGCAATGATTGATCCGCTAGAGCTAGACGTTTTGTAACTACTAGCTGGCTTTGGAATTCTTATTTTCTAAATTTATATAACTTGTACGCAGAATCTTATTAAAATATAAATTTTATTTTGCATGTTAATATAAAATAAGAAAATAATTAAATCTTATTAATTTTAATGCTGAAATTTTGCTTCAGCTTTGTTGTGAATTTCAAGTCACTCATGGCTGTTTTTTCTGTAGTACAAGTAATAAGTTCTGATTGAGGCCTGTCGTGGCGCAGCGGCACAGTAACCGCCAGGTTGTGGATTCGGTCTCGACTTGAGGATTGAAATAATAAATATTTTCCAATTTAAGTATTTAATGTTTTCATTTCTTCGCACCGGTAACACGGCAAAACGCGGCGCCAAGTTCCCAACATTAAGTTCCCAAGTTCCCTAGTTGCCTACCATGCCGTGTGCGGAATACAGCGCAAAGCTGAAAAAAAATCCGGATTTATAATCAAATAAACAAATAAACTGTTTATGAATTATTTCTTAATTGTTAAAACTGAAATATAAGATCATTTTTTAACGTTAATTTTAACACACGGCAAAATTTCAACAAAAGCAATGTATGCAAAATTTGAGGCCAATCGCAGAGTAAGACGCAGGTATATTGACCACAGTTTCACATTAAGAACCGTGGACCGTAGTAACAATGCTCCATCGATACAGACATTTCAATCTCGTGTATTGTGGTCCATTCATCTGATGCTGCGCTTGGCGTGTGAGGCCGAATGCTTCCATGAAAATAGAGGATTGAACTCAATAGAAATCTATATTCACAATACCACAGCCAGCAGGAAAAACGATTTTTATGATTAAAAGTTCAAGATATGATTTTTTAACTCAACCAACCAAAGTGACATGCGATTGAAAATGTTGATGTTTATTTTCAATTTTCCAACAAATAAATTATGTATAATATTTACAATTTAATAATTACAAATTATGTAAACAATAATGGTTTTAGTAAAAAAATTACCGTTGCTTAAGACTATTTAATTTTTAACTCTCATACCCACTATATGGATTTTTTGTATTCGTTCCAAAGTATGGTCTTCTGCCAAATATCATGATATCAATTCTATAATTTCTTGTCATTATAAAATTAATTGCTTGGTGCTTTCGTACCAGATTTAGAAATTCAAAGATCTCGATAAATGAGATTTCGATCGACATACAGCCTTTAAGAATTTTACTGACAATTGATCATACATAGAAATAAGAAATATACTATAAACATTTTAAACAAGTCTACGGAACGTTTCGTTTTCCATTTATTTTAGGTTGTGTAAGTTAGTTTCTTATTCAAATACCCATCAACAAGCGGAATTGCAGGAAAAGTAAATATTTGTTTGTTAGAAATGCGCTTATAAAATATTTTCTTGGGTGGCTATTTTTATTTCGTCTGGTCTATTTAGAACTTCTGCCCTTTAAAATTAACTTCCAAAATTATGTTGCTTATTGCTTGTACATTTTGAAATCTCTATATTATCAATATTACTATTATTTTTTTAGGCCTGCCGTAGCGCAAACGGGACAGGTTGTGGGTTCTATCTCTACTTGAGGATATGAAATCGATGGTTACAAGGCAAAGCGCGGCGTTGAGTTCCGGCACTTAACACGCAATGCTTTAAATTTGGCGAAAAATGGGGAACGGAATGGAGAATCTTTACACTAATTTCTCAAGTTGCCTCTGCCTACCCCGCCATGTGCACACCGCGTGAATATCACAAGAAGATATTAATTTTTCCTAAAAGAATTCTTATAAACCGACTTGCTCATGTTTTGATTCTCAAATCTATATATTTTATATATCACATATTATTTTAAAAATTAAAACATTTTGTCTTTCAAATAGTATTTGAAGTAAAAGTAATATATTTGTAATAATTATTAAATTCATCGTAAAGACCCTGGTACTGTCCTAAATGTCCGTTACTTAAAATAATTAAACCAACTCCAGCTAAAGACCGTCTAATAATATAAATTGTATTTTAAGGGCGCAAATAGAATTTATAAATACACGAGTGTAGTAAAATAAGACTACGATACGATACTAGAGACGTCATTTATAAGATATATGTTCGTGTGAGGCCGTCGTGGCACAGTGGGACAGTCTTCAACTATAAACACTATTACTTTGAGTTTGTTATCCACTTACTTAAAAATAAATTATTTTATTTTTCTCTGCTCTCGTAGACATTGCGCGGGGTTCAGTTTCGTCCGTCTTAAAAAAATGTTCGTTTCGTGAAGAATGGGGTATCTTGACATTTTTTACCATCTAAAATTCCTCCTCCTCTCAATTTCTGATTCTTCTTCTTTCAATATTATAAAAATATTAAACAAGCTTGTTAATAAAATGGTTTCTCTTTCTCACAACGTTTTGTATCTCAGTTCAAAAACAAATGCTAAAAGAAAGATTTTATTGAACTGACATTCTGCTTTATACTTTTTACTCCATTACGACTGACAATAAGAAGAATAATCACAAAACCAAGAGAAATATGTATCTGTTATATAAGATATACTTACAATAAGGAACGAGTGACAATGTTTATAAATGATCACGATAAAATAATTTAGGTCCGGCCAGTTCATAAAAAATATACACGTTATCGATTGAGGAGTTATAGATAGGTACCACCTGCCAATAAGGGAAAACTCGACTGATCGATGCTTGTGAATTATTTAGAGAGGCTAGCCTATATTCTTTCTTCTACGTACACGGACACTTATTAAGCGAGTACTCTAAGTAGTCATAAAGGCTATATCAAATGTTATATTATATTTTCAATATAATTAATTAGACTAGTTGTTGGTAGATTTAAGCGCGGCGTTGAGTTCCGTCACTGAACATGTTCCGAGTGTAAAGCTTAGGTTTCCAATTTTCTTCTTATTAAGTAAGTAAGAAACGTGAATTAGCTGCTTTTTCTAAAAGATTTTAAAAGCATCATAGTAATTTGAACGCATGTAATATATTTAAATGTGGAAATTAGCTGAGCTATTTACTTTTAAGTGTTTAAAATAGTGTTTCCCCTTTTTTATTATAATTATTGTATATAAAAAGTATAGCATAGGTTTTAATTGGTACACACGAACATACCAAAAGTCATTCGCTATGTACGTGAGGAACTGCAGTCATTTTTCATATATAGTATAAGGTAAAAATTATCTTCACTCGTAAAGTCAGAGCAACGGTAATAGAGCACTTCAGAAAGATCACGCACGCAGGAATTGCCACTATACGCAGCCACCTTCCCAGTTACAGTACTAAAACGTACCGAGCTTAACTCTAATCCTCTCAAGGAATTTCTTGCTAAGAAATTACATTGCTAGCTTCTTTTTGTGTACAAACATTGTTACAGCTCACTTTTTGTAAAAATATAATTTACTGTTTAAATATTCATTTAAAACATTAAAATTTTATAAACTTTTAGTAAATAAAACATATTTTGCTATTACTAATTCATGGTTATGTTTTTTGTGTTCTAGTATATATTACGTTTATTTACGCACGTATACTATATATATTAATGATACATGACATAAACTTGTTCAGTAACATATGTTAGTTCCCTTGAGACGACCCCATGTGCCATCCTATTCACGAGACTCCTACTGCCCTATAAAACTGCACCACGTCAGTCGTAAAAATGGTACATGTATATGAATAACTAAGTTCATAAAATAATATTCTTTGTTCGTTAATTACGCTGGCCACTGGCGCGACTAATCTTTAATACATCACGT
This sequence comes from Eueides isabella, assembly GCA_019049475.1. NCBI lineage: Eukaryota > Metazoa > Arthropoda > Insecta > Lepidoptera > Nymphalidae > Eueides > Eueides isabella. The sequence continues at coordinate 4,541,210 of CM032398.1, read as the reverse complement.
CATTAAAATTTGCACCGATTCAGCGCAGTTTCATATATACCGCCGAATTTCGTGTGCATTCGTTAATATTCATGTTGTTTAAGGCCGGTCACTTTTCACAGGAACTAATTTGTCTCACAAATATAATTTATTGGAAGCGATGTACGATACATACAGTTATTTTTATATTTATATGTATATATATTTTTTATATTATTAGGTAAACACTAATCACTGTCTATACGTTTTTTGACCTTCGCCCTTTATCCGACTCATGGCAGGGTAAGCAGAGGAAACTTGGGAACCCAGTGTAAAGTTTGTTAACTTAACTGTGGGTTCCCAAGTTTTCTCTGCCTACCCTGCCATAACACTCAGTTACGTTTCCCACTTTCCGCCGAATTTAATACGTTGCATATTTAAGATTATAATATCAAATATTGTATTTCCTTGAGTTAGGATCGAACCCACAACCTATCGCACTTACAGCCTCATGACAGACATGTCTGTACATGGAAGAATTTATTAATTTTAAAATTCTGACTTGACTGTTTGTTTATGCGTTTCTAATCGCAGGAACGGCTAACCAGATTTGAATGGAATTTCAACAAACATGACTACCTTTCTTCAACATCTAATGTTTGTTTTATTTACTACATCGGTTATTAAATGAGAAAGTCACGTCAATTTGTTTGTTGCTACAAAATATTTATTCATTTGCCTAATATTTTAGTTTTCAATATATAGATATACTCTTAAAATTATTAACTTAATAAAATAGTAAAATTATTATACGCGGGCGAAGCCGCGGGCGGGTCGCCAATACATAATATAATAGAAGCCATAGGTACTATCGTTATATGCATCAATATTTAAAGAAATGTGTTTGGATAAGTAAAATAAGCAAAGTTTTGCAGCAATAGGGTGAAGGGTGAGACTGAACTGCCAAAAAGGCAGTAGGTACTTGTAAGAAAGCTCATACCAAGAACGTTAACAGAATAGTAAACATACAATTTTTCATATTAATAACATTATAGTCCAAAAGGTATTCAATTTCAGCGCTGATTGTGACATAATTTTAAATAACCAGGATTAAAGTGGATGAAAATTTTGTATAGCTTGACCCGGATAAATACGCTCAATATTGCATCGCGGTAGTGCACTTCATAGTCGCAAAACTTGGGTGACGCGCGCGCTGCATACTGCATGATCCGCGGCTACTTGCTGGAGTGAACTATAAAGATTAATTATACAATAACCTCATTAAATTTGAAAATGTGTGACTTAACGCTACACCGTTGTAAGTTCGATCCATATACTAGGAAATAATAAATATTTATATTTGTTTGCTTTGGTAACAAGCAGAAAGCGTAGCGTTAAGTTTTGCCACTTACCACTCAATGCCTCCATTTCGGCGGATAGTAGAGAACAGAACAGAGTCCACTAGGACCATGTGTGGGATACACAGCGTGAAGCTGAAAGAAAAACTTTAACACTTTTCCAAATGGTTAAAACATACAAAAAAAAGATTTTTCCGTTAGATGTGTGCTTATTACTTTTATGTATATATTTTTATATATGTATGTACACACATATATATATATATATATATATATATATATATATATATATATATATATATATATATATATATATATACGTATATATATATATATATATATATATATATATATATATATATATATATATATATATATATATATATATATATATATAACAGACAGAGCTAGTTTATTTTCTCTCTCGTAAACTAATATATTCATAACATTAATACTTTCAGGTACATATATCCAATAACTTTTTTAAGACTTGACCTTTTCCAGACTTTATGTGTTCAGATTTTCTGGAAACCGTAACATATGCCTTAATATTAAATATTAAGTACATATATAAGGAGGTATACATTTGGGCATCTTATTACTTAAGAGTATTTATTTATCCCGTACTCCGTGTTCGACTTTTCAATCCGATGAAAAACTTTCTTGAAATTAATATTTGATATGGACATTTCGATCGGAAATTTTTAAAGGTTGACTATGGATGGCTATGTTATACTTTTGCGTCACTTTTAGAACATAGATTAAGGGTTGACAGGTTTAAGGCATGACATTTTTAACAGTTTTTTTTTTCAGTATATAGATATAGTCTTAAAGGCACATAGTAATGCAGAAGGAACTGTTATAAAAACACACACAAAAAAAATAGTACTTTGGTTTAGCGCTAAAAAAATACTTTTTAATAGTAAAAAAACTAAATGTGTTATATTCCGAACACCCAACACAAAAATTGTGAAAGTCGATATACTTTTGAATGGTGAAGCCGTGGATCCTGTTGATTCTACGGTATTTCTCGGGATCACCATCGATGGATTGGCGAATAGACTAAGATCGGCAGCCTTTACAGTTAAAAAAATCTGAATAGTAACAAACGTGAAAACGGCTCGCCTCTTTTATTTTAGCTACTTTCAAAGTATATCCTACGGCATTTTACTTTGAGGTAATGCAGCCGGTATTCAATCAATTTTTGTCTTGCAGAAGCGAGCTATTCGTGCAATCTATAAATTAGGACCTTAAGATTCTTTAAGGGAAAAAATTAAAGAAATTTATATAATGACCGTTGCATTGCAATACATTTTTGAAAACATTTTGTATATTAAAATAATAATGAATTTAAGAATTAATACTAGAAATAAGTTTAATCTTAGTGCTCCTATAACTCGATTGCACTGAGTCCGTATTATGGGACAGTGCGTACACTTTTACAATAGGATCCCAGAAAACGTCCGAGAATTTTCTATTTCACAACTTAAAAAAGATGTGAAAAGACGATTAACGATTTTACAAATGAAAACATGCCTTGGGAATAAAATGCTCGCTCCAAGCTCTTTTAAATGTGTCATTGTCATTTATTATAATATGATGTAAAGCTTTGGTTAAAAAAAGACATGTCACTGAGTTGCTTTCGCCGGGTTCTTCTTAGTTCTGAGGCAGTAACTTTAGTGAACTGATGGTAAATTGTTAGACGTTCAAAAAACGAAGCTTGTTACTTCTTATTTTAAATAAAAATATTTGAATTTGAAATTTGTTAAGACATTCCGTTCCGTTCTCCACTTTCTGCCTAAATTAAATCATTGCGTGTTGAGTGGCGAAACTCAACGTCAAGGAGTGAAATATCTGTCACTAGATGAAAAAATACAAAAATAAATATTTCATTTCCTTTAGTGGGAATCGAACTTACAACCTTTCGCGTTTACGGTCACATGCTTACGCCCAAGCTCCACGAATAGACCTCTTATGAGTGTAGGTCCAACTCTAAAAAAATACAAGTACATTTTGCAGATATCCTTTATCTTTGTAAAGCTAGCTGCACAATATATTGTTAACACAATAAAGTTAACGTCAGCAGTAAAAACTAGCACACAACGGACATAGAAAATTATTTCAAATCCTTTTTTAAACCATAAAAAGTTGAACAAAAGCGCACATCTCGTTTCGCAGTGTTATGAATTGCGTTGTCGTAATGAATGAATAAACGCGAATAATGAGACGTCTGTGAATGAGAAGAAATTGAATTAAATGGACTCTCTGGCCACACTACTCTCCAGCATTTGATACAACGCGCAAGTGTCGTTCAACTCAGTGGTTTACACTTTGAATGAAATATTACTTCATCATTATGCAGTCATGGTGATAGTTAACGCGCTAAGTGATTAAAATGTATATTATCTTATTTATGTTAGCAGTATGTAGGATAGAGGATATTCAAGTTATATATTTACTCTCAGTCTACGATTCTTTATACGCATTTCTTAAAAAAAAGACAAATACTTGTTTAAATATTCCACTTAATTCAATATTTACAAAAATATAAAAAGACTGCCAGATACAAAGCTAGCTAAAAATGATGTTCCTTATTTTAGGCTAAGATTAGGCTGAGAGTATTGTTAGAAAGTTGTACAGTTATTTTGCAGAGTTCTGTAGTAGCACAGGAATAATGGATACTGGTTGACTGTGCACTATATGCACCAGTACATCATGTACATATGGATGTCAACAATATAACTTTACGTCACCAAATACTTTAACTAAATGAAATATATGATGATGATCATATTGATCATATTTAAAAATATATATGAATATGTTTTTGTAGGTATTAAACTATAGATTTTAATAGTATGTAACTACATAAAAAGTATTTATCTATAGATACATATAATACAGCCACCACAACTGGTATTTTACGAAGAATCAGAAGACATGAAATATTTGCAACAATTATTTATATAATAAATATGTACAAAACTAAAAAAATGTATGTACAATCAAATACGTATGCCTTATGTAATAAAATAAATACATTACCTAAAAAAATGACAATTGTAATTTAATATGCAAGGCGTTAGTATAGTTAAGTAGTAGCATAAATCAAAAGGTGCAAGACAACCGAGCTCGGTGACCTAAAAGCAACATCTAGGGCGCCTTTTAGCTCGTCTGTCTGCGGAAATAGACTCACCGATATCTTGTATCACCGATGCCAATTTCGCCCGTCCTTTAGAATCTTTTGGATGTTACGAATACGAAAAAGTTCTCAATGCTTGAGAAACATAGTAGTAGCATGGTATTCTTTTGATTTCGGTAAAATGTTAATACTTTACAGGTACAGATGTACCTGAGTAATTATACGTATTAATACTCTAAAATAAATATATTTTACTACTTCTATGAAATATAAGAAGATTAGTTATTAAAAAGAAAATCCCTAAAATATACAATTTGCAATATTTTGAAAATTATTAAGAAGGTAATTCTGATATTTTATACAAAATATGCATATTGCTATTGTTTGTTGCTACCGTGTTCACTTTACTTTAAAATATATAAAATTCATATAAATTTATTTCATTTCTAAAAACACAGACTAAAACTATAGAAACTAAGTAAAATACTAACTCCAGAGACTTCACTTACATTATATTATTAACGTGATTAACTTTCATGTTATTATATAACTAAAAGAGAATTATGTATTAACATAATATTTAAATATCATAAAGAAAATTACGTCAAATGAATTGCTTATTTCTAGTTATTTCTATTAAACAAAAATGTTAAAAATAAATGTGTTAATTCTTTGTAAACGCTTAATTATTTGAGTTTAACAATAAAATATAACTGATAAGCTGTTATCTATCGGAAGGCATTTGCATTCGGAGTAATTTTCCAATTAAACTCAGTCAATACCTGTCTGCTTTTCAAGGATTACCTCTTTAAAAGACAAATCATTTGAATACTATATGATTTCGCTCCAAATAAAATTGAAGCTATTAAAAAAATGTATCGTGACATTTATAAAAAAAAATATTATTAAAATATAATTAAAGACTAATGTTTTTGTTACAGGTACTTAAATATCTTCCGAGATGAAGTCATGGGGTGAAGCGCTAGGGCGGAACGCCTCAGCGCATTTTTCTGGCGTTGGCAGACTTCGCAGGGCCTTGTTACTTTTAGCAGCCGCCGCTTGTACTGCCGCCGCGGTTTTGTACTGGCGACAACAGAACGACAGCTCGGCACACAGACCTCTTCACTCTTTATATGCGTAAGTATGGTCGTAGAAATATTTACCTGTAACAATTCGCTAAAACTTTACATATAAATATAAGAAAAAAGTAAGTGCGTTCCGCATTTAAAATTTTTATGGTAAGTTAATATTTATAATTGTGTACTTCCAGGAATGTGGAGCCCCAGTGGTCATGGATTTGTAGAAACGATAGATGTGAAAGACTATTGGCATCAGAAACAAATGTGTTACAATCTCTCCAAACTTGCAATATGCTGTGTGCTTCAACGCAACTCTGGCCTCAACCAACCGGACCAGTAAGTCTTGCGACAGCTGCAGTACACGTGAGATCCAGTGGTTTCTCATTAAAAATAATAGCTTCACCCTCCCGTGACGTAACAGACCATCTTAATGAAGCATTTAATTTAATGCGAGATGATTTGAAATCATTAGAACGAAGCAGCGGCATTGAAAATAGACGAAGTGAGAGCGCCGTCCGGGAAGTATTAGTTCGCGTCGCCGTTAATGGCAGTGGGGACCCTCGCATGCGACAAGATACAGATGAAACTTACAAATTGGCGCTAAGACCTAGTGGAAATATTGTAGTTGTCGATATCGCCGCTCACTCTTTTTGTGGAGCTCGACATGGATTCGAAACACTGTCACAGCTAGTTTGGCTTGACCCATACGCTGGATCTCTTTTATCACTTGAAGCTGCCACAATAGAAGATTCACCCAAGTTCCGATACCGCGGTCTTCTTTTAGATACGGCGAGGAACTACTTTCCTGTTAGCGATATCTTACGCACAATTGAGGCAATGAGCGCATGCAAAATGAATACCTTTCATTGGCATGTGAGTGACTCTCAATCTTTTCCTTTAAAATTAAAAAGTGCACCGCAACTGGCGCAACACGGTGCCTATGGGCCAGGAGCTATATATACACCAGAAGATGTCCGACTTATTGTGAAAAAAGCTCGCGTACGAGGTATACGAGTTCTCATAGAAATCGATGCACCTGCGCACGTTGGTAAAGCTTGGACTTGGGGACCTGTGGCAGGTCTAGGCCACTTAGCACATTGTGTTGAGCTAGAACCGTGGAGTACTTACTGCGGAGAACCACCCTGTGGTCAACTCAACCCTCGTAATCCTCACGTATATACACTGTTGGAACGTATTTATAAGGAAATTATTGAATTAACAGGTGTCGATGATATCTTCCATCTTGGCGGGGATGAAGTATCGGAACGTTGCTGGGCGCAATACTTCAACGATACTGATCCTATGGAGCTGTGGTTAGATTTCACAAAACGAGCAATGATGTCTTTGGAACGTGCTAATGGGGGAAAGTTACCGGATTTAACTCTTTTGTGGTCGTCCCGATTAACTCACACGCCATATTTAGAACGCTTGGATAAAAAACGTTATGGTATACAAATATGGGGCGCGTCGCGGTGGCCAGAATCTCGAGCTGTGTTAGATGCAGGCTATCGATCGATTCTGTCCCATGTAGACGCATGGTACTTAGACTGCGGGTTCGGTTCTTGGCGAGACAGTTCTGACGGTCATTGCGGTCCATATCGGTCGTGGCAGCAAATTTACGAACATAGGCCTTGGTTCGAAGAAATGCCGGCATTAGCCACGGGCTTGGAACCCTGGAGAATTGAAGGTGGTTCTGCGTGTCAGTGGACTGAACAGCTCGGATCAGGAGGGTTGGACGCCAGGGTGTGGCCGCGGACTGCAGCACTTGCAGAGCGCTTGTGGTCCGATCGTGTAGACGGCGCAACTGCAGACGTATACCTTAGGCTGGATACTCAAAGATCTCGTTTAGTCGCTAAGGGTGTTCATGCAGCTCCCCTTTGGCCTCGTTGGTGTTCCCACAATCCACACGCCTGCCTCTAAATTCACTTGCACTTACTGGTAAAGAACAGATATTGCAACAATGATATGACCCCTCTATGTCATATATAAGCAAAGATATATAAAAGAAGAATCATGGAAGACAAAAAACTTTTCGTTAGAGTCATCTGCCACTAAGTTATGCAAAGTATAAAAATGTCTGCATTTACATTAGCTAACTCAAAGAGCTCATAATTTCGCTTTGATTGTTTGAATAGTTTTAGGGAAACTTGAATTTAACGACATAATACTGTTAATTTAATCGTAATTGAATCAATGACAATTTTGTACATAATAGATAAATCTGTACAGCTTATAAATACTTAGTGAAAACTTAAATCTTAATATTTATAGCGTAAGGAGTTATGTACTTGTATTAACTAAAATGGAAATTATTTAAATAATATATACCTGTATATTATATAGTTAGATCTATGCGACTGCCACTTTAGTCACAATTTGATGGGATATCCTGCGTATAATATATAATAGTTAATAAGCGATAAGTGTCATGTAGCACACAAATAATTCTTATTGTTAATTTGTAACTGTTAGCTTAGTTTTTATATGCCACTTACTAACTAATTAAATATATGGCAAGCATATCCTAGCGTCAAACAAAATTAAATTTAATACTAGAAAATATTACATAAAGTATGAAGTATAAATTAAAAATCTTGAAGTAAATATTAATGTGGTCACAAAATCAATCACTTAAAGACGCTTTTTAATAGTACTCTTCTCAAGAATTGGGTACGGAATATATTAAAAAAAAACTAATAATTAATATATTTTACATAATCAATTGTGTTATTAATATTATATATTTTTAAGTGTTATTTAGCATGACAATTTAATATTTAGTGATTATTTATTGAAAAAAAAAAGAATTCTTTACATTTGTATACGTTTATATTATACTGAACTCAAAAAAAAAAACACTTTGTTTCATATTTTAATGGCGTCGATTATATAAACGTCTTGGTTAATGAATATTTTTAAAAGACATTAATTTTTTACTTTATAAATATACTGATTTATATTTCTGTAAGTACTTATTATCAATATAATCATGTTTATACTATTTTTTCTTACGTTGTAGTTATATTTGTAGATAGTAAAAGTAACATAAGTGAAATAATTAATTTAGATAGAAATTACCTACGTATTAGTATATATTTTTTTCAGCTTCACGCTGTATCCCGCACGTGGGAGTATAGGTAGAAGCGACTTGGGAACACTATGTTAAGACGCTCCGTTCCGTTCCACTTTCTTCTGAATTTAATGCATTGTGTATTTAATGGCTCTACCATGTTACCAAAACGAAGAAATTATAATATTTTATTATGTGAAAATATTATATAGTTCTTTTCTTCAAGTGGTGATCAAACCCTTAACTTGTCACGTTTACAGTCACACGCTTGTTCACTGGCGGCACGACAGGCCTATATTACAATATAATTAATTTGTATTAAATAATAAACTTTTAACAATTAATATATTAAAAATAATGAACAGTGCATTAAATAGGATACATTGTACATATATATATTTTCTATGAAATATTTTTTTTTGATGTTTAATAATTTATTTATCGATTTTTTTTATATCATATGTTTTCTATTTTATGTTTTATATGTAATTTCAGTTGTGATAAGTCTCCAAGACGCTTATATAATTCGAATTCCATTGTTCAAAGTTAGTTATAATATACAACAACAACAAGTCGAAGTTACGTCACAAATAATCGAAGTTTTATAACTTTTTATGTTTCTTTCAATTATTTCTATATTTTTTTAAATATTTAAATTTTACAATTAACATTCATAAAATTTTTAACAAAAAAATGTCAAATCAATACAATTACAAACATATTTATGCAAGTAGCATTTTATAGCAGCATTAGCCAAATTAAAAATTACTTTTTTACATTTATGAAAATAATATATCATTTTATCAAAGTTGTATATTCTCAACTAGCGTGTTAATAATTATTTTTTCCTTGAATATCATAAAGCATGGCGCCTTTATTCTGTAAATAGCACACGTTTTATATTTGGCGGGACCCTCGGGTTTTTCTTTTCTTATAATTTGAGAAACGTTGTACACTTACCGTCATTATTTTATTTACCATAGCTTTTTGTACAGATTATATTTTTGAAGTAGCATTTGTTAAATTGCAATCAATAATTATATTTATATGAAATATTGTCACTCGTTCTCAATTGTGTACGCCAGAGAAATGATGTTTTTTAATTGAATTATTTCCTTTTAATGTATAATTCATTGTCTTTATTATTTATTGTTTGTAAGAAACTCTTATTCGACATAATTAAACGCAAAAAAAATTAATAATACTCAACTACGCTGTATTTGCATATTAGGATGAAATCCTGTAACATTTAACAACAATATTTTGTTAGAATATTTGTTAATTATATTTCTTTAAGGAGCTACCGTTTGCATATTTTTGTTTTGTTTTGTATCGTAATTATTTATTACAATCGAGTAGTTTAGCCTAAAATAGAGATTTTATTTTAATTTATTATTTAAGTTTTATTTAAAAAATTATAAATTTATTGTGGCTCTTATTTTTTTAATTAAAATAGTAACAAGAAATCAAAATTAGTAATATTTGGATTTGTTTCTTTCTATATAATTCATGTTTTGTAATAATTATATCGAATTATTTTCTTACGATTACTTTTATTCAATTAAAGTACATAATAATGGTTAAAAGAAACAATTTAATATATTTTTTTAAAATAATTATTTGTAAACATTGTTGTCTTCGGTAGCCCCTTATATATGATGTAGTAGAAACTGGCACAATTTTGTACATTTTATAAGTAATGTTTGGTGCTATAGTGATTTTGTGGTGTACTTCTATGAAATAAATAAGCTGAAATAAAAGTTGGATTTTATTTAACAAAAACAAACACAATTGAGCAATAAATTAATAAAATTTATTAATTGACCAAATTAAAATTACTATAAGGCAAGGTGGGTTATAAGTATATATATATATAGTTATATATAGAAGTTATTTCTTCCTAAATATGTTGCTGATGCGTCGGGTGCGCGGAGTGCCCTGTAAGTCATTGTTTTATATTAAATTATAAACTTAATATAACTTTAATTAAAAAAAATATGATATGACAGTTCAGTCGTATTTGTTAATTTTTTAAACTTAATTACACAAACGTAGCCTTTTTGTTAAAAATTTGAATAAACTGATTATTTTTCATTTGTTGTAGTCATTTGCGTTACATTCTGAAGTAAAGTATTTCAAAAAAAATAACTGAAATATTGCTAAAAAAAATGATGTCTGATTAACAATGATCATCTCATCGAGGTCTGTCGTAGAAAATACAGGTTGTGGGTTCGATCCCCACTCAAAGAAGTGAAATATTTTATATTTGAATTTTGTTCGCTCTAATAAAAAGGCAAAGGAACAGAGTGTCTAACACTAGGTTCTTAAATTCCTTCTGCCTACTCTGCCACGTGTGGGAGCGACAGCGTGAAGCTACATTTTTTTCATCAAACTCACTTCAGCAGTATCGTTCTTGTTGGACCTGAACAGAGACCGCAGCCGCGAGGGCGTTGCGGTCTTGCGACTCGGGGCCGGCTCCATTTCCACTCGCAGTGACTCTCGAAGCTCTGAATCCTGTAGTAAAAAGTTTACGATAACTTTCCTTTTATAGTATGATTTAAAGCTAGATATTAAGACTATATACATATATACTAAGGATATTAACTATATTTTAAGGCCTATTGTGACGCAGGGGCACAGGCGTGTGACTGACACAACCTGTCGGTGTGAGTTCGATCTCCATTCTAGGAAAGCTCGGCGTTAGGTTCCGAAAACTAACCTAACCGAACACGCAATGCCGAAAATTTTGCGAAAAGTGGGAAATAGAACGGAGTGTCTTAACACTAAGCTCCCTTAGTTCCCTCTGCCTACCCTGCCATGTGTGGGATACAGCGTGAAGCTGAGACAGAGAGATCACTTTATAATTTGCTTAACTGACCGTTAGCAGGTTTACACTCTAAGCAGACGTTATGATATTATGAAATTATACAATTACCGTAGCTGATAGTCTCCCAGCCTGTTTGCTGGGCGTGGGCGGCCCGGGCTTCTTGTACGCCGTTATACCCACCTCCTTCCTCTGCTGGCGGCCTCCGAGAGACATGCTGCCTGTACACTGAAACAAATATATAATTCATTATTAATAATGGAGATCGTCGTGGAGGGTCGTAGAATCAAATCCCACTATGGGGAACGAAATATTTACATTAACCCTTTGCCTAATGGTAATGGTGGGACTAAGGAGCTAAAATATATGTATATATAATAATAAAATATTTATTTATTCAATGCCTTATATATTATGTAAGTAACATATTTAAATACTTAATAAATATAATGTTGATTTTTTTATAGCATTATATGTATACGTGATATATAATTATTATTTTAGCCCAAACAAAGAAAAATTAAACCTTATATAACAATCGTATAAATAATTCTGTAGACAACCCGACGACTAGAACTTTATAGAAGGTATGACAAATTTAAAATACCTGTAAGGATAATTCCCGTTTCCATGGCAACGTAAAACACAAACATAGACAAACAAACACTTTTATATATTTAATAGATGCTTCTTAATAAATGTGTCTTTTACAACAAAAAATAATAATATGAGAATTACAATACATAGGTATATGAATATTTTTGGACTTGACTAGTTCTGTACCCCTGTCGTGGCGCAGTGGCACAATCGAGCGAATAGAAACGACAGGTTGTGGGTTCGATCCCTACGCGAAGAAGTATTTAACATTTTCAAATTAAATATTTTCATTACTTCACTCTGGTAACGGCAAAGCTCCTCGTTACCAGAGTGAAATAGTGCAAATTTAAAGCGACGCCACACAACACACAATGCCTCACTAGGTTCCCAAGTTCCTCTACGAGTAGGTAGAGGCGTGCCATGCGTGAAGAAGGTAAAGAAACAATTCCACAAATACTAAAAAATTATAACCGACTGAAAAATGTAATCAGATGGAAGTTTTATAATATTAGTATTTAACGTTATTTTAACTAAAAAAAAAATTAAGTATTGATTTAATTTATAATTTATAACCTGGCAAGTTTATTAATATAATAGGGCCCAACTTAGTTATTTTTAAAATGTTGTCTGTTTCTCTGTGTGTTTGTACGCGCTAATCTCACAAACGGCTCGCTATTAGTATTTTAGATTAGTTAGTACTATTTTATTTTGGCAAACTTATGAATTCATTTTAAAACTAAAATATAAAATAACAACATCAATATGGACATATGAAGAGAAAGAATATCTGGTTCATTAATTTAAAAAAAAAATTAAAAAAAATTAAAAGCCATTTTGACTAACTACCCAATTTATACATACATACATACATATATACTGTAAAACAAATCACTCCATACCTTAATATCCTCCTCATGAATGGCAGCCGCGAACTGCGTCTCGGCCGGGTAGGAGCTCTTCAGGTGCGGCGGACACAGAGAGTTCCGCCACCGCAGCTCGGAGATGCGCTGTCCGGGGGCGGGGGGCGCCTCCGGGGAGCGCCGGGGGGAGCGCCGGGGGGAGCGCCGGGGGGAGCGCCGGGGGGAGCGCCGGGGGGTGCACAGCTGCCCGAGCCAGCGGTTGTCGAACACCTCGCCCTCCTCGTCGGACATGTGCAGTGTTCTTGTCCTTTTGTTTTCTATACGTTTATGAATAGTACTGTTTTATATAGAGTTGTGTATAGAATTCTTAGTATTAATGTTAAAGTTTGTGATCCATGTTTGTTCTACGTTCAGGCAAAAACTACTAAACGGATTTTGATAAAATTTTAACAGTGACATAGCTTACATATCTGTTAAGTACATAGGCTACTACTATGTATGTAAAAATTGAGCATAAGCTAGCTATAAAATAATCAAGTTAAGCTTAAAAAGCTGCGTTTAAATCGTTGTTATAAAATATATAAAGAAAAAATATATCCAACAAAGTAGAATTAGAAAAAAAGTGGAACATATATTTTTGATTTCATATAAAATGTTTAACCTTTAGTTGTTAGTTTGATTTTGTTTTAAAAAATGTTTTTTAAATATTATTTTTCAGTACTATGTAGTTGTAAAATGAGTTACGTTATTTTATTTCTCTTTCAGAGAAATAATTATAATTATAAATTATAAGCATTACACAATAAATACATATCACCTGACACAGTACACATTACTATTAAATTAAAAAAAAATGAAAGCTAAAGAAAAAAAATGTTAAAAATAAAAAAAACACAAATTTCATTAATAAATCTCATTAAACAAACACAAAATAAACACAACATACATAACAAGTAAGTAAAATAAGCTGACATGACTGACCTTTCTGGTTATTATTAGTAACTTGCAGCGACCGGAGCGAGTGCGCGTCGGAGGGGCGCGAGGACTCCTCTGGCGGAGGGACGAGGCCCGACTATGGAGTAAAATTATATTTATATATATTTATTAGATTAAATATTCATTATTATATTATATTAATGGCTCAGGGTCGACAGGTGCGTCCGATCTCCACTCGAGAATAGAAAATAATTTTATATCTTAATTTCCTCGCGCTGGTACGGAAGTAAAAAGCGGCGTTGAGTTTCAACACGCAACAGGCAAAGCCTCCAGAATTCGGCGAAAAACGACCGGAAGTAGTTCAATAACGTAAACGGAACGGAGTATCTTGACCCCATGCCAATTGATAAGAGCAAAAAAATAAAAAAAAATAAAAATAACGTACCGAATGTGTGTGCTGCAAGGACATAAGTGACCCGGACCTCTGTTTCTTTCTCAACCAGTTGGCCTCTTCCTTCTCTACCAAGAACTTCTCGCCAACCTTCCACAATTCATTCGTCAATCTCTTTATATGGTCCTCATATTCCTTCAACTTCTCGTGTGCCTTTTGCAAATCTGTCTCTAAGCCCGCCATTTCTTTCTTTTGTTTCTCTTTGAACACCGCTATCTGTTCTTGATATAATTGATTCTAGAAACAACATAATCACAATTAATATTTAACTTAAATTAATTATGTATTAATTCAAAAACAGCTATTAAAAGACCCCAAACGACACGTGAGCGCATGCGCATGCTTTAATATCAAAAACAATTACCTTTTCAAATATATATGTTATAATGAACACTATAATAACTAATAATAATATACATAAAATAAAACAAAAAGCATACATAAAACATAATTTATTAAGCAAACATCACCATTCCGTGTGTAAATAGAACCACCACATAACTTGGTAAGCCAGTATTAACAATATTATGGGTAGTATACTGACCATTTTGGCTTTCATCCTATTTAGCTTATCTTCGTATTCCGCCCGAACCTCCATAACGGTTATAGATTGTATGTCCTTGGCGCCTTCCCCTTTCTGAGCTCTAGACACGTCTTCTAGAAGCTTCTCGAAGGATTTCTGTAGTTCTTCTATTTGGACTTCTAGACTTGTGTTCTGGAATGTTCCAGGCGCTAATGAACTCCGTTCAGAATCACTAGTGAAGGCCTGTTTAATTTTTTCCGGTGACACCGCTCTAGATATAGATCTTTCTATCCACCTTTCTAAATTCATAGCACATTCGGCCAAATCTTGTATGACTGCCGCATATCCGCGTTCTAATTTACACATAGTAGCATCATTGACCCGTCCCTCCAAGCTAAGTATTTCTCGTCGCACCGTCCTTTGAATGGACACAACGCGGCTCAACTTTTGCGTGTACAATTCTTTAACATTGTTAAACGTCTTCATACAAGCCGACAGCTCCGTTAGGAACTTTCTCATATTAATAATTTCGCATTCATTGATACGGTTAACTTCGGACAACCGGTCTCTTTCCTTTTGTAAGGCGACTTGTTTGTCGGAACACCTCCGTATATGCCGCTCCGTTGTTTCCAGAAAGTTCTCCAAGTCCTCCATAGTGACGGACCCAGCGGTTATACTGCGTCGGATGTCGCTGTCACAGTTGGAGTTACCAAAGTTAGTAAGTTCCTTCAAAACTGTGTTAGATTTAATTTCAGCAATACGTTTCAGTATAATCGCTTGATACTTGGCAGAAACTTTTATGATTTGGCTCGCTCTATTTTCTGTGGCGCTCATTTTGGTCACTTGTCTTCTTAATTCAGCGATTTCTTCATTCTTTTGGTGTACAATTTTTTTCAGCTGACATGATAGCTGGTGGCAGTTCTCCTTGCTCAACTCTAATTCCTTGGTAACGTCCAGAAGATTGTTCTCGGATTCCGCTATAATGGACTTGAGATATGTAATATCACTTTGTAGGGTCGTAATGGTTCTATTTTTGTCTTGTACTATCTTTTCTAAGTCAGTAATGGGTTTGTAGCTGTCCATGGATGAGTGTGAGTCAGAATTATCTACCTGGTGATGGTGGTCTCGGTCTTTCTCTTGTCCGGAATATTTTGATGATCGCTCTTGGCTGGCTGCAGCAACTAGAAAAAGAATGTATTTTATAGCAAAACATTATATATGTGAAGTATAAAGTAATTGTAAGAACAATTACTAACAATAACATAATTTATAATTATTTATTAGCGCACTCAAAAACGTCGCAAAATCGCTAATGATTAGGCAAACTATTACTAGAAACATGTTTTTTTTTTATATAATATTTAAGAGATATTTATTTCTTTTGCGAAATTTGTAAAAATCCAACAATAGGTTTGTATAGGAATTATCTCTAGAACAAAAAAAAAAGGAGGAACAGAATATATGATAAGTAACAATATACTTTTCGCCTGTTGGAGTGGAGACATGAATGTGTAAACAATATATTATTGACATAATTTCTCGGAAAGATAAATAACTAAAAAACGTACAAAAATTTTAGATAATAAGCTATTGAATTCACTAACTAAAATATTAGTAAGTGGATTCAAATCCGCGTCTTCATATACCACCCAGTCACTCTAACCATATTAATTGTCACTGATATTGTCACTGATTGCCTGGACAGTTTCAACAGTTCGAAGTAAAAAGAAATAGTACTATGTTTAAGTTTTCTAAGCCATTTTTATACATATAATTAAATAATAATTTATAAATGCTAAAAATATTGATAAACTCACAAGTCTCTCTTTGACCAATAGCCTTAATCAACTCCTCGTTCTCCTTCTTCAATATCTGTATCACTTCATCCTCCTGATTCTTGGCATCCAATTTATTTTTCAAATTAAATACTTCCGATTGTTTTGTATCCAATTCTTTATTCATACTATGTATTTGTTCATTTAATATTACTACAATTGCGTCTTTTTCTCTAACTTGATTCATTTGTCTATCTTTGTCACTAACAGCTTCTTGCATTTTCAATGTAATTTTATTTAGTTCATCTTGTAATGTGGTTATGTGTTTCTGACGACTCGCAAGTTCGGCCTCCGCTTTCTGTTGATACTCTTCCAAAATGGCGCATTTGTTTATTAAATTTATTTTCTCTTTTTCATTGTTTTCATTTAGATTATTCAATTCTAGTTCTAAACGTTTTTCCAATTTTGCTATGTCTGAAAGAAAAAATACTGTCTCATATTTTTTATCACCAGATATTTACATTGCAGACTTGGTAGATATAAAGTTATAAGTTTAGACACTCCATTCTCCACTTTCTGCTTAATTTAAGACAATGCGTATTGATCTTCGTAACTCAACGCCGCACTTTGTCTTGTGACCAGAGAGAGGAAATGATTAATTGTTTCCTGATGCTGATGATTATTTTTCCCAATTAAAGATCGAATTTAGAACCTTCTAATCAAATTTACAGTTCTAGCATAGCTAAACCACTGCACTATAGTCTAGATATTATAATAGTTTAAATTAAATAATACGTTTAATGGAGTAATGTTTAATGGACTTATTGACAAGTATCAAGGACATATAAGAAACTGAAACACAATTTTTCTTATAAAATACGACCATTGAAAAAATTCGTTTCTAGGTAAACAATAAAAGTTGTTTCAGAAGTAAGTAAAATATATTTGATTTGAAAATAACTGATAAGTTATGAAAAATATTTCGAGTTTAGAAGTAATTTTAAATAAATAAATGCACAGAACAAAAGAATTTTACACTGTTAGTATATTACATGTGTTAGTATTTTACACTGTTTATTACATGAGGCCTATCGTGGCACAGCGGCACAAGAGTGTGACTGTAACCGACAGGTTCTGGGTGCGATCCCCAGTCGAGGAAATGAAATATTTAATATTTTCAATTTAAATATTTATTCTTTCATTTCTTCGCTCTGGTAATAAGGCAAAGGACGGCGTAGAATTCCGCCACGCAACGCCTCAAATTCGGCGAAAAGTGGGGAACGGAAGTGGAACGGAGTGTCTTAACACTAGGTTCCCAGGTTCCCACTGCCTACCCTGCCTCGTGCGGGATACAGCGTGAAGCTATATATATGTTAAGTATATTACATTGTTAGTTATTCATCGGTTGAAAAGAATTTGACAATATACGTCATTAAAAATCTTTAAAATCATATATATTTTCGAGATTTTTTATATATTAACTTATATATTGTATACATACATATTGTATCGCGCAAATTTCAGTGTAAACAGTGAAAAGCAAATATATAATAAAATTCATTTCTAAATTAGAATCGAGCTCGCAATCATCTTTTTTACAGTCGGATGTTGCAATTGCCTCTTGGAGTTTTTAAGTTTTACATTAGATATATATGTATATTATGTGGACATCTTGTACTAAGTATCTTAGTAAGTATAAACTATATTATAATTCAAAACTATAGAACTTGGCTGTCCTGGCGCAACGGCACAGTGTTACTCTATGATTAACACAACGTTTGATTTATTTACTTGAAGCAATAAACTATTCCTCGCATGGCAACACGACAAGGAGCATCGCCAGGCGAGTTACACCACTGAACACACAATGCCTCACAAACTCGACCGACAAAGGAGAAAAGAGTGTCTTAGCACTAACTTACCTCTAGATATTTTTCTATGTGAAATACATATTGATGCTAAATAAACAAGACTTACCCAGATCTTTCTCATCAACCATTTTAAAAAGTTGTACATTTTCGTTCTTCATTTCAGTCAATATTTTATTTTCATTCACCAGTTTTTGTAGATCTTCGTTCAATTTATCAATTTTGATTAAGCATTCACTCTTTTCTATATTCACATCGTTCTTATGTTCTTCTAAAGTGCTAATTTGATTCTCTAGTTGTTGAATTCTTTCTTGTAATGTAGTATTTTCTAATCTCTTTGCCTCAAGTTCTATGATTAATTTATTGGCATGTGTCGTTTGTTGCTGTAAATCATCTTGTATTTTTGTTATTTTATTTACATTTTCTATTTCATTAGAATCATTTTTGATTTTCAATTCGTTATTTTCTTCTTTTAACAAGTTTATATCTAAAAATAGAAATGAAATTTCAAATTTATTTAATTTCTTATATTATTTTTAATATTAAATGTAAATAAATTAAGTAACCCCTAGAAGTTAGATATAAAGTCCAATAACACACAAAATAACAAAATGGTTTCATTCAAATTATATAAATAATTATTTACAACAAATTAAAATTACCATAAACTAGGCCCAACAGTTGTTATAAATACTCACTTTGTTCAAAAATGTTCATTTTCTCAACCAAATCTCTTTTTTCACATTCAAAAGTGTCAATACATTTAGTTTTGTCCAACACATTATTTTCTAACTCCACCACTTTATTCTTAAGTACTTCATTTTGTAACACAAGATCCTTCTCCACATTTTCTTTTTCTCTACGAAAATCTTTGAACTCCTTATTTAATTTCTCAAAATCATTAAGCAAGTTCTTTGTTTCAGCTAATTTACTAGCAAACTTGGCTTTATCAATTTCAATGGTGTTTTCCATAGTTTTTATTTCATTTTGTAACCTGTCATTATTTTTTACATGTTCAGCGATTATTTTGTTTAAATTAACTTTTTGATCTTCCATCACTGACTCTGTGACAGTGACCATGTTTTTAAGTACTTGCCTTTCTGAATCGAAATCAGTTATGAGTTTATCTTGGTTTATTTTCTGTGCTCTTATTTCATCTTCTAAAGACTTGATAGCTTGAAATCAAATTTACAGTTTCACTATTACATACTCTACACTACTCAGCAGGGTAGGCAGAGAGAACTTGGGAATCTAACGTTAAGACACTCCATTCCACTTCCGTTCCCTACATTCCGCCAAATTTGAGGCATTGCATTTTGAGTGGCGGAAGTTACCGCCGCGTTTTGCCTTGTACCAGAGTGAAGACAATAAAACATTAAATATTTAAATTGATAATATTTCATTTCCTCGAGTGGGGACCGAATCCACAATCTATCAGTTACAGCTCACACGCTTGTGCCGCTGCACCACGACAGGCCTTGGCCTGTAATTATAAATAGCAATATATTTTTATTCTGTAGACAGAATAAATAATTGTGCTCACAAATATCACACAAAAGCAAAATTTACAGTCATAAACTGCCCGACTCGAGCATAATAAGTCTTATAAATTAAAATGTACACAATCTTTAAATCAAAAGTAAACAAATACCTGTATTGTTTTCTTCTATTGTATGCTGTAACTTTTCTTTCTCATTTCTCACTATTTCCAACTCAGACGTCTTTTCTTTTAAATAATTAGTCAACTTTGTTATCATCATATTGAGATTATCAATTTGACATTCGTATGTCTTCTTCAATTTCTCCGTTAAGTTTTCATTATCAACCAATTTGTCCTTCAAAGAATGCACTTTGACATCTAACTGTTGTTTTAAATCATTTAACTCTTGGTTCAGAGAATCGTTCTCAATTTGTAATTGTTGAATTTCTTGCGTTTTCGTTTCTAATATACTATTGTATGTATCTTTTTGTTTTGACAATTCTAAAAATTGAATTAAGAAAAATGTTACATTCAGGACATGGCAATAGCCAGAGAGAAACAAGTGTAAAGGTACGATATAAGATATACGGTAGTCGATTTTCCTTTATTAAA
This sequence comes from Eueides isabella, assembly GCA_019049475.1. NCBI lineage: Eukaryota > Metazoa > Arthropoda > Insecta > Lepidoptera > Nymphalidae > Eueides > Eueides isabella. The sequence goes on along the minus strand of CM032398.1, from coordinate 4,520,677 downwards.
TTGTTAACAATCGAAACTTCGATCGAAATCGCAACGAATTGTTTTGCCGAAACGTAGAAATGAAAAATATTTACGGTCAGTTTTATCATTGGCAGATATAGTCCCGGATAGCCCTATCTACCAGATAAGCAATAACATTTTCACGTTGTTGACGTCCTGTCACCTATTACGTGGATGATTATTGTCTACCTGATTCATTGTAAGGGAATTTGATGGTAAAACAGAAAAAAATCAAGCAGCCTTTGTCAGTAACATAGCATGAGAGTATCAGATTACTATCTGAAACTTTATACATAGCCGGTGGATGTGGCCCTTGATATTACCTCTTTTGAGTATTGAGCCCACAATCATAGAAGGTACGACCGGATGCTATACTGCGCCATGATGGCCTCCAATAATGATTAACTATTATAGCAACACAATAAACATTTATAAATCTTACCACTTTTACAATCACTAATAGTTGTTTTCAGTTTTTGGACATCTAATTCAAGTTGAGAAGTTTCAATTTCCTTTTCTTTAACCTTTTCTGATAACTCCTTAATAACAATATCTTCATCTTCCAAAGCTTTTTCCAAATTCTTTTTTAAGTTTAATTCTGCAGTCAAATCATTGATTACTTTAAAAATAATATTGCAATATTCAATTGTATTTCCCTTTTCAATACATCCATATTGTTCCAGTGTACGAGAGAAAATATTGTCTTTCTTTATATTATCATGAACTTTATTCAAACCACTGTTCAATATGGCGACAATATTCGTATTATCTTCCTTTAGGGCTGAAATAGACAAATAATCCATATACAAATAAAAAAAATGCACAAAACATTAAATTATATGTTTAAATAAAAAACACATACTTTTGTAATCAGATTTCAGCAAGTTCAAATCTATTGACAACTGTTCGATTTCCTCTAGCTTTGTATTCATTTCTGACGACCAATTGTTGTTAATTTCTTCAATGGTTTGTTCTAGAATTACCTTTTCAGATTTCACTTTTTCATAATCTAGTCTCAAGTTATCCAGTACATTTGTAAGATTTTCTTTTTCCTCAAAAAGCAACATATTTTCTTTCTTTAATTGTTCTTGAAGGGAGTTCATTTCTTGTAAGTTGTTAGTAAGAGATTGTATGTGTATAGACAATTCGTGTTTTTCAGATTCTAATATACCTATATTTTCTTCCAAATTGCTGTTACATTTTTCTAATTCTTCATTTTTATAATTCTTAGTTTCAATATCCTTATTAACATTCATTAGCTGCTTTGATAAGCTCTCAATTTCCTTTTCAAGTTTATTCTTGGAAATAATTTCTGCTCTAAATTTCATTTCTATATCAGCTTTCTCTTCTTTTAAGTTTTCCTTTTCCTTTTCAACTAACTCTTTTGAAAGTCTTTCGTCCACTAGTTGTTGAGTCAAACATTCTTTGTCTTGTATCAATATATTTTTAACATCTTCTACTTCTGTCAATTGTTCTGTAATATTTCTCTTTTCTAATAACAATGTTTCTTTCCCTTCGTCAGCGATTTTAAGTATAGATTTCTCTTCCATGAGTTGCTGAACTAAGATGGCCTTTTCATTTAATAGACTGTCTCGTTCATATGTTACTGTTTTATAACTATCTTCTAGAACATTCATATTTTGTACTAAAACCTTGTTTTCTTCATTTAGTTGTTGCTTTTCCTTTTCTAACAAATCAATTGTAGCTTTTTCGTTTATTAGATTATCTTTCAATAGATCATTGCTATTAGCGCTTTCTTTATACGTATTTCTTAATGATTCTATTTCTAGAGCACATTTAGTTTGCTCTTCTCTCAAAACATTTATTTGACCATCCAAAGTCTTGATCATTTGTTCCTTTTCCTCTAACTTAACTTGATTTTTGTGTATTGTTACAGTCAATTCTTCAATTTGATTATTATCTGTTGCAATTTGATCTTGCATATCTCTTTTTATCTGTTCCCAGGCACGTTTTTCATTTTCAAAATAACTTTGTAAATGGTTTAATTCAAAAGTCTTATTTTTTAGTTCATTTTCCACATTCTCAATCATTTTGTCCTTTTCTTTGATGAGTAACTCATGTGTACTATTGTCTTCTTCTATTGCATAGTGTAATTGGGTATTTTCTTCTTTGAGTGATTCTATTATTTGAGAGTTACTAGCAATGACACTACGTAACTCATTCTGAGATTTTGCAAGCAGAGTGTTTAGGTTTTCAATTTTTGAACATAGTTCTTGTATATCAGTGTCCTTTTCCATACATAGGTCTTCTTTATTTTTAATGGCTTGATCAAGATTCAGTCTTAAAACCTTAATTTCTGTAAATCAATATTACTATTATATTAATTTCTTATATGTTATAAACTTATATTATATATTTCATTATTTATAGTGATAGAGTTTAATTATAATTATGTGAGTAATCTTACCTTCTCCTTTTTCCACACTATCCTTCAATGCATCTTCTAGATCATTCTTTAATTTATTAATTTCTTCCTTCTTTATTAGTATTTCGTGAGTAAACTCATTAGTTATACGATTTACGTCATCACATTTATTTAAATATTCTTTTTCTATGTTATTTCTGTGTACATTAATTTGTTGCAACTGCTGTAGTAGATTCGCTTTGTCGTTTTCAACCTCTTCTACCTTTAGATGTTCATTTTCTAAGCTTTTTTGTATATTCAGGATATCAAGTTTTAAATTTTCAATTTGTTCATCTTTGACTCTGTTTGTGGCATTCGATTGGATAATTTGTTCATTTAACGCCTTATTAAGTTCATCTAATTTTGTATTAAACATTGTATTTTCAGCATCATGATCTTTTACAACTTTTTCCAATGATTTTGTCTTCTCTGATATAACTTCTTCCAATTTTTTTATAGCTGAAAGTAAAAAAGTAGATAACAATTAAATATACTGAGAATCAGTAACATGAATATATTTTTAGTATATATTTAGAAAGCATACATTTATTATATATTTAAGATAGTGACTTACTCATTTCATTTTCTTTAGATATGTCAATTGTTTTCTTAAGTTCCATTTGCATATCAGCAACAATGCCATTACTTTCTTTTAATTTCAATGTCAAGTCCTCTTTTTCCTTTTTAATTGCGTCTAGTATTTGCTCAATTTCATTTTTCTCATTTATCTCGGATTTTAGTTTAATTTCGATCAAATTAATATGTTCATCCTTTTCGCGACATGTTTCATCAAAACTAATTTTTGCCTCGTTCATGTCTTTTTTGGTCATTTTTAACATATTATCTTTTTCAATGATATTTTCATTCAACTGCTGAACAGTTTTATTTAAATCAGTACATTCTTGCTTCAAATTGATATTAATTTCTTGTTCACTGGCTAAGATTTTATTTAAATCTTCAATAATTGAAGCTGTTTTCGATAATTCTGAATTCAACACCTCAATATCTTTAGATAATTTATCGTTTGTATCTTTAGCCTGTTGGAGTTCGTCCTGAATATTAACCTTATACTCAATCTCGTTCTGCAGTTGAGTCTTTAAAGCATCTACTGTAGCATTGATTTCATCTAAATTGTACAGCAATCTCTTTTTCTCTTCATTATAAGCAGTTTCTTGATTCTCAATTTCTTTTTGAATTTTCTCAATTTTAACATCACGGTTTTGTAATTCTGCATTTAGTTTAATATTATGATCCTCTAGAATTTTACGATCCTCGTTAGATTTTGTTAGGCAAGATGTTACTTCTTGTAGATCTATATTCAATTTTTCATTATATATTGTATATTGCTGTATTTGTTTCTGAAGTTCTGTTATATCATCTGCTTTTTGCCTTAAGTCATTTAAATATCCTTGTATTTGAGTATTCAAATTGGCCATATCATTGTTGTATTTACTCATCAGTTCACCTCTTAACTCTTTTTCTTTCCGTACATCGCATTGTAGTACTTCAATTGTTTCACCTTTCTCGAAAATTTTATTTTGCAACTCAACCAATTCATTGTTTCTATTCGAGACTTTCTCCTTCAATGTCATCATTTGTTTTTCATATTCATCTCTCATTTTGAGTTTGGATGATTTTTCCGCATCAATATCACATTTTAGATCTTTTATTACGTTTTCTGATTTGGTTATTTCATCAGACAAACTCTGCAAAAGGGATAGCTTTTCTTCTTGCAAAGTTTGAATTTCCTTCATTTTAGAATCGATAATCCTTCTAGAATTTTCTCCAGTATCACGCAATCTTTGTTCTAGCTCATTCACTTCGTTATTCAACTTTGTGACTTCATTGTCGTAATGCACTTTTAACGCGTTCTTACTTTCTATTTCTTCATTAATGCGATGTTTCAAGTTAAAAATGTCTGTATCTTTCTCTAATATAATTTGTGTGAAATTTTGTTGATCTTCTTGGGATTTTTTCGTTAACTCGTTTAGTTGATCCTATAAAATGTATATTTATATTAAAAAACATACCATCATAACTTATTAGCTTAATTTATTTATGAGAGATATACAACGCAGTATGATTGGTCTGCCAGTAAAGAGGATGGGCACGGAAACAGTCGCTAGTCTCACTCTAGTCAGTCACTTATATAAAAACAAGCTATATTTTAAGTTACCTGCAACATCTGCATCTGTTGTTTGAGTAGTACGATTTTAGCGCGCTCTTCACTTAGTTGTACTTCTATTATATTAGCACAAGCTTCACTACATACCGCTAGAATAATAAAACATATAATATAAAAAATAAAAGAATGAAAAACATAATGTACTTACTTATAATTGGTGTTAACAAATTAACTCAAATATCATTACTTATACAATTTCCATAAGAATTTGTTAAATTTTGAGAGTAATATGATATATTTATGTATGATACACAGCCAATTGCTTAGAAGAATTCACTACCACATAATAACATAATACTACTGTATATATTTATTTCATTATTACACAAATTTAAATATCGGAGGCCATAGTAGCCGAGAGGCTTTTTTTGTATAAAGAAATGAGGCAATCAACAAGCCCTTTATATTTCCACGCCGGCGTTGAGTTCCGGCGCTAAAGTTGCACGCAATGTCTCGAAACCTGAACAGTGCGTGGGAAATGCCTTAACAACTATTTTCTTCTAAGCGGCGGACTATAATACAGAGTGATAAAAATAACTTAAATATGTAAATGAAACAATTATGAAGCGTTTCATCGAGTATATTGTGTTCTATACATTTTTGGAATCCCCATGACTCGAACAATACACAAAAGTCCGAGTCTACCTGTGACATCGGAAAAAGTGCATTTTCCAAAAATGTTTGAAAATACGCGGTTAATCCCTTTACAGTTGTTTCATTTAAAATGTATAACAATCGTGAAAATAAATGATATTATTACAACTTACATATATTATGAGGCAATGATTGCACACTCGCATCCAAATCATCGCACTCAAGTTGACTCGAGTCGAGACCATTCAATCTGTTGTGCTGTCTCAGTTCCGTTACCAGCTCTCTGAGAGAATGGACGTGATGGCGCTCCGTTTCCAATTCATCGACTAACTGTGATACTCTTGTTGATTCTTGCTGACTTATTGTGAACCATTTGTCGCGTTCTTGCTTTAGTTCATCCAACTAAAATTAAAAAACAAAAAAAAAACTTATATCTTCATCCTGCACATAGCAAGGTAGGTAGAGGCAACCTGGGAACATAAGTGTAGGAACACTCCACTTCTATTTTGAACACTTCCGTTTCCAACTTTCAACCATTATGTATTGAGTGGTGGGACACTGTGCTTACCCTAACCAGAACAAGGAAAGGTAAATAGTAAATATATCATTTCCTTGAAAGAAAACTTAAAACACAAATTATTCAATTACAGTTGCAGACTTGTGCCACAAAAGGTAGGTGTTATATATTAGAATTGTTAACAAATTTTCACCTTATTTTTAAACATATCCCTTTCATATTGTAAGTCGTCTAGTTGCTCTTGCACACTGACTAGTCGTTCTTCAGTTTGTTCCAACTGCTTCGCTAACTTGGCGGAGTTAATGTTTGAAGTTTCAGCCTTAGATTCACACTCTTGACCGCAACAGGTTGATATTTTTGCTTTCAGATTGACTATATCCTGTTTGTATATTTCTTTATCTTTCACTGCAAGTTAAAAGAATTTATTAAAATTAATTTAACATTTTTTTTCTGTAGAACAAATGGGATGTAACGAACGTAACTGATCATTGTCTCTAAAAAAATGATATGTGACGTTTATTAATGTAGAGAGAGCCCAAAATAGTGATAAGACGCACAAACGTGTGTGATTGTAAACACCGCATGCTGTGGGTCCATTCTCACTAAAAGAAATGAAATATTAGTGATTGTAATTAATATTTTCATTTCTTCGTTTTGGTGTCATCAGGCTAAAGCGCGGCGTTGAGTTCCGATACTTAACACGCATGCATGTCATCTAAACTCGGTGGAAATTAGGGAGCTGACTAAGTAAGTTGTAACACTAGGCTCCTTCTACCTACGCTGCTACATGCGAGATACAACGAGTAGCATTCCACACCTCAGACCAAAATAATTTGTAAAAGACATAAATATTTAACGTACATCGAAACTTATATACTTGTTACAAGTTATTTACTCCCATCCCCACAGTGCTAACAACATAAATAAATAAAATATCTTACATAATTTCTCCATTTTCATATTGGTCCTAGTCAACTCTTCTTGTAAATAATTCTTGTCAAATCGCTCAGCGTCTAAGGCAGCTTGCAATCGCCTTACTTCACTGTGTAAGGAACGAAGAGCTGGAGGTGTTTCGGCTACTTTAAAAGTTTGTAAATCTGCCGCAGCCACATCCTGCCCGCAGGCCTCTAGAAATGTGTTGTTTTAAAAATATATTTTATATTAAAAAATAAATATATATAAAAAAACGATATTTTTTGTTTTCTAAACCTAAGAAAATCTCTATATTTATAAAACTTAAGATAAGTAAGTACCTTATGAATTTACGTTTGATTCAATAAATATTTTTGCTTTAGAAGAAACACTTATCGAGGCCTATCGCGGCGCAGCGGCACAAACGTGTGACTGTAACCGACAGGTTCTGGGTTTGATCCCCGGTCGAGGAAATGAAATATTTAATATTTTCAATTTAAATATTTATTGTTTCATTTATTCGCTCTGGTAATAAGGCAAAGCGCGGCCTTGAGTTCCGCCACTCAACACGCAATGCTTCAAATTCGGCGGAAAGTGGGGAACGGAAGTGGAACGGAGTGTCTTAACACTAGGTTCCCGGGATATAATAAGATGATCAGGCCAATAAGAGTGGAGAAAAATATAATAAATGTTGGAAAATCTGTAAATCCTCGAGAACTTCCGTAAGTGCGCTGAGTAAAGTGTTGAAGCAGCGCAAAAATCATATATTGACAGAATTATTCACTTTTAATAAAAAAAAAACGAGTGTATGTAGACATACACTCGTTTTTTTTATAGATCAGTTAAGGACAATACACAGTAACCATTATTATGTATTACAAATTACAAAAAAAAAAATATTTTACTTTAATAAAAAAATATTGAAAAGTATACAACATTGACCATTGCAGGACTTGAATTACTCTATAATCTTAAAGTTCTTCTTCCCAAATATTATTTAAAAGAAGTAATTAGAACAATGCTCTCTCAAAAATAGTGCATTAGTTTAGTGCTAATAATTTACTTTTAAATAGTAAAAAAAAACTAAATGTGTAATATTCCGAACACCCAACACGAAAATTGTAAAAGCCAATGTACTTTTAAATGGTGAAGCCGTGGATCCTGTTGATTCTACGGTATTTCTCGGGATCATCATTGACTCTAAATTGCAGTGGGGACCTCATATCGATAGATTGGCGGATAGATTTAGCTCAGCTGCCTTTGCGGTTAAAAAAATCAGAATATTAACAGACGTGGAAACGGCTCGCCTCGTTTATTTTAGTTACTTTCATAGTATTATGTCCTACGGCATTTTACTTTGAGGTAATGCAGCCGATATTCAATCAATCTTTGTCTAGCAGAAGCGAGCTATTCGTGCAATCTATAAATTAGGCCCAAAAGATTCTTTAAGGGAAAAATTTAAAGAAATTAATATAATGACCGTTGCATCGCAATACATTTTTGAAAATATTATGTATGTTAAGAAAAATATTAATGAATTTAGCAAAATCGGGGGCATACATAATATTAATACTAGAAATAAGTTTAATCTCAGTGCACCTATGACTCGATTTCATCGAGTCCGTAATTCTTTTATGGGTCAGGGTGTACGCTTTTACAATAGGATCCCAGAAAACGTCCGAGAATTGTCTATTTCACAATTTAAAAAAGTTGTGAAAAGACGTGTTGTGTGTTAAAGGTTATTGTCATATTAACGATATTATAAATGATAACACGCCTTGGGAATAAAATGCTCGCTCCAGGCTATTTCAAATGTATCATTGTCACATAATTATATGATGTAAAATTTTTGATAAAAAAAAGACATGTCCCGCTGAGTTTCTTTCGCCGGTTCTTCTCAGGTCTGTAGCAGTAACTTTTGTGAACTGGTGGTAAATTGTATGACGTTCAAAAAACAACGTTGAATATAAATATTTGAATTTGAATTGAATTCAGTTTTCCGTCAGATGTAGGAAACTTGGGAACCAACATTTAAGACCCTCTGTGCCGTTCCCCACTTTCCACCGAATTTAAGGCATTGTATGGTAGAGGCGGATCTCAACATCACATTTTTCCTTGTTACCAGAGTGGAAAATATGAAATATTTCATTTTCTCAAATGGGCAACGAGCCCACAACCTGTCTGTCGCATTTACAGTCGCTTGTGCTGCTGCGCCACGACAGGCCTTACGTTATTACAGTATTACTATATAAAAAAAATGCCATATCTCAATTTTAATTTGTATGTTGATGTTTGTAATAATTATACAATTGCTTATAAGCATTTCTCTAAGGGTATTACAGTAAAATAATAATTTATACTTTGATAAATAAAAAAATATTGAAAAGTATACAACATTGAACATATAAGGACTTGAATTACTTTAAAATATCAAAGTCCTTCTACCAAAAAAATAATTAAAGAAGTAATTTGAATTCAGTTTTCTAAACCTTCCCTTACCTACTATGAAACTGAAAAATTATGTGTTCTTAAAGTGTAAAGAATTACAAAAAACTTTTACTATTTTTTCTTCATCGTGTATCCTGTATATATGTATAAAGTAAGCAGTAAAACTTGAAATTGAAAACTGACTGTTAAAACATAATCCCAATAGGAAATTCCCAATTCCACCACCTTTCTACTAAATCTTCGAGAATTCTTAATAGATACCGACCCAAGTTACTTCTGCCTACCCTGCTATCTTATAGATACTGTGTGAAGCTTTAAAAATTAAAAAGAATTACAGTTAATCATACCTGCAATAGCCATTAAAACATCCGTAGATGTTATAGTTGAACATTCCATTAAGGATTTTGTGAATTTTAATATAGTTTTTTGGTCGCTGGCACTGAGCTTACTGCACATAGCACTTTTAATATCTACATCCTTAGAATTAATGCAGACAAAAAAGAGTAAAAGAGATGCCGCCATATATATTTCTTCTTCATTATGTGGTTCCACTGTGCCATTTTGAAATGTAAATTTTGGATATTTTTCCAAAATAAATTCCTGTATTGTGTGTGCGTCTAGCAAAGAGGATTTCGATTCGTCTAAATTAAAATTTTCTCTCAAATGTGATATTATATTTATTAGCGATTCAAGGGACACAGGAAATTCTTTCTTGTTATCTTCTTCAAAATAGCAATTGATCTAGAAAATTTTAAATTGTAATATGTAAGAATTTTTGAAATTGATTTGTTATGTAAAATAAAAATTTGAAGGCAATAAGATTTTTCTTCAACTATCAAAAAATATTTTAGCCAAAACAAACTTATTTAGCCTATGATTTAAGTTATATGTTAATTAAAATTAAACTCAAACATTCTTTAGTTACCATGTAATAATAATAACAATTTCAAAGTTGAAGAATCTGCAAATAACATGCAACGGTTACGCACCTGGCGTTTCATAGGCGGTTAAAAAACTGTTAGACAAAGAAGCCATATAAATGATATTCTATTTAAATCTTTTCGTGTTAAATAAATATAACAAAAAGGATTACAAGATACCAATGTGTAATTTAATAAATGTACAAATACTTTAAGAGTGAACTTACCCAATTTGCTAAGATAGTTTTCCATTCCTGTAACATTTTGCACAGAATTCAAAATAGTCACGGTTTTACACACCACTTTAATACGTCGGTAAATATTAAATTAAATAATTAAACTAATAGTAAATATGTATAAAAACATTGAGGCGAGTAGACTAAAGATTTAAACAGAAACAGTTCGACAGTTGTTGTTACTTCGCCGTTGCAGTTTGAAATGTTTTTTTTTTCGAAAGTAACATTTACTTCAACCGTTTCATTCTATATTACAACCGGTTTATTTTTAACAAATTTGTATAACAGTTATTTTAGATTTATGTACAGTTTCGTGTAACATAAATAATTTCTTTATATTTTACAAAATAAATTAAAACAATATATTTTTTATCTTAGACATGTGGTCATATTTTAACAATAGCAGTCTCTCTGAATGCTACTTTATATTGACAGATAACGTATTCAAAAAAACAAGCAATTGTTGTACCCGTAGGGTAAATGTGCTCTATGGTTGTAACTTTCAAGGCTGATTTTTGACATTGACAAGAAATAATTTAATTAATATTTATTACCATTTAACAGATACAGTTTATCTTTAATTTGCCGTCTTTAATTACATTGGAAAATTTTAAAATAAAGTTAAACTATTTAGTCTACAAATATTTTTCCTATGGAACGATGTCTCAGAATCTATAAAAGGTTGGTGCTTAAAAGAAAACACTGAGTATTTTTAAATATATATTTACCTATTGTTAAATCTCAAAATAAATAAGAAATAATATTTTTTAGAATTATATCAAACTAATCATGGCTCCGACAAGAGCTGCTGGATTAGTGGTTTTCAGACAAACAAATCAAATTATACAGTTTTTATTACTACAAACTTCTTATGGTGAAAATCACTGGACACCACCAAAAGGTACATTATAATATATATAATAAATTTATAAAAATAAATATATTTTTTTACATGTCTCCATATGGAAATTATATAACCTCGATGAAACATAAATTTGCTGTACACTGAGATAACATAATATTTTTTATATTCATAAGGTCATGTTGATCCTGGGGAATCAGATTGGGTGACAGCATTACGTGAAACAAAAGAAGAAGCTGGTTTATCTGAAAATGAATTGGAGGTGATTGAATGTCTAATTTAATTAAGTCGAACATACTTGCAATATTTAAGTTGCAATGTTATGTGATTTCATTATTTTATTTATTGTTGAATTATAATTCTGAGAGAAATTTAAAACCTGCATTCACTCTGTACTCTTCATTTGCAGTGAATAGTGTTTTAACACTAGACACTTCCAAATAACGATTTGGAATTTCAGAGAATCTAGTAAGAAAAAGGTGATAATCCCAATTGCTATACATACATATATGCCTTACAATTAAAACATTTAAATAAATTTCTATCCTTAGTTATAATATTTTGCAAATACATTTCTTGTACAAATATAAGATTTTTAAAACAATAAATATATTAAAGATATAACATGTTTCAGATTTATAAAAATATTTCAAAGACACTTAATTATGAAGTAAAAGGAAAACCAAAAGCTGTGGTTTACTGGCTGGCTAAATTAAAAAATCCAGAAACAAAAGTAACACTATCTGATGAACATCAAGATTTAAAATGGCTTCCTCTTAAAGAAGCAACAGAAATATCAGGATATGATGATATGAAAGGCTTGCTGGAAGAGTTTCACAAAAAAGCTCTTGAAGTTGTTTGAATTAATTCAATTATTGTAATCAAATAGACACTATTTAATTGCATAATATTGTAACATAATAAAAATGTAAATAAATTTATTTGGTTTTGTCTTATATTGTTTATATATTTTATAGATAATAAATAATTTTTGATTGAAAGTTTGTTGGAATAAAATATTAAAATCATTTTATTTATGTATGACTTTGTTTTTTTTTTGTTCAATCAATAATATTCAAAAGAACTATCAAATGATAATGCCCAAGCATATGACCATTAAGCTATTGTGGTGTAGCAGAATAATCAGACTGCAAAAGGTATAATTGTAGATTCAATATTACATTTAAAATATATCCATGTTCATTCTGGGAAAACGGAATGTGAAATATTTTATCACTCAAATAATATTAAAATTGGAATTAAAGTAGAGATGAGAGTATTAAAAATAGTTTGCTACATATTCTGCAATATGTAGGGTTTTATTTATGGAAAAGACAAGGCAAACAAGCGTACGGGTCACCTGACAGTGAGTGATCACCGGCTCCGTGTAACACCAGGGGCGCTACAGGTGCCTTGCCGGCCTATAAGGTGGAGGTAGACGCGCTTTTTCGAGGTACCAATATCGTATAGACCTGAAAACACTGCCGCGGGTAGGCCGTTCCGTTCGGCGCGTGAAAGAAAATTCCCACGAAACCGCACAGTAGTGAAGTGCCACATGTCCATATGATGTGGATGGTACTTTAGTTTGTGACATACTGTGCGGTTGGAAAATTCGGCAGCAGGTACCAAGTCAAACAGTTCTCCAGAACACTCCCAATTTGGCAGAGTAGCAGAGAACAACGCACAGTGAGGCCAAGTCTCTACGAAATGCCAAAGTATCAAGCCCCACACAGATCATTTACCCTACGGGTCAAGCCCCACACAGATCATTGGGTCCCCATCGATCGATCGGATCTTTCAAAACAGTAAAGGCAAAGTAGGAACGCCATTCGATACATCGAAATATTGTGTGCTGAGTAAACAATTCAGAAAAAAAATATAAATTGATCAATGTATCGAACAACATCGAGTGCCAAAAACTGTTAAGCTTAATAAAGGAAATTTGATTGGTAAATTTTACAATTTTTATGCTATAATTAAGCTCCACGTAACTTATTTATTAATAAAAGGCATTGTCCTACAGAATTGTATAAATATATTATTTACAAATACATATAATCGAAATAAAAACTGCAAGTTGTGTATGTTATCTATGCTCTGCTTTGTCAATTGTCAGTTGGCGGCACAATTGTTATGTTTATGTTGAACAGCTCAATATATTCTGATGAATTTCGCCGCTAGTTCTTTGATAATGAATATTTGAGTTCGTTTTTAATATAAAAATGTAAATGTGTGTGTAATATTAACGATGTATTTAATTACTTGCCAGTAATGTATTTATTTAGTTATATGTGATTTTGGCGTCATTTCTATAATGGATAAACTTCAGGATAGTGACTGTAAATCTTTAGAAGTAGATGATGAAAAAACTTCCAATAATAAATTAAAGTCTCGGGGCGCTAAACGGAAGAGGTAAACATCTTTACGTTACATCCGTTGCGTAGCGTGCAAATATGATTACTCTAATACTTAACTTATAAATATTATGAGAATATGAAATGTAATAATAAGTAAATTTTGTAATATATTAATTGAAGGATAAATAGTGGCAGTAGTACCGATGGAGACGATGTTTTACCTGAGAATACATTTGACATGGAGAAGAATCTTTATGCATCAGCTATTAAAAATAATTTAGATGATGTCAGTGTAAAGAAAATATTAAAGGTTAATTGATATTTTACAATATTATTTAGATACTTTTCCATATAAATTAATAATTAACTAACTTTAGTTTTACAATTAATATTGCAGAAAGTAGTTACAAATGATCATGTTCTAGCACTTGTTAAGTTACGTGAAGAAGAAGAGGACTCTGGCACGGAAGAAAATCTTCGTCCTAAGCTAACAAGATCTAAAGCCAAGTAAGTATTTTGTCTAAATATAAAAAGCATATTCTTTTTTAGAATACTTACATTACATTGTAGCCTCAATCAATGAACTATAATATTTTTTGTTGAACACTATTTAAAATATTATCATAGATACTGTAAGAGTGAAGTGAATCAAAGTCAAGCTAATCAAACCATTCAAGGAAAAAAATATAAATTTATTATTTTAATTTTCCCATTTCTGAAAATGGGCTGTTGACTTGCCTAACACAAAATGTTATGGGATGTTTTAGTACTAAGTGGTGCCTCCTTACTTTAAAATTTACAGAGAATTGATGAAAGGGTCTCCCAGTTCAGTTTCATGGAATTTGGAACTAACACCAATAAAACATATACCAGTTAACATCACACCAGAAGTGAAAGCTCTGATAGCTCAAGAACTACCTGAAGATGAAGATGATGAGGAATATGAGCCTGTAGGTAAAAATATATGTATTTATGCAGTTGTATATATATTTATTTTATTCTAGCAATCTATGTCTGCAACTTTGACTGTATGGGAATGTACATTAATCTGACTTTCTCATTTATGCACTGGTTCAATTAAAACAAACATTAAATATTAAGACTGTGTTTATTAACAGTTATGCCATCTCGAATTAGCTTGCACAAACCTACAGACAGATTGAAATAGGGTTCTATTATATTTATAAATGCCCCGAACAATACTTAATTTTATATTTTTTCTTTTATATTTAATTTATACAGAATTCAGCTACATTATTTTATATGTATTGAATAGTTATGGGCTGGCTACCTTTTCTACTCAGCAACTTATATCATTACAAAATGGTTGGCAGAAATTATATATTTTTATATTATATAATTAATGTTATATGTTATTATAATATATTACAGTTCCTATTTTACATGTTGTTGAGGCCTGTTGTGGCGTAGCTGCACAAGTGTATGACAGTAAATGTGACGGGTTGTTGGTTTGACCCTTAATATTTTTGAATTAAATATTTAATTTAATTTAATTCAATATGGACTTATGGACTTCAACTTTGGCTAAGTGCATGCAACTCTAACATTATAATCATACAGAGGCTGCAGAATAGTATTTTAAGAAACATAGCCAATACACCTTGGTTTATAAAGAATTCAGAAATATATGAAGCACTACATATCAACACAGTGAAAAATGAAATAAGGCTAACAGGTCAAAGATATAAGAACCGGTTAAGGAATCACCCGAATAATCTGGCATCTGAGCTGATTAACATCAGCTACCCTAAGTGTCTGAAGCGATATGACATCCAAGAGTTAGACTCCAGACATTGAGCAGGGTCGCTACCGCTGAGGAGCACCTTCACTAGACATGAGACCAACACCAGATCCGCTCATAGTCTCTGACTGATTGCAGATAATAAAAAAAAAAAAATTACATATTTAATGTTTCCATTTATTCACTCTGGTAACAAGACAAAGCGCGGCATTAAGAGAAGCCACTCAAGTCATTACACTAGATTATTAGTTACTATGCCACTACAACATGGTGGTCAAATTGTTGTCATTAAACTATTGCATAGTTTCAATATTAAAATTTACATACAGTTGTTAATTATACTAATATTATAAATGCGAAAGTAACTCTGTCTGTCTGTCTGTCTGTCTGTCTGTCTGTTACCTTTTCACGCCTAAACCACCCAACAGATTTTGCTGAAATTTGGTATGTAGATAGTTTGCATTCATGAGAAGGACATAGGCATAATATTTTTTGGAAGTTCAACTCCTAAAAGGGTTAAACGGGGTGGCAAAGTTTGTATGATAAAAATATTTTTATGCACATTTTTGAATGAAACTTTGAATTAATGCTTTTTAGTACAAATAATGAAAACGTATTTCAGGGTTTTTCGAAATTTACCCCCATTGGGAGTTGAAGGAGATGGCTTAGTTTGTATCGGAAATTTAATTCTATTGAAATATTTTGCGTGACACTGAAATAATGCTCCCCAATACAAATTAAGAGATACATATCTAAGCGTTTTTTGAAAATCAACCCCTATGGGGGTGGCACAATTTGCGTAGGAAAAAATATTTAACAGTAATTTTTACCATAATTTTATTAATACCATTTTTGTTTCCATTAGCTTTGGAACTTAAGTTCAGTTTTGATCGATGCTATCAATTTAAATAAATAATTAGTAATTTATTTCTTTTTTCAACTTAGTTTGTTGACAAAATTAGTTATTAGTGAAGGTTCTCTTTATTATCTAAATTACATAGTTAAGTTTTTTTTAATATAAGTATATTAATGCAACCTGATTCCTTAAACATTGTTTTTTTTTATTCGTATTACTTGACAATTGTATTATTCTATAGATTTGTTGAATGTTTCACAAACAATATTTTTAGACAATTACAGTCATTTGTTTCTAAAATTTATAGAATTTCCAAGTTTTTAAACAGGAATAAGTGATTTCATTTTGTTCAACGTCTATATATTTTGTGCTATGTAATTTGATCCGATATGCCTCGCAAGCGTAAATCAGATTTATCGCGTAGCTTTTCAAGAGCTCGAGCCGCGAAAGTGGCTAGAACTCAATAATCTGAAGAGCAGACCCAAGCAAGGCAGATTTTATGCAACGAGCGACAAGCAGCTGCAAGGGTTATTGGGACCGTAGAACAGATTCAAGCTCCACAGCATTTAGACGCCGAGCGACATGCGTCTCTTAGAGCGTCCGAAACTCTAGAACAAGCTCAGGTCCGGCAAATCTTAGATGCGGAGCGTCACGCACCTTATAGAGCCACCGAGACCTTAGAACAAACTCAGACTCGGCAAATTTTAGATGTGGAGCGTCACGCATCGTTTAGAGCCACCGAGACCTTAGAGCAAACTCAGACCCGGCAATTTTTAGACGCCGAGCGTCACACATCTCTTAGAGTCACTGAGACTTTAGAGCAAACTCAGGCCCGGCAACTTTCAGATGTTGAGCGTCACGCGTCACGCGTCACGCATAACTGCAGAAAGACACACGAATAGTCACAAAGGCGGCGAGACATTAATGCTGAACGACAAGCAGAAAGAAGACGCGCGCTTACGCGTAACACGTGGGAGGCGTTTCACGATGCCGCGTTTGATTATAATCCACTGATTGACTACGTCAATCATCGATTAGTTATAATCGGGAAAATGGATCAAAAATGTAGATATTGCGAAGCACTAAAATGGAAAGAAGAAACTCCGGGTATGTGTTGTTCTGGAGGAAAAATCTCGCTTCCATTACTTGGTGTGCCAGAAGAACCACTTAAGACTCTGCTTTTGTATGAATGCGACGAATCACGCCGCTTTTTAAACAAAATAAGAATATACAATTAGAATCACTTCATTTGGTGTTGACAGAGAAGTTGTGATGCCTGGATTTCACTCATTTTGGAATTGACGACATTATCAGCGCCGAAATACCGGATCCATGCGGTCCAGAGAATCCACAGTGCCCTTGCATGAAAGACGGTAGATGTACTAAAAAATTTCCACGCAAATTACACTCAGAGACAGTTCACAATGATAACGGATACCCGATGTATCGTAGACGAGTGCCAGCAGACGGAGGTCAAACGGCAACTGTAAAACTTCGAAATGGTAGTCATGCTATTGTTGATAATAGTTGGGTGGTTCCCTATTCGCCTATTTTGTCAAAAATGTTTAATGTAGAGGTTTGCAGTTCAGTGCATGCGAATAAATATATCGGTAAATACATAAATTGAAACAGCGATCAAGCTATTTTCAATTTTAGAAGCACAGACACGTAAATCCCGTGGATGATGTACAAACGTATCAGTCCGGTCGTTATGTCAGCAGCAACGAGGCCGTGTGGCGGCTGTTGGGGTTACCACTACATGAAAGGGGTCCTACTAATACGCACCTTAGTGTGCTCTTAGAAAACGGTGAACGAGTTTATTTTACGGAAAATAACTTCCATGACCGAGTGTCAACTCCACCTAAAACCACGCTCATGTTTTTTTTGAACTACGCGCAAGGGATAACTTTGCAAAAACTGTGCCAAGATATTACACCTGGAACGCAACAAGAAAAGAATGGAAACGCAGAGTTCAAGAAACTCCTGTTCAGAATTGGCCCGGTGTTAAATCTGGTGATGTTCTAGGTGGAGTTTACACGATCCATGTGTGCAACATGGAATGCTATTGTTTGAGAATGCTGCTACATCATGTGCGAGTGCCTACGTGTTTCAAAGATTCCGTGCCTTCCCATAACCTGAGATTGAAAGTTGGTGTCCCCGTTCTATTAATGCGTAATCATGATGCTCCACTGCACTTGAAGTTCCAGTCTAAAAATATGCAGTTCCCTTTAAAACCCGCCCTTTCAATGACTATAAATAAAAGTCAAGGGCAGACACTGAAATTAGCAGGTGTACACTTAGAGAAAAAAAATTTTTTCTATGGGCAATTATATGTGGCGTATATCCGTGTGTTCAGCCCCCAAAACCTGTACATATTATCAAAAGACGGTAGAACAAAAAACGTAGTCTATAGAAACGTATTCTAATAAAATATCGCGTCTATAAACATATATTCCTGTATTTTGCATACACGTCCTTAGTAAGAAATGACGCGGACGAAGTCGCGGGTAACAGCTAGTATTAAATAAAGGCCTGGTGTGGAGCAGCAGCACAAGAGTATGACTTACCGATTGGTTGTGGTTTCGATCTCTACTCAAGGAAATAATATATTTAATATTTTCAATTTAAATATTTAATGTTTTCCTTTCCTCGCTCTGGTACAGTGCAAAATGCGGCGTTGAATTCCGCCACTCAACACGCAATGCCTCAAATTCGGCGGAAAGTGGAATGGCATGTTTTATCACTAGGTTCCCAAGTTCCCTCTGCCTATCCTGCCATGTATGTGATACCGCGTGAAGTTAAAGTTTACATAAAGTCATAAATGGTTAAATATAAAAATTCACATAAAGTTGTAAATTTTAAAGATTTAAAATATTCAAATAATAAAATTTACATCAAGTTTAATATTTTTTTCCAGAGTGACGATGATCACGGCCTAGAGTCAAGTAGCGATATAGACTCACAGCCGCGTACTCCAGCAACACCCAAAAGCCAAACGAAACCAAGTCCCAAGGTGGTTCAAGATGGCCCTTTCAAAGTGCCACAGGTAAGGACATAGGTAAATGCTATTATTTATAAGTATTCTTACATTCATATTTTGTTTTATATTTTATATGTAAAAATATATATATATATATATATATATATATATATATATATATATAGATATATATATATATATATATATATATATATATATATATATATATATATATGTATATATATGTATATATATGTATATATATATATATATATAATATATATATATATATATATATATATATATATATGTATATATATGTATATATATGTATATATATATATATATATATATATATATATATATATATATATATATATATATATATATATATATATATATATATATATAGTATATATATGTATATATATGTATATATATGTATATATATGTATATATGTATATATATATATATATATATATATATATATATATATATATATATATATATATATATATATATATATATAATATATATATATATATATTATATATATATATATATATATATATATATATATATATATATATATATATATTATATATATATATATATATATATAGTATATATATATAGATAAGTATTCTTACATTCATATTTTGTTTTATATTTTATATGTAAAAATATATATATGTTATAGTGGTATTCTTATATATTTTGTGATTATTTTTAACATTGATTTTAAATTGTAAAGCCATCATGGTATAAAAAATGTCCAACTATAATGCGATGTTCGCACGAAATCTCAACTATGAGAAATTCTTTTATTTAAAGATTCTTTGGATTCGGTTCTATTTAACGATATGTAATTTCGGCGAAAAATGAGGAACAGAGTGGAGTGTCTAGATCACTAGGTTAAGTTTCTGCCGAAATCGACGCATTTCGTTTGAGTGACGGAACTTAACGCCGCAACAAAATAATTACAACCAACATTTCAGGAAATCAAAACACCAGTTTGTAGGAAATTAGATATGGTGAATGAGGAAGCTACAATAGCTCTACGTACTCGATCTAAACTTTCTCTATCAGCGACTCCCATAGAACATATAGAGGAGTCGTTTGTGCCGCCCGATGACTTGCCGATGCCCGACGTAGATGATTTGTGGAATGAATTCTTAAATGAATGCCTGAATCCCGCTTCGAATGTGAGAAATGAAGAAGATCCTGAAAATGATGAAGCTGATCCTGAATATAACGTGGCTGCTGACCCAGACGCTAGTTAGTATGGTTTGTGTGTTTAACTAGTTTGTATGTATATCATTTGCGGCGTTTAGTTCCGCCAGTCAATACTTAAAGAATCAAATTCAGTGAAAAATGGGGAACGGAATGGTATGCTTTCACTCAATGTGTATGTTCCCATGTTCCCTATACCTACTCTGCCATGTACAGGATACTGCGTAAAGCGAAAGGACGTCAAAAAACTAGCTCATAAGTACTGGCAATAGCAAGAGTAGCTCTTCGTGGATCGTCCTTTTCTATATATTATTTTAGAGGCATGTGATGCATGGGCACGGTTGTGTGCTTGGAATCTCGACGGTTTTGAGTTCGATTTCCGCTCAGAGATAGATATTATTTTATATTTTATTTGTTTCTCTGGTAATAAGGCAGAGCGTGGCGTTGAATTACGCCGCTTAACAACAATATCTCAAAAAATCAGCGTAAGGACGAGAACGTAGTGTTTTAAGTCTTAAAGTTTCCTCTGAACACCATTTACCATTTGCAGAAAATATAAAATACAGCTGAAAAATAAAACATGTTCAATTTTTAGATGAAGAAGACGAGGAATCGCTAGAGAACAGCATAATAAAGATATCTCGTAAAGAATTGAGTGATCTGGTCACTGAATTGTTTGATGTACTGCCGGAGGGTCCAGTGGAGCCACTACAGGACATACAGAGTGTTTTGGACCAAGATAAAGGTTTTGAGGTTGGTTATTTATTGGTATGACCTGTATAATTGTAAGTTCTTTTGAGTGGAATGATGATTTTGCATTAAGTAAAAAGTATTGAAATAAATAATCTGACAAAAACATATAATAAATATTTTAAAAATATTAAACTAATAATTAAACTATGCATTTTCATATTTCTTTTATTATTGCAAAATATTTAACTGAAGTAAATTGGTGCATCTTTGGGGTATACCTACTTTAGAAAAATATTATACTCGTTTTGATGTATAAAAAGAGAATTTTCACAGGTTAATAAAAATTACTTTTCTTTTTTTTTTTTTTTTTTTCAGTTAAACCCACTTCATTGGGAAGGCAAACAAGAACCGATATCTGATGAAGAACACCATACTACAACTTCAACAAATATTGCGGCCAAGATCAAAATGGAAACCAGATTTTCAATAGGGAAAACGGAGATGGAAGAGAATGATCTTGAACAGAACGTTATAAATAATATTATTGATGTACCTATGCTGGTGCCGATAAGTCGACCTGTACAGGAGGCTACGTGGTTATTTTTTTTTTCTTCTTAAATCTGATTTCATAAATATAAATTGATGGTAGAATAAAAAACTTTGTCTATTAACTCTAACTTCTCTATATGTTGTTGGATTATAAAAAAATACTAATAATGTGCGAGTTATTTTGCTCGGTATTTAACCCCGTGGCTCTTGGAAACCGTCTAAGCGCGACCACTATGCCGCACGTTCTCATCTCGCTATGTCGGAATTCTTATATGCTTGTTACACCTTTTTTATGTTGCTTGTGTCCATTTAGAAAATTTTTGCTACATTAAATTGCCGTCCATTGTATCGCATAAATATTATAAAAACCCTTCTAGGAAAATGTCTGACTGTATATGCAACGGCTGTGGGGTTTATTCCCACTCGGAGTCACTTTACAGGCAATATCTTAAGTATTTTTTTTTAAGATATAGCCTGCAAAGTGCACAACCTGTGGCTTACACTTGGCCCAATCTACGGGATACAGCGTGAAGCAATTAAAAAATATCTTTCAGTGTAGAAGCGCATGCGCCAACTAGAGTGATGATAACAATGGAAGAAACAAAAGAGGTGAGATCCGCATCACCGCGTGGACTGTCTCCGCCGGCGCCTCTGAAAGACCTGGTCTCCAACGAACCTATAACTGTTGAGATAGAAATAGATGAAAATGTTGAGGTATATATTGTTTTTATTATTTTTAAAGTTTTATTCCACAGACTAAACTTAAATTTAAAAAGCGTATAAAAATTTTGAACGAAGCAAGATTTGAAACCGCGCCTCTGGAATACCGTTCCAGCGCTCTGAACAACTAAGCCTCACCGAGATTCGTCGAAATTCTTATACGCTTGTTTTAAGTTTAGTATTTTCTGTCCTAAGTGTGGAATAACACTTTAAAACATAGTAAAATAAATAAAAAAAAATGTTATTCCACACTCGGGAAAGAAAAGAGCTCAGCTCAGCTTCACGCTGTATCCCGCACATGGCAGGTTAGGCAGAGGGAACTTGGGAACCTAGTGTTAAGACACTCCCGTTCCACTTCCGTTCCCCACTTTCCGCCGAATTTTGAAGCATAGCGTGTTGAGTGGCGGAACTCAACGCCGCGGAAAAAAATATTAATTTTAAAAACATATAAATGTTATATGATTGTTGCAACTTATTTTTCTTGTTGCATATTAACATTTTGACGTAGGTTGATGAGAATGTATGGCTTGTTAGGTTGGAGCGCTTGGACGATATCTAAGAGGCGCGGGTTTAAATCCTGCTATGTTCGAATTTCTGTAAATTTTTAAAATAAGTATTGTTATTGTTGTTTTATTGACATTTTTATTTATTTTTTATTTTATTATATCTCTAAAATTATACATTTGTGTTTATTCTATCTGTAAGCACAGTGGTGGTTCTGACGGGTTCGATTCTCACTTGGGGTAATTATTTTCGTTCTTCTGCTTTGGCAGTGCGGCGTTGACTTTTTTTTTTAAACTATCCAATATCTATAAAATTGAGCTGGGTGTCTAGAGTGTTAACTAGGTTAGCTATTTATAGGATATTGCGATATTTTCCTGTATAAAATAAATTGTGATTTTTTATACAGTTAAGTAAAGAGAAGAGAAGTATTGTTTACATTGGTTTGTCAAGTTATTTACGCCTCGTCCAAGTATATTTTACCATTTGAGTTGGCGGCGTTGAGTTCCGTCACTCAAATGTACACAATGTTTTTAAAATAATTGTAATATTTTTTTGAAATTTAGGTTCTTTTTCCCAGTGTGAGTTTTCCCTCCCTCAGGTGAAGCTAAAAATCGTAATTGTTATTTTCGTATTTACAGATGTATCCAGAACAAATACTCATCTATCAACAACAACTGCGTCAACATATACAACTGGCGACTTCTAATTTTTTACAATTATATATACATCCAACTCTGTGGTCTCATGCGCCTCAGTATAAGGAATATTTGGTATGTACATATTATACTCATTTAAAACTAGAGACTGGTCCGCGGCTTCGCCCGCTTGAATTTCGCTACTTTATGTACTAATTTTAACTACTTTCTTGTTCAAATAATATTAACACCTCAAAGACAATATTTGTATATTAAAAACTAAAATTTCAGCTAAATTAATAAAAAAAAAAAAGCAATTTTTCGACCATAAAGGTCGATTTTAAATTTGCATAACTTTTTTTAAATGTTTAACCACTTTAAATAACATAAACACAAAATGTTAAGTGAAAATTGCCAACATATGAAAGTGAAAACTGCATCTTATTAGTCGTTACTGCGATTAACGCGTACAAACGCATAGACAAACAGACAAGCATATAAATAGATAAACAGTCAATAATTAAAAAAAAATACTATTTCTTTTTGTGACCCATTAATGTCTGTACATGGAAGACATACTTAAAAGAAACCCTTTGGGGGGTATAGTAATGTAATACGGCCCAAAACAATATTTATTTTATCTGTTTGTCTGTGCATTCGCTACTCTCTAATTTCAAAAACGGCTAAACGGAATCAAATGCAGTTTTCACTATTATATTTTGGCAAATTTCCCTCAATATTTGGTGTTTCATCATAATCATCATCATCATCATCAGCCTATGACGGTCCACTGCTGGACATAGGCCTCCCCTAGAGCGCGCCACATTGTTGGGTCCTCTGCTTTCCTCATCCATTTGGTGTTTGTTTTATTTAAATCAAAATAATAAATAAAAAAGTTTCACGAGTTAGTTCAAATTGAGTTTATTATTAAATTTATTTATTAACTTTTAAATAACCAAGTTTTAAATATTGAATAACCAATAATAAAAAAATGTAAATTAATAATTTTATAATATTTAGTATTAATTATGTTAAATAATTATATTTGTATTTATAACAATAAATAATACATACGAATATATATATATATATATATATATATATATATATATATATATATATATATATATATATATATATATATATATATATATATATATATACATGTGTACTATGAATATGTAAACAGCGACCAGAGGCAACCGCTGCAACTTCATACTGTAACTTTTGTGTGACAAATGTTAAAATTTCACTCCCATGATTTAATACATATCATAACTTTAAAAATCTTTCTTTTAACAGACATCTCTCTATTCTATGGCGGTAAATGACCGTGTTGCCATAGTGGATGTTTGTAATTTGAAGCCAGCGGTAGAATTGCTGCAGAGTTGGGAAAACACACTCTCAGAAAACACGCAGGAGTCTAAAGAGATGGTTCAGTGAGTATTTTGTTATTTTTGACATTTGTTAAGTAAAATTAAAAAACGTGGATTGGTTTAAGTGGCGGTGTTTCATCTTGGAAGGTTGTAAAGTAATTTGAAATGATTTGGTAATAATAGAAATGCTAAATTTATTATAGCTTTTCCGTTCGATTTTGATGTTTGAACATTGTGTTTTTTAGAAATCATTACTAAAACAAAAAAAAAAAAAGATATGTAAAACTAAAACATGTAGAAAAATCAAATATTTAGAAACTACTACTATCAAATAATAATTTGATGGTAGCGAATCTGAAGCCGTGTCTCGTAGATACCACCAACTACGAGGCACGGCTTCACGGCTTCTTAAAGGGTCTTGTCAACTTTTTTTTTCAGCTTCACGCTATAATCTGGACATAGTAGGGTAGGCAGAGGGAACTTGGGAACCTTGTGTTAAGACACTCCGTTCCCCACTTTACGTCGAATTTGAGGCATTGCGTGTTGAGTGGCAGAACTCAACGCCGCGCTTTGCTCTGGTAACACCAGAGCGAAGTATAGCGAGCTTTAAATATTTAATATGAAAATATGCAATATTTCATTGCTTCGAGCGGGGATCGAACTCACAACCTGTAGTTTGCAGTCACACGCTTGTGCCGCTGCCCTACGACAGGCTTCACATCGAACTATGTCTTAACTCTTAGGACTTGGTCCGTAATGTGCTCACAGTGCTCAAGCGCGCCAACGTTCGTTTCGTATTGTACTTTTAACGATCACTGTTAGCGTTGTGAAAATCATGACGTCACTGGTTAATGCTTACAGTGCTTACGGGTCGGAGCGTTAGCACCGTGAGCGTTGACGTTATTTTGACGTTTATATCCTTCACGTCAATGTCACTGTCGTCACTTTCTTCAATTGTGGAAAATGTTTGAATAAATGTATTTTCACAAGCATTTTATAATCTTCATCGGCTACACAACGTTTTCCACTCATATTAATATCAAAAAATGCTATGTTAGTGTTTACAAATTTGACAAGTTAAACATATTAACTTGTCGAAGTCGTAAGCACGCTCACAAGTGGTCCGAATTATTAGTACTGGTAACAGACGTTGGTACGCTCACTAATATCAAACCACACGTTAGCAGTGTAAGCGTCGTGAGCACTGTGAGCACATTTCGGACCAGGCTTTTATATATTTGTTAGATATTATATTTGCCGTCGAATCTGTGGAGCAATTTTAACAAACCTTCGTCATCTTAAGATTAGTCTTAAGAATTGTCTTCGGCAAGAGTATTCTTTCTGTTTATAAGTCATTAATATTCATTCATTTACTTTTTCAGATTTCTCACTGAGGAAGTGGATAAATGGTAAGGTATACTTATTCCTAATATCTTTCGATACAACTTAGTAGTAGTAAAGCTTTGACGATTTTTTTTTTGTGAAGTTAAAGGTAATATATTAAAATTGTGTTTATTTTTTTCAGTCGTCGACGCACAGCTGCAAATGCGGTGTATACGGGTGATTTTCATGACACATTTAAAAAAGTCGTGGCGAACAGTCCGGTCTTTTTATATCCACATCTTCTACCGCCTGTTCCTTATAGAGCTGAGTTTAATCATAAGAGATTTAGCTATTTGCCTTCTGAGGATAAGTGAGTGTATTTGGTTTATTTTATTTAGGATTCTTTTTTCATATGATAAAATTTTTTATATGTGGTTTTGCATTGATTTGTATATGATGTATGGATTCGTTCTAAGAACTCCAGGTATTTCTAATTAGATTTACAGTGGGTAATATTGAAATGATTAATGTAATATAAACCTATAAGCTTCTCGCAATAAATGGACGACACAAAAGTTTCCAAGCGTTTTGTAACTAAACTATATGTCCAATTATCAAACTATGGTGACATTCTCATAGGATAGTTGCAACTCAAAGGGAATAACAGAGTTGTACTTGACTTCAGGTTAATAGTCCTCGGGCTGGATCAGTTCTGGCGCTACTTGGAGGCCAACCCGGCGCAGCAGCGGCGGCGCGCGCACGCGCGGCGGCGCGGCGGGCTGGCGGCGGCGGCGCGCCTGGCGGCCGCGCACACGCTGCCCGCCGGCATGCTCACGCCGCGCGCGCTGCTGTGCCACGTGCAGGCCGCGCGCAAGCTGGGAGACGGCGTTATATACGTACGTGACGCCCGCACGCACTCACACACACACACACACACACACACGCGCGCACGCGCGGCGGGCTGGCGGCGGCGGCGCGCCTGGCGGCCGCGCACACGCTGCCCGCCGGCATGCTCACGCCGCGCGCGCTGCTGTGCCACGTGCAGGCCGCGCGCAAGCTGGGAGACGGCGTTATATACGTACGTGACGCCCGCACGCACTCACACACACACACACACACACACACGCGCGCACGCGCGGCGGGCTGGCGGCGGCGGCGCGCCTGGCGGCCGCGCACACGCTGCCCGCCGGCATGCTCACGCCGCGCGCGCTGCTGTGCCACGTGCAGGCCGCGCGCAAGCTGGGAGACGGCGTTATATACGTACGTGACGCCCGCACGCACTCACACACACACACACACACACACACGCGCGCACGCGCGGCGGGCTGGCGGCGGCGGCGCGCCTGGCGGCCGCGCACACGCTGCCCGCCGGCATGCTCACGCCGCGCGCGCTGCTGTGCCACGTGCAGGCCGCGCGCAAGCTGGGAGACGGCGTTATATACGTACGTGACGCCCGCACGCACTCACACACACACACACACACACACACGCGCGCACGCGCGGCGGGCTGGCGGCGGCGGCGCGCCTGGCGGCCGCGCACACGCTGCCCGCCGGCATGCTCACGCCGCGCGCGCTGCTGTGCCACGTGCAGGCCGCGCGCAAGCTGGGAGACGGCGTTATATACGTACGTGACGCCCGCACGCACTCACACACACACACACACACACACACGCGCGCACGCGCGGCGGGCTGGCGGCGGCGGCGCGCCTGGCGGCCGCGCACACGCTGCCCGCCGGCATGCTCACGCCGCGCGCGCTGCTGTGCCACGTGCAGGCCGCGCGCAAGCTGGGAGACGGCGTTATATACGTACGTGACGCCCGCACGCACTCACACACACACACACACACACACACGCGCGCACGCGCGGCGGGCTGGCGGCGGCGGCGCGCCTGGCGGCCGCGCACACGCTGCCCGCCGGCATGCTCACGCCGCGCGCGCTGCTGTGCCACGTGCAGGCCGCGCGCAAGCTGGGAGACGGCGTTATATACGTACGTGACGCCCGCACGCACTCACACACACACACACACACACACACGCGCGCACGCGCGGCGGGCTGGCGGCGGCGGCGCGCCTGGCGGCCGCGCACACGCTGCCCGCCGGCATGCTCACGCCGCGCGCGCTGCTGTGCCACGTGCAGGCCGCGCGCAAGCTGGGAGACGGCGTTATATACGTACGTGACGCCCGCACGCACTCACACACACACACACACACACACACGCGCGCACGCGCGGCGGGCTGGCGGCGGCGGCGCGCCTGGCGGCCGCGCACACGCTGCCCGCCGGCATGCTCACGCCGCGCGCGCTGCTGTGCCACGTGCAGGCCGCGCGCAAGCTGGGGGACGGCGTTATATACGTACGTGACGCCCGCACGCACTCACACACACACACACACACACACACGCGCGCACGCGCGGCGGGCTGGCGGCGGCGGCGCGCCTGGCGGCCGCGCACACGCTGCCCGCCGGCATGCTCACGCCGCGCGCGCTGCTGTGCCACGTGCAGGCCGCGCGCAAGCTGGGAGATGGCGTTATATACGTACGTGACGCCCGCACGCACTCACACACACACACACACACACACACACACACACACACACACACACACATGTCTCTAGGGACGTGATCCGTAATTTGCTCACATAGCACGACAACGCACGGTCCGTATTATGCTTTTCACGCTCACAGTTAGCGTTGTGAATAGTATGACGTCACTTGTGACATCATTGGCTAGTGCTTACAGAGCACCGAGAGCATTGACGTTAATTTGACGTTTATTTAACGTTTAATATGTCCTTACGTCAATGTCACTATCGTCACTTTCCTCAATTGCGGAAAATGCTTGAATACAACCATTTTCACAAGTAATTTATAATCTTCATCGGCTATACCACATACTCCATTCATATTTATATCAAAAAATGCTCTATTGGGTGTTAGCGCGCTCACTAATATCCGACCGCACGTTAACACTGTAAGCGTCGTGAGCACTGTGAGCACTATTCGGACCACTTTATACTTTAGTTTTTTTTTTATTAATATTTTCAGAATTATTTCCAAAACAACGTTATAGAGCCAGTGAAGCACAAATTATATCCTTTCAACCCTAAAATAACTCTCTACGAGCAACCGGAATTGGAAATGCCTCGCATATGGATTAAATATCTAGCTAAAAGCAGTAAGAGGTTTAAAGTAAGTATTTGAATATAACCTTTTTATAGAGAAAAAGATCATTGTAAATTGAATTCCAATAGAATTAATAATTTTCATTTCCTCATCACAAAATAATGAATGGCTCAACCACTTAACGAAATAATGTTTCGAAAATGGAGTGTCCTAACACTTGGTCCCTTCTACCTATGCGGGAAGTGAAGTGAAGCTTAAAAAAATATTTTGTAATAAATAGTGTACTATTTACTGAGGCCTGTCGTGGCGCAGCGGAACGAACGTGTGACTGTAACCGACAGGTTGTGGGTTCCCCAGTCGAGGAAATTAAATACTTTAAATATTTAATGTTTTCATTTCTTCGCTCTTGGTGGGACAAGGCAAAAAACGGCGTTGATTTCCGCCAAGGAAATTTATATTTTAAAGAATATTTGTAATTAAAATAATTTTCCATATTATAATAAATATATGCAAGACATAAAAACGATCAATTTTTAATTTTAATATATTGTTTTGTTTTTTATATTGATAAATTAACTATTATTTGATTTTTTTCTTGATTTTTTAAATGCATTATAATTTATAAATTATTATACATTTTCAGAAACATTTAAATAATAACAAAACAAAACGCCGCTGTCCAGCTGAACCAGAAGGTGTGGAAATCGAATTAGGAAAAAATATTAATACTAATATTGAAAAAACCCCACTGCCCATAGACTTCACAAAACAAATCTTATGCAAAAGATTAAACGTGTTGCCCATAGCTCCCAAGCCGACTTTAGTGGACAAAGTCGATGTGCCCATTCAAAAAAGTGAACAGACAGCCGTTATACTACCAAGTCATATATATACAATTATTCATACAAGTTGTGGCACGCAACTAGTTCCCATACAAGTACAAACGAGCACTGTCAATAGTATGATAAGACCTATTTGTACTCCAGTCGCCACAGATACCAATATCGATAACAGAATCGATTCTAATATTAAAAACGATGCAGTTAGTAACAATTCGAATATATATTCGATTCATTGTAAATGTTGTCGGATGCTTAGAAGGATTATAAAGAAACAAACACGAATCACAGATTATTTCAATTCTAACATAAAAAGAAATGAATGCTGTGATTGCACAAACAAAAAATATCCGAAAATAACGAACAAGTTAAAAATATTGATCAATAATTTTAAAAGGCTTTCAAATGTTGTATATGATGAATTGGTAAATAAAATAGAAGAGTGCATGACGGCTTTTAGATGTAATGAAGCAGTAGATGGCAGCAGTTTTAAAGACCTTGGTAATAATATAGTAATTATATAGTGCCTATTAAATTAGCACATCACTAATGACTAAAAATTTAACGAGCTATCCTACCTTTGATACATCGCTCAATTAATCCGTCAATTCATCGATACATCCATTTATCAATCTATGGATCCACTAATCCAGAGGTTCATTCAATCTCGTCCCATCTGTATATCGATTTTATCAGTATATCAACCTACTGATTCAATTATATATCACTCTATCTATCTGTCAACCCCCGAGTATATCCAATTTATTAATTTAACGATCCATTAATCCAATGATTTCATTCATCTATCATTCAACCATTCGACCCGTTGTTATAATAATTTCTCAACCTATCGATCTACTGATCCAACAATTTAATGATCAATCAACCTGTCAACCCATCAATATATCATTTTATCAATCTATCGATCCTTTGATCCCACGACCTGTTGATCAATTAATCCGTCAACCCGTTCTTACTTCATCACATCGATCCATCCGTTCATAAATATAATCAATGCCATAAT
The DNA here is from genome assembly GCA_019049475.1 of Eueides isabella. Lineage (NCBI taxonomy): Eukaryota > Metazoa > Arthropoda > Insecta > Lepidoptera > Nymphalidae > Eueides > Eueides isabella. The sequence goes on along the minus strand of CM032398.1, from coordinate 4,489,605 downwards.
TTGAGCAATACTGAACTACCATAACATATGTGTTTCTTTTTTTAAAAGACCTTAATTAATTTAAGTTTTCATTTTTAGAAGCTGCAATAAAATTTCAAATAAAAATTGTAGAAAGATGCAATATCGCTAGAAATAACCTAATAAAAAGATCGTTGCACACAGCATTTAACAAATTTGACGTTATAAATGGCGATGTTCTTGAATTTTACAAAGATTTATTCCATGTATTCGATGTGGAATTGGTAGACATGTATAAAGAGTTATTGGGTTTCCTGACGGCCGAACAAGCTGACAAAATGGATGTCTTCAAAGATTATTTCATTAGAAATTGTATGGAAGATTTGATGGTCAAAGTTGAGGTAGGTTGTTTTCATAGTATTTCATGAAATTCTTTTTAGCTTCCGCAAAGGAGGGAAAAACCAGTTTCGAGACAAGAGTAATTTAAATAATTTATATATCTCTAAGTGGATATCAAACCAAATGTATGTATGATTGTGGATTAGATGCTAACCTGTGGTTGGATTGATTTATTTTATATGTAAATTTCTTTGCTTTGAGAACAAGGCAATTCGCGGTGTTGAGTTAGGTTCCATAGTAGGCAGAGGGCATTTCAAAACCTAGTATTAAATTTTCCGTTCCCCACTTACCACCAAATTTAAGTTTCCACTACTTTAAATATGAATTATCAACTTGTTTTTTCACATATACTAATAAAATAACTTTTACAGGAGCATGTACCAAACAGAGAGAAGAAGTGTAAAATATTTGAAGTCCTTAAACAAGTGTATTTAGATAATTTATTGAAATCCTGCGACATATGTTGTAAGTTAATGGAGTGTACACAAGAGTTCCCAGAATTAATCAAATACATATATTCCTTGTTTCCTCATAGACGGAGAGAGTGAGTCAAAATATATACTATATCCTAGTTTTTACTTAAGTTTAACTTGAACTTTGTACAGATTTGATTTCCAGTCTGGGAGAAGAAATATTCATTATAGACTATCAATCTTCACCGCACTAACACACAATTCCTCGAACGGCGGAAAGTAGGCAACTATTGTCTTAACACTAGTTTCCCTCTTCCTATCACGCTTCTATTATTAGCTATCCCGCTACATGCGGGATACAGCGTGAACTTGAAAAGTTCTAATATAAGAAATAACATTTTTATATTCTATATCAGGATCATAGAGACACAACAGCCAGTCCCAGATATAACACCAAACGAAAATAAAGAAAAACAAGACGACACAACGAGGCTATGTGAAGAAACCAATGCTACTGTGGATTATGAAGCCGATAATTCTGAGAGGTATCGACTATAGAACTGATATCAGTTTAATTGAAGCCATCTCTGTAAACTGTAGTGAAATTATTTTCATTTATATATATATACATATATATATATAATATATATATATATATATATATATATATATATATATATATATATATATATATATATATATATATATATATATATATATTTATATATATATATATATATATATATATATATATATATATATATATATATATATATATGAAACACTTCTTTTAACCGGATTAATCTCCGGATAACCGGATTGGTCATGGGTAGACTGACGGGCTACTGTAAAGTGTTCGAAACGTTGGGTTTCCCAAAAATGTTTACCGTTCAATATACGCTATTAATCCGCTTAAAACTGTTTCATTTCAAATTTATATATATATTTTTTTAATTTCAGCGAAGAGGAAGAGGTAATAGATGAAGAAATAAATGTCGAAGAAAGCGACACACCTCCATCGCCCCGAGAAAATTCTTCACCAAACCGTCTAGTCATTACTATTAAAAGTGTATGTATTAACTAAGAAGGTTGAGCCATTACTTATTATAAGAATAATGGTCACTTTAACAATATTTAAATAATTATAAAATATATTACGTAAATTACTAAATTTAAAAATGTATAAAAATTTGAACCCGCGCCTCTTGGAAACCGTCCAAGCGTTCTGATCAACTAAGCCATTCGTTCTCACCAAGCTACATAGAAATTCACAACACCTGTTACAACTTATTTATGTTGTTAAATTTAGTAATTTGCATTCAAGTGTGCAATAAGTAAAAAGGCCTGAAATTGACATATTCTAAAATCATAACTTTGCTCCTACATCTTTAAATGATTATAATTTAAAGAATCAGGTATCATCTGCAGGTTCGATTCCCACTTGGGGGAAATTAATATATAATCTTTATGCTCTGATAACAAGACAGCACAGCATTGTGCCATCCAATCACTCAATATCTTGAAAATGGCTTGTTGCATGGTGAATCTACGGTCTCAATATTGATATTTTTTTGTAATACATTGGTACGCCTATTAATTTCAATATTATTATGTTCTCATTTTTTTACGTTAAAGGTTGCCTGGAAGAGATCACCCATAAGGCCACCTTTACACCAAAATTTTGTTTAACCTTCCTTATACTTGTATTTACTTTTTTGGTGTAATAAAGTGTTAAATAAATAAATGATTAAATAAATTATTTCTTCCTACCCTGCTTTATGCGACATATAGTGTAAAGCTAATAAAATACAACTAAAAGCTTTAATATACTAGTTAATAAATTAATGTTTCAATTATTATAATTACAAACTTTATAATATAATTATTAAATTACAGGAAAATGGTGATACATCAGAAGTCATTATAACAGAAGACGAAGACAGTGACCATTCATCTAATATGTCGACTTTAGTCATGTCGGAAGATGAATTAAAACACGAAGCTCTAGAATGGCGGCGAGACGAAGATAAATTAATTCTAGAAGTATTAAAACAATACCTAACTCCTAAAGAAATAAAAGATAAAACAATACTCGAGATTATCGAAGAGAAAAACGTGATAAATATTATTGCTGATAGTCTAACGCACAAGTCTATGCATGATGTCAAAGAACGAATTTTGTATTTATTACGCGTTTTAATTGATAATGAACATAAATGATTTTTTTTAGTTTTTAATTGTATTTTTATTAACTTTTCAATCCTCACACATTAAACATATTACAAGAAAGCTGTATAATTTTTCATTGAAATTAAATGATTTAACTTATTAAAAATATAAAAAGTTTAAATATTTTAATAAAACAATATTTAACTCTGTACTTTGTTACCAATGATGTACATAACAATGAATACCTCTTTTTTTTTTTTAAATTTATTGGAGTAAACAATCAGTTCTTTTTAATTTGAAAAAATGAAATGGAATGGATGGAATGCTTTTTATTCATTTTTGAAGTATTTTTCCATACTTAAGAAATAAAAATACTAAAAAAGATAAAAACATTTTTATAGTGGCGACAAATGAACCCGCGCCTATTAGAAACCATCCACAACCAGACGTGTACCTTAAACGTTCTTATTTCTATGTTGAAAATGTTATAGCGTTATAAGAATTTCTGTAGGAAGATTTTTACAAATTTCCCCTATCCAAGTATAATTCTTTATTCTACGTAACATGGGCAGGTTCAACGGCACGCCTAAAAGCCATAAAACCAAGAGCATTAAAGAAGGTTGCTGTCAAATACAGCTGACTGACCATCATCATTCGTGTCAGAAATCACAATACGACAATTGACGTTTACTAAACATTGTTTGCTTATTCGATTCAGCGATCGGCCGTCTTAGATAATAGATTTTAATATAAAATTGATAAATATTGTGAAACATTTTGAAAATGGATCAATGGATTAGTGAAGGCCTTTCGAAAATACTGGATTTCGAAGTTCCTGAAGACCTAATAAAGTATTTATTTACAATTATTTTATTATTGTATCTAAACCATATGCCGTTGTAAAACATAATTTATTTCAGATATATAATATCAATACAAAATGAAGCGGAGTTAAATGATTATCTCAAGACGTTACTGGATTTCGATAATTCACAGCATAAAAATTTCTACTTAGAATTAACTAAGAAGTTATTTCCTCCTAAAGGTTAGCTTCCTTCAAGTTTTTTACTTTAGTATATTTATTTTGGTATACTTTTTTTTTTAATTTACTTATTATTATTTATATAGCTGGATCTCTTACACGACAACAAAAGAAAAAAATCGGAAAAAATAAACAGCAGCAAGATTTTGTAAGTACTGAAAAACCAGTAGTACAAGAAGAAGTTGAACCAGAAAGTAAATCAAATAAAAAGAAGACAAAATTTGTAAATTTATATTCACAAGAGGGTAAAAATGTTCAAGTAATTTTACTAAAAGGTAAGTTTGTTTTGTACATCCAATATCTGTTATGAATAAAATATTGTAGATAAAAATAAAATATAATAATGTTTTTATTATTATATAGGCAGACATCACTGTGACTGCCAAGCATCTAAACATGAACTAATCAACAACTGCCTCCAATGTGGTAGGATTGTATGTAAACAAGAAGGTTCCGGACCATGTCTATTTTGTGGCAATCTGGTAACTAATTTTATATTGCTACTATATATATATCTAAATTAAGATATTTATGTGTTTATGTGTGACTTCATATATTTAAAATGTTTCTTTTACAATTATAAATTTATTCATTCTTTAAGAATTTTATAAAAATATGTAAAGAATAAATATTACCTTTACATTTGATGTAACAAAATAACAGGGTAGATAGGGACAGTCCGGGCCAAGGGAATCTTGGGACCTAGTGTTAAAACACTGTGCTCCTATTAATACACTTCTGTTTTCACTTTCTGCCAAATTCTGGAGGTGTTTTGTGTTGAGTTGCGAAACTCTATGCCGCATTTTGCTTTGAAGGAAATGAAAATATTAGATATTTTGTTTCCAAGTGGAGATTAAGCTCACAACTTTTTGCAATTACAGTCGCATGCTTGGGCACTTGCTCAGAGACAAGCCCCTCAATATTCCACTCAGTTTTGAGATATTGCATGTTAAGTGAGGTACTTAACACGGGGCAGTGTATTTTCCTGTATTTTCTGAACAATGAAGTAAATATTGCTTTACCTGTTTAAATCAAATATTATTTGAATAAGTATAACATATTCTATTTAAAGATTCTAAAATAAAAACTTGTAAATTTTCTAATAATTATAATAAATAAAAAAAAAATACTGTAAAGGTATGTACACCAGATGAGCAAAGAGAGATTAATGCGAAGACTAAGTCCAGTGCAAAGCTCATGGAGTCTCTGCTGGAGAAGAGCCGTCCTAAAGGCTGGGAAGCGGCACTCTCTCATAGGAACCGACTACTTGAATATGATAGAACTAGGTATGGTCATTTTCTTTAGTTCACTCAATCACCGTTCAAGAAAAATGCAAGATAGGCATAGGGAAACTGAGAAACTAGTATTAAGACACTCCATTCGTTATTTTTGTGAAGCGCTTGAAAAATTTTCTGAAACAGAAGATATAGTAATATACAAAGATCTTAGTAGAACTGTGTATTTAATGACATAAAAAAAAATGTTGTTTCCTTGTAAAAATTTGAACGTGGCGGGATTGGAATCCTCGGAAATCATTTTAGAAACCGTCCAAGCGCTCTGACCACTAAGCCATACGTTCTCATCAAGCTACATCGAAATGTTTTAGACACGCCTAGTGTTAGTGAACGGAAGTGGAACGAAGTGTCTCAACACTAGGTTCCCGGGTTCCCTCTGCCTACCGTGCCTCGTGCGGGATACAGCGTGAAGTCTAGTGTTAAACCACTTCAACTGAGCGCCTAATTTTGAAGTAATTGAGTGTTTAATAGAGAAACCTAACACCGCCGTTCTGCGATACGAAGACAAGGAAATGAAAAAAATAGCTAAAATTGAGAAAAAAACTTAAATTCTAAAAGTTGCTAAAGTTTTAAAGTTCTCTTTGTTCGTCCTTCCTTTCAGCGAACGTCGTACTCAAGTGACGGACGACGACAGTGACTACTTCAATACAAACAGCGTGTGGCTCTCGTCCACTGAACGCGAGAAATTACACAAGTACCAACAGTCTCTGCACGATAAGAAGCACGGGTCGAGGCTGAATAAGAAAATGACTTTTGATTTTGCTGGTAATTATACTTTTTTTTTTAGCATCAATCTATATCGCACATCGTAAGATAAGCTGAGGGAAGTTGGGAACCTAGTGTTAAGACACGCCGTTCCACTTCCGTTTCCCACTTTCTGCCAAAATGGAGGCATTGCGTGATGAGTTTCGGAACTCAACGCCGCGTTTTGCCTTGGTACCAGAGCCAGAAGCTGTAACATGTGCCCCCGCGCCTTGATAGGGTTAAATTTAAATAAATATTTAGGTAATCTTATTATTTTATAGAGGTCATATTAGTGGTAAAACGGTCGAATGTGTATGCTGCGGCAGTAAGATTTATAATCACTAGAACTAACTATTATATATATATAAAAATATTTTTATTTGTCCGACACTGGTTGAGACGAAACGCTGTGTTAAATTGGGATATAACACAGCGTTTCGTCTCAACCAGTGTCGACAAAGAAAAATATTATTAGTATTGTGTATTAAATGGTGGGCCATTTAATACACAATACTTGTACCTTATGCTTAAGCTATTATATGCAAGGAAAAGCTTGAAAACATATATATGTATATTTCCGTTTTAGATGTTTTTCCTTATTTTCTTATTGAAGGTTATTTAATTTATATTTCTACAAGACAATTTATTGTTTTTATAGTATTTAATTGTATTTATTATTATTTTTTTTTTCTTTATTTTCCAACATTTGGTACAAAATATCGCTCCGTTTTAAGTATAGCACATGAATTTAAAGATATATTTATAAATAAATACTACAATATTTATAAACAAGAGTCTAAATAATCAATCAAAGCGCGACGTTGAGTTCCGCCACTCAACACGCAATGCCTCAAATTCAGCGGAAAGTGGGGAACGGAACTGTAACGGAGTGTCTTAACACTAAAAAAAGAAAAAAAAAAAACGAATTCCTATTTTATCTTTAACAGGCCGTCAAATAGTAGAAGATACAACAATAGAGCACGAGGTCGATGTAAACCAAATAAGGCAAATAACACAAAATAACTCCTTCAACAGTCAAATATTAAGGACGGATCTCTTGTCGGATGCGTCAGCTGACCGTGACGTGGCGCCCGGGGTCAACGCCCCCTTGTTGCAGGTGTGCTCAATATTTACTTATTTAGAAAATATACAAATATTTAGTTAGGTTCAAATTTTTATAGGTTTTAAATAAGTAAGTATTTTTCTTAGTTAAATGTGGATTGACACTTTAAAAGTTAAAAAATTAGTAATAAATATGAATCAATTTTAAATGTTTTTTATTCGTT